>JAQISU010000104.1:1515000-2057500 GCA_029339505.1 Unio delphinus
AATTACCGGCATAATTTTGGTGTAACAGGCGCTCCACGCATCGTCTTATAAGAAGGATTTTTAATGTGGCTTTAACAATTGTTTAGTCATATTCCTACCATGTCTGCAGGGAGGCAATTTATAGAGATGTCTAGCTCTAGGGCGTCATGCCGCAGACAGGTAGCACGATGTCCCACCCAGTCACTTTATCCTGACACCAGGCCGGCCAGTCCTAACACTAACCTCTTATTGCTGAGCGTCAAGCGAGGCAGCTGTTAATACCATTTTTGTACATCTTTGGTATGACTCGGCCGTGGATCGAACACACGAATGGTAGTTAAAATCATCAACACAGAGCATTATTGTTAGTCGGATGTGATTTATGGTAATTAAAATCAACAACATCATCTGTTTTTCTCAATAAATCGGAAAAATACCAAACAGAATCATAGAAATCTGACAGATTTTAATAAAGTCTAAAAACAAATATTTATAGAATCAAGAAACTTTTTTAAAGTTAACAAACAATGATATTTTCTCATTCTGCTTTGAAAGCAAACAATATATTACAAAAATCAACAACACCGAAAAGTTTCATCAATCTGATTAGGCAATTTCCTTAACAAGATCAAAACCACCGAGCAGTTTCATTAGCCTAATCAGGTAAATACCCTACAAAATCAACAAGACAGAGAATACCAGAAGTGGAATCGTAGGAATATAAAAAATAAACGTAAAATTGCACAACTAGAGCAACGACCAAATATTGGTGTACTTGATAACCATCACAGGTGATTCTTTCGAGGTGAATTTCAAATTAATCCAGAATCACATTCGATGATAGTAATCGGAGTTAATTTATCGGGGAAAACTTTGACGATTTTATCGACGAGAAAATTTAATGGTAATCGATCTCGTGCTCATTGATCTCGAATTTCCTGAGCGATTTGAGGTTATTTAACATATGCGATAACTATTTTACCGTTTTGAGCATCAACATGTGATTCTTCCATGTCATTGCTGTTTTACGTTTAAATTCACGTGGAAAAAGATATCAAAACATATTATTAATGATTATGATACTTTCTTCATCGATGATTATGTAAACCTGCTGATTAAATATCGATAACAGAAATTGATTTACCGGTAAAATAGTTTATTAATTGTTCGATTTGATCCTCAGTCATATTCGATAAGTAAAATATATGTGTTATTATCAGGGATAGTCTTAATAATTTTATCAGCGCGGTATTGTATTTGTAATTGATTTTATTAATGAGTATGATACTTTCTCCATTGATGATTCATGTCTGAGATTACTCATCAAGAATGTCATATCTACCGAACCATTTGTTATCGCTCCAAACATGAAATTTAAATACTGTAGTGTGATCATCTACTGCGTTAACATCATTACCTTGGTGGAATACTTGATCGGATATAGTCGCATTTCGCCATTCTTCATTAAAGATAAAATCACATGTAATACTCTCAAATCTGAATGCGATCCGAATCAAACGGATAAAGCTACATAATGTTTCTTCAACTCATATTTCTTACTGATGAAAATATAGAAAAGATACAATTGAAAAACAGGTTTACAAAAACATACGCAAGAAAGTATATTTTGTGATATTCAATAATTTAGGATGCAATTTCAAATTAATTACCGCTCACTAAATATAATATTGAATCAACCGACAAGCAAACCATGTACTATGTCATTTGCACAAAATAATCTTTTTTGCTTAATTGTGCCACTGTAATTTAATTATAACCGAAATAAATAGACCAATATTATATGTAACAGTCTTACAAAACTCTCTGTAAAACACACACATGTATTCTTTGTAAACGTGTGCTGAACGCCTTTACAACATAATAATGTATACAACTCTAAAATGTCAAGCTACAGAGGGGTTCACAATGATGAAAATGGCTTATCGATACATACATCGACTCACAAATAGTGTGGGTTTGGTGGGAGAGCCAGTCAATAGAGTGTTCAATTAAATATATTAAAATTCGTTTAAGCCACATAACCATCTCGAGTTAAAAGTTGTTGCAATTGTTTTCCTCATTAATTTATTATGTACCTGAATTCTCGCAGATATATCCCTTCCGTTCTTTACACCTCACGTCATTCCACGTTCTATCGACAGTATATATTTCTACACAATTCTCGTCGAGCATAAGACCATTTGGTTCACCTTGAATTTAAAAAGAACCGTATCCAACGTACAAAACAAGACACAATAATTCACATTCTTATAAAGCATTTTAAACTTCAATACAAAAATAAAGTGAAGCGGAGATTTATTAAATTTATTTATCATTTAAAAGCTCTAAAATAGTGACTTTGTTATAAAACCTTTTTGCAACGAACTATGTGTTACGATACCTCGCCATCTTTGCAACGCATAAAATATATAAAACGTTTTAGGAAGTCGAAAGTTGAATTCCTGATTTGACTATTACTTATATTCCTGCCACTTTTCCATCTCTGTTAAGTAAGTATAATAGAACCGACTATTTTAACAAACTGGATATATATTGTCATTTAACCAATTAAGTATCCCAAATGTGCTTAAATTACATTTACGGTGAATAATCGTCGGTACAGTACTCAATAATTTGAATTAAGCTTTATCCAACAACAAACTCGGGATTGTATAATTTATTGTATGCATTAGGCTAGGTTTTGCATCTTCGGCCCTTGATTCGCAAAACGCATACCTAAATATCTACTTAATATATATCTGTTACGACGTACAATTAGTCTAGGATGTTTATAACATAATCCACGATTTCAAGGGTCTCACTTTTTAAACACGACCCATGCATATAAATTAACATTTTAATGAAGGAATCTGAACACGTGATAAATCCACTTGATTCGTTGGGTCCCCGAGTAGCCGAGTGGTCTAAAGCGCTAACGTTTACGGATCACTCACTGTTATCTTCATTCTGTCTCCCTGATTTCGAGTCTCAGGATCAGGCTAATTTAAGTACGGAGAAAGCTTGACACTAGCTTCTCGTTCTTTGGTGGGTTTTTCTGGTGTTTTCTCTGATTCTCCCTTTACCATTATTTTTGGCTGCCATGTATTGTAGGGTGCATCAAACGCTCTAATGTCAACCAATTATGATGTCCCTAGTTTTAGAACATTCCTTTGGTCATAAAAAGAATTTCTGCCAATTTTTGTCTAATTCCAACATTGCTTAGGGGGTCCACCTCAATTAGCAAGATTTGCATTATGAAGCATTATATTGCGATATTAATTTTAGCTGAGTGGTATTTGCTGTTGACCTCTTTACTTATTTAATATTTTGCAATGGTATTGAATTTCATTAAATAACTATTCTTTACTTGTTTATTCAAGCTGTTTGTGAAGTCTGCAATTTTTGAAAGTGAGTTTTTACAAAATATTTCAATTTTATCTAGTTTTGTATTAAACTGTTTTATTTTTATTGAACTTATTATATTATACTTTCATGTTGTCGCAATTCTATAGCCTGTTTTACAAATGTTATATGGAAACTGTTAGTAGTCATTAAAGGGCTGTTAGATTTAGCACATGTTGACTGTTAAGTGTTAATCACTATTGTTATATTCATGTTGTTGCCAGACGCCATTTGAATAATGGAAGGTAGTGAAGAGAGTACCGTTCCAGGTCTACAATCAACTCCTCGTTCGGCTACCCTGCCCCAGAAAACTCCTCCAACAAGACAGTCATCTACAATATTCGGTCTTGGCAGCAAGAAAACGGCAGAAGACTCAACAATTACTGGTTCGCGTCTGACTATATGTCTGCAAGTCTTGCGGTGTTTGATGCATCATCTAGCTGATGGTGCGCATGAAAACTGTACCAGATGGGAAGCAGCTAAAATTGTCCTGTCAAAGGTATCTGTGTTTTATGATAAAACCCATATTCCGATGATTACAGAACGCAGGGCATGCGAACGATTAATTAAACTGCTTGACGACAATGCTAAAGTGAGAGCAATTCCAATCAACCGCCGATCAGCCCCAAACTCCCTGAACAAGCTAAAAAAGATGGAAGAAATGCTAGATCAGACATTCCCATTGTGGCCTGCAAATGCAGAACAACTCATCAAAAATCCGGAAGATGTCGCTTTCCTGCAGTCAATGAAGACCGACCGTCTGGCAACATTTGTACTACGCGACAAAGTCCTTGCAGCCAAAGTCCAGCGTCGCGAACAAAGGGAAAACATGGAAGCACGGCGGCGCGAGGGAATGCAGAGTCACCTGAAGTCGATGACTCCACCTAAAATACTCCATAACAGCGACAGTAGCAGCAGTGATGAGGATGTTGTTAGTGATGGAGAAGTTGGCTCATTGGCTGCTGGTCCATCCATCACACCAAGAACTTCGGGAAGTCACAAGTGAACTGCTCGCACAGGAACACCTGCTTTCATCCCTCACGACATCATTCAATGACCCAAACTTGTTCAAGTAGCCACACGTCTGAAGATGACTCCAGTGCAACAAGCTGCATACACGGAGGCATTGGTGGCAGAGGCAGGTGGTGACACTTCAAAGATTTTCCACATCATACTCAACCGCAGACAAGTCCAGGCGTCAGATAGGAAGATTGATAGCAGAGAATTGTAAGAACCAATAGATCCCGCCAAAATTGGTATCCCTGCATTGGGACTCAAAGCTGATGCCATCACTGTCAAACCAGAATATCACAGAAGAACGTCTCACTGTCGTCGTCGGAAATGCCACAGAATTGAAGCTTCATGGAGTCCCATTATACCAACCTGGAACAGACAGAAAGTCCGGAGATATAATTGCGGATCTGACAATGGGTTTGCTCTCATCATGGCAATGTACCGAATCTGTTGTGAATATGACATTCAATACCACAGCATCGAATACAGGTCACGTAACTGCAGCCTGTGTGACAGTCCAAAAGCAGCTTGGACGAGCTCTCCTTTGGTCAGCCTGTCGTCACCATGTTGGTGAGATTATCCTGTCTCATGTTTTTGATGATCTGAAGATTGAGGCATCCAAGTCTCCAGACGTCACCTTGTTTACACGATTTCTTAAGAGCTTCCAAATGTTGACGGTGCCATCTAAAAGCACTTATGAACAGCTATCTCGATTGAACTTGACATCATTAAACCACGAGGCACTTCAGAATGTAGATACATGTCGAACCAGTGTTCTCCAGCTTGCCAAATCAGAGCTTTCGCTACGCCGAGATGATTATCAAGAATTTGCTGTGCTGTGCACAGTGTTCCTTGATGGAGAAACTGAAGATCATCCTGTCACCTTCAAGCGACCATGAGCCTTACACAAAGCCAGATGGATGGCTAATCTCATCTATTCGATTAAGATATGCCTGTTTGAGCTGCAAATTCAACAACTACCACGTAACACTATTACTACAATGCATCAAGTTCCAAAGGTGAGGGCGTTTGTGAACTTCGCAACACTGGTCTACAGCAGCTGGTGGATGACGTGCAATTCAGCGGTAGATGCGCCGTGGAACGACCTGCAGTTGTACAAGTCTTTATTGTAGTACAAGGTCGTGAATCCAGATGTCTCTCAGAGTGCACTGCATGCCTTCAAACTGCATCTCTGGTTCCTGACTGCAGAGATGATTCCTCTTACTCTGTGGAACAGTAAGGTGCTTGACGCTGAACGGCGAGCCCTTGCAGACAGTCTGCTGGCTGTTAAACCTGAAATGGCCCTCTTGGCACCACATAACCGGTTTGGAACAGGCTTTGACAAGCCAAAGTTTCCAGCAACTGTTACTCTGACCACAACTCTTGCTGATTTTGCTAGTATTGATTCCTGGTACACATTCACTCTTCTTCAGCTGAACGCTGAGTTCATGACTGAAGAAGTTGCGAACTGGCCAAATTTTGCTGCGTACCAGGCTTCTCTCGGCAACCTTCAATCGCTGAACGTTGTCAATGACTGTGCTGAGAGAGGTGTTAAGCTCAGCTCAGATTTCTTGGCATCAACAAGGGGTGAAGAACATTACCAGAACGTGCTGCAAGTTGTTGAGAAGGACCGTAAAGAACAGCCCAACTCGCGAAAACACAAAGGACATAGCGACTAACTGAAGAATCTACCAATTAACTACCATTGACTTTAAAACATATATTTAATTATATTTAACATTTTAAACATTGAACAAATCATTTACAAAAATGCTGAAAACAACATATACTGTCTAAATTGATTGCGATGAAACTATTGTCTCCGATGAGTTGAAAAATGTTGGTTGAATGGTTAATTTGTTATATAATAAATACTTCTAACATCCGTTGTATAAATTTAGCATCATACTATTGAATATAATCCGATAAAAACTGAGCATGTACTAATGCAGTATCTATATACAACTCTGCATGCAATATTATATAACATAATGACATGTTTAAAATGAGTGGAAAAACCGGAAATATGCGCCAAATGGCGAGTTTTCTATATTTTGACAAAAAATTCATTTGAATGGTGGACCACCTAAATGTACTTCAGATTTCAGCAAACTTTGCCATAAATTTTCTTTTTTTATAAAAAAAAAATAGACAAGGGACAAAATGATCCATTGACGTTAAAAAAAAATATGGGGCGTATGATGAACCCTAATATATAAGCGTATTTTGTTCGGAACAATGACGTTAAGTTCTGTAACAACAACAAATTGATTCTAAAGAACATTCGACACATTGTGAATTTATACCTAATGCCCAGTTCACATAAGAAAAATTTTCTCCATTAGCCCATGCACGTTTCTCCTCTGGATGCAAATTGTCTGACCCAATCCATAATCCTTCCACATAAAATAGTCTGTTAGCAATTAGGTCTGCAATGTGAATGTATATATTAATGAAAGACTTCGGCAAAATTTTATTGATAAAAACAAACTTTTGGAAAGAAACAAACTTCAAGTTGTGTCTATCTTTTTTACAATCGTGCTGGATATAAGTAGTATTGACACCTTACTTAAAAGATTGAATGATAACATAAAAAATGAATCAATACCCAATCTTTATGCAAAGTTATCAGATATAAGATATAATTTTCTTGATTATATCGCTACAATCTGTGACGGCCTATTCACTTCATTGCTCTAAATGTCATCTTGCTTAGTTGTATTTGATAGTATTTTCAAAAGATGTACACTATCTCACGGTGGATATTCATGAAGATAATAACATTTTGGATACAAGTATGATGCACCTTCTATAAACTTCTGCTCCTCGACGGATTCGATGGTGGCCAGATTGCCACCATCATGTTTGCACACGTCGGAGGCATTCTTCCATGTGATCCTTGTATCAAATATTTGGTAGCAGTGTCCGCTAGAATGATCTTTGATGCATGGCTCGGTCCAATCTGAGTACATAAATAATAATGCTGATAATTCTAAGAAGAATCAGAACAAGAAGAAGAAGAACGAAGAAGCAAAATAAGAAAAGAAGAAGAAGATGAAGAAAAATGCAATACAAAATATAAAAGTTGCAGTAGATGAGGTGGATATAGCAGTGATGGACGTTCTAGTAGTTACAACATTAAGAGCAGAAGCCAACGTATATAGTTTGTTAATTTTGTCTTTCCCCGGCTCAACGGGCTCTGTGCCTGCGCTTTTACAGCATTTGCGTATCCAACTCTTGCAATATATATCTATATGCCCTATAGTAGATTAAGTGTATTTTCTGCTTGCATGTTCTTTATGGTATACGATTTCCCAAAAGGTATTGTTAGAAGCCAGAGGTCTTTAATTGATATAACTAGAGATTACCTTACATTTCCAAAGACTTCCACACAACTTAAGTTGTAAATTAGAAAGCCCGACGTGTCCATTTAATACAAACAATGCTACTCTAATAAATGCAAGACTAGAGATCTCTAGCTTGACCTCCATCTATAAATCAAACATTTGTATGGTTTCTCTTCATCATGTTTCAGTACCGCTAGCAGTTCACTCCGGAGAATCGATACAACTCTGCCCCAAACAGGGAGCTATTTTAACACAGCAATTAAGTCCAATCAACGTATGCTTTACAGCCTTATTGCACAAAATAACTGCACTACATTTGCCACCCATGCGACGAAAACGATATCTGCCGAGTCCCTTCTTATGTATTCCTACGAGTAATTTCCTGCCATTACAGTCACACACACAATGTACACCACTAGAATTTAAAATGGAATAAGTTTCCATACAAAAGCATTCATTTTTTGCCTGACTTCACTACTAGTCAACCATGGCATCATGTAAACTCACTAATACTTTACTACGTGACGTTTAATCCTTGTAATTGCTAATTATTTCGGGCTAAAGATATTTCCAGTACTCACACAAGTAATCACAATAATATATTAAAATATTCCTTAAAACGGGGCGCTATCAAACGCACAAACTCCAAATGTATTTCAGTATATTTAAATTGTGATGGCGAATCTACATAAACTACCAATTGGCGACAGATATGAAGATAAGGGGTTAATTCGGGCCGACCGAACCATGTTTAACCTTAATATAACACGACTAATGGCTGACTACCTTTCCAGCACAGATCACACGGAATCGGCTATCGGTTGTTCTATCTTAGCTGATTCCTATCCACCCGACTCATTAAACCCTCAGTTAATCCCGATATATGTGTACCTCTAGTGTGCTAATATTTGTACAGATGTATAGAACTGACTGGAAGTCAAATAAACAGATACATTATTGCGCAACAAATGCATAAACTCGACGCTAACAAAGTTTTAAGGTTTAATGAACGCAATATTAAGTAGGGTCACTTAGTGCGCACGTTGACGTTAAATGCTTCAAAGCTACAAAAGGCTATATGGTCCACAATGCAGATATCCTTGAGCGTAATACAACGTATCAAACAATACAAAGCGTGATACAAGAACCGGGTCATAAACAGAAAATATATGACAGTTTCAAAAATACTTTTGGCAAAGGCATATGTCACACATTGACGGCAACGATTCGCCTTCTTTCTGAGGGATCATTTGTCATAAACTAAATTTAGACAATTGATGTTGAGAAATTACAAGGAGTAGGAATTACAAAATGACCTTGAGTTACAAATTCCATTCATGAATACATGTTATGCCTCATGAAGTTCGGCAGTTACAAATAAATTATAAAATCATATTGATTACCGAATTCGTTGTTGCAGACACATAAAATTCATTAATCATACCTTTGCTTTAAATTAGATTCCATGTCTTTGTCACGGAATTGTGTATGACTGGTATCAATATCAATATGTAGTCAAAAATGTACTCGGTTTTCGCTGCCGCGTTTAGCGTCACCCAAGGGTGCTTTATTTTTATCGGCTCTAGTTATTTTGAAATACTGAGCGCGACGCAACCCATGCCGCATGTACAAATTGCCTGCAAGTTAATCTTAAGTACATAGCTGTGCATATCGGAAACAGCTAGTGTATATTATAGAG
The DNA here is from genome assembly GCA_029339505.1 of Unio delphinus. Lineage (NCBI taxonomy): Eukaryota > Metazoa > Mollusca > Bivalvia > Unionida > Unionidae > Unio > Unio delphinus. The sequence continues at coordinate 1,524,442 of JAQISU010000104.1, forward strand.
CAAATTTTCTGTAAACATTACATAACAATGAGTCTTGTGAGTGACTTTTTATCCATGGACTAGAGTGGGTGGAACCGGAGAAACATCTTGGACGTCAAATTGGCGCCACGATAGTTATATAATACGTGTTCCATGTTATTGCTATTGCCATCTGAGCAAAAATATCAGCAGTTTCATATCAAAATCGATTCATAATTTCACATTTTCATATGCAACTCGTTATATGAACGATAAATTCATGATTTTACATTTATATATCAAAATCGTTTTATGAACGATCAATTCATAATTTCACGTTTACATATCGAAATCGTAATATGAACGATAAAATCATAAATTACATGAATTTACATTGATAAATCGTTTAATGAACGATATTATCATAATTACAGGCGTTTTCATCTCAGTCTTGTTATACGAGCGAAATATTTGTAAATTCAAATATATACTTGCATTTGTTGATCGGGTGATGAAACGTTATTAACGTTAGTTTAAAAGTATTTTCGTTACAATCAGCCTTTGTTTTTTTTCGTTGGGTTACTTTTTATTGATAGTTCCATGTTAGGAACTTTATAATTTTCCTTATCTTTTGTTTATAATGGTGTCAGATTTGTTTATATTTAATTGTGTTTATAAATAAACATCTTTCTCATGCAGTTGCTTCCGTTGTCTACAATAATCCAGTCCGAACGAGGCTTCATCCTTATACAGTCTTACATAAAAGTCGGCAACATATTGGATGTTTTGGATTGTATGTAGCAAACTGAAACAATATTATTGACTTAGTACTCAGGAAGGGCTCAAGATCAATGAAACGTCAAAATCAGTTAGTTTTTCCATTGGTAAGTTTTGGAGGCATGCCTGAAAAAATTGTAACCAAATATTTATTTGATAAACATAACGTTTCGTTTCATTACCTAGAACATATTTATGCTGTGCATGATAAACCAGAATGAAAACAAATTAAATGAATATATGCAAGGTAATATATTCTATGAGCTATTATAAAACCTGTCACCTTCTTTGGTCGAACACAAATAGAAAAACTAGTCGGATGCATAATTAAAGGTATGCGGTTAACAATAACATATTTCCTTTTATGAGTTCTTGTAATTTCTTTATAACTTAAATAAAGAAATTGATATTTTTTTTAATCGCCCAAATATCATATCTTCAACACGCACATATTTGTACCCTCTTTGAAGATGTATCTTGAATATAATCAGACCCCTGGCTAAAGGGTAAAAATGAAACTACGTAACTTCTATTACTTTTTGTTATACAATGATGAACATGGCCATCACTATACTCTGTGTTATACAGTGATGAACATGGCCATCGCTATACACTTTTTTGTTATACAATGATGAACATGGTCATTACTATATGAGAACGGCACATTTATAGCAACGAAATAAATAGGAGTTTTGTTTAAGACAAATAACCTTACCAAATTAAGCTATGTTGTGATTGTTATTGTAATTGAGTACGTACGTGTTTTCTCGCAGATGTAACCTCTCTGTAAGGTACACTCTAGATCGTTCCACGAGCTATTAGCAGTATACATTTCTGCACAGTTCTCGACGTACGGGGAATTGTTGGGCTCACCTTGATTTTTATTTAAATAAAACGTTACAAAATCAGCTACAAAATACAAACGTCAACAAAACATTCTATACAGTCTTTGAGTGCATTCTGACTATCAAAACAAAAATAAATAAGTGTAAATTAATGATTTCATGACTAATTATACATCTTTTTCTTTAAACCCATATATGAAATACAAGTTGAAGATTCTATTTTCATAAACTACTATGGAAATAGTCGCAAAATTTATATCTCTGTTGAAAAAGCAACATAAACGTTTAAGATATTTGTTATATATGTAGTGAAGAACGCAAACATTTGTTTTGTAACTTGATTCATTTTAGAAAAACTTAAGCATTGATTTTAATTGATACGCCATTATGGTTTTCAGTCTTGAGCTCTTGGTACATAAACATACGGTACCAAAAGTTATTTTGTTGTCCACATTTTCTGTTTAAATAAATGCAGATGATATGAATTAGTTGGCGATTATCATATATACACAACGTTTATATAATTCCAAAATAGTACACTGACTTCATTTCACTAAAAATTTAACTGTTTTAGATACCATCCACGCGTATTAAACAACGTTGTATTGAGGAATTCTGAAAATAAAGATATACTGCTTCGTTTTAAGGTATGTTAAATAAATTGCATTAAATATGTCCAAACCTTGTGCCCAGTTTACATATGGGAATGTAATTCCGTTTGTCCATGTACGTTTCCTTTCGGGATGCACCATGTTTGACCCTAGCCATAGCCCCTTCGCTTCAAGATATTCATTTCGTATTTGGTCTGCATGGTATAATGCATTTTGAAGAAACGTTTTGGCATTATCGTCAAGGTAACACAATAACATATGCAGTTTCGAATACACTTCACTGTACTATTTTGGTTCATGAAAGAAGCTAATTAATGATGATGTATGTTTCACATTAAAGGATGTAAATTTGTATTAGGCTTTTAAAGCAGCGTGAAATTCATTTCCGAGGAACTTAAAAGGCGAAAGTTTATTCTTTAAGATAATTTAATATCAAAACGTTGTACATAGTTACGAGATGTAATATAAACCTAATCTTATGTATATTGTTTCATTGCTTCACAAAATCCTTCTTGAGAGGTAATGAAATATATTTATAAATATTTTGGTTTAACTTTTAAATATCCTCATTCTGATCAATGGGTATAATGGGAAATCGTAGCAGTGATCTAAACTATATACTAGGGATACTGCATCTAAAGAGAGAAATACTATTTTGGATGAAATAATGGGTACCTGCTATAAACGTCTGCTCTTCTTTTGATTCGATGATCATCAGCGTGCCTCCATCTTTATCACAGGTGTTGTTTGCTTCTTTCCATGTAATCAGTTCGTCTACTAATTTGTACCAACGTCCTGTATTATTATTTTGTGTGTAGTTCCCGACTGCACCTGATCTCAAAGTTATTCAATAATAATAATAATAATAATAATAATAATAATAATAATAATAATAATAGCATTTTTGTTTGTATTACCACGTTTTGTAACGTGCATTGAAATAATTGTGACTTTCTACATTTTGGTAGTTCATTATTTAAACTTGGATACATATTCTAACAAAAGTGAATCTCATCCACAAATAACAGGATAAGTGCACACGATGTGTGGTTATTTAGTATTTCTTGAATTCAATGTTTATTGTCTGAATTTAAATAAAGTGTATGCAGACCTTGAATTACAGAGACGCATACTATACCAACATATAACATACACCTCACATGTGTGTGTGTCTGTGTATGTGTGTGTGTAATTACGACTTTTAACGTAGCTTTATCAATGTTTCAGTCATATCACTACGATGTCTGCATTGAGGCAATTTATAGTGATGTCTAGCACAAGGACATCATGCCGCTGACATGTGTCATGATCTCACACCCAGTCACATTATTCTGGCACCAGGACGACCAGTCCTAACACTAACGTCTTGATGCTGAGCTCCATGCGAGGCAGATGTTAGTACCGTTTTTGTAAGTCACTGGTATGACTTGGCCGGGAATCGATCTCATGACCTCCCGCTTACGCGTCGGACGCTCCAACCACAATGCCACGAGAGCGGTTAATTACAGAGACGCATAATATTCCTATATATACAATACACCTCCAATATGGAATAGGCTCATTATGAGTTCACACAGTGTCAAGCAGCGTAAATCTGGTTTTACTAAATTTCAGTAAAAGTACTTGGTAAGTTACTTAAGGACCAAACATATTTCATGCAGGACAAACACACCTCATTGATCATACAATATAACGTCTCAAGATATTATATTTCTTCACCATCGATTGTCCGATAGAATCTGGTACAAAATACGAATGAATGTATTTTTCTCTATGTGCATGCAATCTTTCGCCAATGAGTGGTAATGTGAGTTTGAAGTTGTAGTGTATATTGTATGATATGGATATTTTTTACATCACGATGGCAATAGTCGTATTAGGAGTAGAAAGCAAGTAGAGTTATGTCAGTGCTCCTAAACTAATGTTACTCAACTTGTTAAAGTCAATTTATAACAAATCAATAACTAATGATAGATTCTGCATTGTATTGTACAATTCACACTGAAATAAACATTCGTGTCAAACATTTAGGTCCACTCCACCTATTACTTGAACAATAATGTTCTTGTCTGTCATTGGTTGGCATATGTACCAAATCAAATATAATTCAATGATTAAACATTCTTTTTAGAAATATTTTCATACATATCTACACTTGTAATTATTGCGACGTTTTTTCCACATCCATATGTATTTTGTACTGAATCAAACTGCAATACAAAACGTGTGAAACAATGAAAAAAAGTATCCCATTTAAGGTGAAAAAGTACTTTACTGAGATACAGCGTTACTTCAATGTCTTTCGATTTGGTAACGGGAATTCACTTAAGCATAACATTGATTTACACCAAGTTAAATGACTGAAGACAGTAATCTCAGAACATAAACTTAACGTATTGGTTGATGCTAGTGACTGGCGGCTTAAATATAGATCACACACCCTGTTTGTCAAAGATGTTTAGATGTCCTAATTAACTCTATATTGTTGTGTCGCTGATGCTAATGGTGTGTGATAAATGAAGCTAACCAAATTGTTGGCTTTTATGAAATGAATAGATCGTCAGAGCCAGCGATTTGGAAGAAGAATTAATTTGCAAACGAAGAACAGAACAGGCAGAATACAAACCCAAATAATATTCTAAACAATTAACCTCCACAATACAGTATATAAATAGATACAGACATACTTACAACTTAAACAGCTTACTATAGCTATCAATACATGTTTTGTTAGTATTGCCAATCGTTATACGTAAACGCAATATAGCTCGTGTTGTGAACCATATGTCTAGGTATTCATAACTACTTTGGATATTGCTGTTGGAAATGATGTATCTCATACGATTCCAAAACAGTTCATAAATGCCGTGATATTTGTTCATAAAATGCAACAAATGTGGAAATACATCGACATATCACCTATGGAAGCATGCCAGAGAACAGTATCACATGACAGAATCACGTTTGATCACAGGATACTGGAATTGCAATTAAACTAAGATCTGAACACTACGCGCAAGGTTTCATTAAATGTAATTAACTACCTAAAAATTTGATTCTGGTAATAATAGATGTATAACGCATCAACACGTGTAGGCAGTGTTATCAAGAGCTGAAGTGTCAGATTGTGTGTTATTTTATTTCTGATATATATCACAACCTCTACTACAATGATGTTTTCTCATTGTAACACATACTATGTGCAACCCTTGATTCGATAATCGACGAAAGTGAACTTTATGTCAGGTCAATGTACACAACCATCTTCTTAGATCGAAGTTAATACTATTTTTAAAGAATCTATGATGGTGTGTAAAGATGGGAAATCCTACTAAATGACTGAAGAATTTAAATTTGGGAAGAATAAAACTTAAGAGTGTTTCCTTTTTATGCTTCATGCAGATGTATTAGAGTGGCTCAAAAGATGTTATATGCGAAACTATTAATTAATTGGTTAAATTAGGAATGAATGTACAACAGTAAATATAAAAGTTTAGCAATGCTTACGGGCAAAGAAGATAATATATATATCAAGATATCCAAGAGGAAATTAAATAAATACACGTTATGGTATGTTCATAACAATGACATCTATATTAACTAATCAACAGTGAATGTATTACGAATAGATATTCAACAATACAGAAACAAAGAAGCACGAAAGGTAAATAGCAATTAATGATGTGAATCCAGAACTAATATTGGGCATGTACATCATTCTATCAATATTCATTTTGCCTGTATACTCAATGATGGATCAATTTTGTGGAGACGAAAGTTTGAAAGATATTTTGTCTGATAGCACAAGAAGATTTCACCATAAATAGACACACCTACTTACATAAAAAGGGCAGATTTATAAATTCGTGTCACTATTGGTGGACTCAACACATGTTTGTAAACAATGCCACTGAAGACTTATGAACAGATAAACTGGATTCAACTAGAGGAATTATTGAAAATAACTAACTATTGGGAAAGACTTAACAAACCTTTCAAAAGCTAATGATACTAGCAAAATATCTGATATATACAAACAATCCTAACATTTCTAAGTTATTGGATTATATGATCCAAGCATTTTGTATGATGTAAAAATACAATGATTCTCACACACTCTCAAAATACAATTCGTCCAATCACTCTATACTACCATTCACACATTGAAAATAAATTTATACTATTATATCTATCTGATAAACAGCTTCAAGAAATCTCAGTTTGAAATAATGGTATACACTAGGATTTCACATAATTTCACGTAAGGACTTGGCTTGGGATTCAAACAATCTCAAGTTTTCAAATACGTTTCAAATGTCCTGCACTGTCGATAAGATTAACAATTCTCCTGGAATTTAACTAAGATCAAAAAATAATATCATGTAAATATAAATATACCAATTTAATCAACACAAAAATAAACATATGCATTTTGACCCTTTTACAGTCGCACGATTCATCCACCCATAAACCGCACTGTTTCACCACGCCCCTCGAGTTGACCCACTCTTTTGTATCGGCCGCTCGCACCCTTCATGGATCTAATACATGTACAATCAGTCATACCTTTACAGGTACAGACAGCATACATTGCCATTGTATTAGCTACGGCTTCAGTCGTGGCTCCACCACATGTATATACATACATACATACATACATACATATAGACATCTACACAGCTCTACTCGTTAGCTAAACTCATCAGTCTCGTTACATCCGTTATACTAGTTAGACTGTTAGCCTCGCTAGCCTCGTAAGGTAGAATAAAAATAAATTGGTAAATATAATGAGTTCTCAAAATTGCTAATACATTACACTCTTAAAAACAACTTGAAATTCACAGTTCACGACCATTCAATTGCTGTAATAAATGAATCATTACACGATATGACAATACAAACTCAATAAACTTCGCATATCATATAACATATAAATTTAACACTCACCCCTATTGCTTATAGAAATACCACGTGTACTCTTCTCGACAGATCCAAAGTGACCAGTGTCGGTTAATCTTGCTTAAATTTATAGGACAGTGAGTAATATTCAGGGTAAAATATCGTGATTATGATATCCGTAGCCGCAAGTAGTTTACGGCGGCGAGAGATATGTCATTTTTGTCGCTTGTTTGAAGAAAAAAAAACACCTGTTCATTCTAGATAGCATTGTACACGTGTACAACACAAATAGTCAAATATTTCTCAGGCATTAGACAAGTTTTGTTTGTTTTTATTTATTCTTTGACATATTTGTGTAAATATTCGGATCCTATAAACTGTTTGGGATACCTAGATTTAGTCAACAATAAAGATAACTTTTTTAGAGGATTATTCATTTCGTGCGGTGTTCTATTTACCCTAAGCATGTATATTATTTCAGTACAACACAATGAAGATATGTCCTGTACTTATGGCCTATTACATAAAATGTTATATACATGCATCTCTGTGACTGCACAGAAATATACACTGAGGAGAAACATAAACAAATGAATGATAATATGTCTGTGATTGAAAAAGTGCAGTTTTTGATCTCGGTAGGGTCCTTAAATTAAAACAAGTTATTACTAGAAGTTCTAATTTGAAAATGACTTCTCCTTATATATGTATTGTACCTGTGCATAAACTGAAACAAGTCAGACAACAGTGTTTAACAAGTCGCATGTGAGAAACTGACGATTTGAATATTTGAACAGGTGATATACATGGTTTGCATCTGATATTGCTACGGAAGCTGCTGAGTATGTTCGTGAACGAGGACATACGTCTTAAGTATCTGAATTAAACTTGTTGGTGAATTTTAAAATCATTTGGGAATTACCATACATGCATATAAACCAGGCGAAGCAGTTCGACGGCTGGTGGTACAACGCTCTGATCCTTCCTCGTATTTAAAAGCAGATTTTGTTCTTAGTGCTGATTTGTTATGCCACTTAATTTAAGTTCATTAGACAACGATGAATTTAAAATTACAATACTGTAGATTTAAAGCTCTACCAAGACTAGAAATGATGAAATTGATATAGGATTTAAACAGATTTGCAAGACATTACAAAAGTAAAAGAGCACGATCAGGAGGGACTCTTTTACATGTTGTCTATAAGCTGAAACACATATATCCACACATTAACTATTTCGTAGATCCAGTTCCATATCCATATCAACGTTTCCACGGCGGTCATTAATAAAATGTACAGGATTCTGAGTTTTTATCTCATTAATTGGTCAAACCGTATTAGCGTTATATTGAGCGAGTCATACAATCAAGAGTATACATGATAATACTTGGGTAAACGAAATTGTGGTTATATACAATTTCCTATTCAGGTTACTAAGGCCAACACTGAACACATCTGAAACAATTATTTCAGACATCACTGTTAGTATGTTTTCTCGATATAAATGGGATAAAGGCTTTCATCGCTGACACTATTCATATATGAACCCCATATTAGCAATGTTAATAAACCCATATTGATTTGTTGCTGATGAGTGGTTCAGACCAAATATGTCATTATGTATTGATAACGAATTGTGCTGGTGGCTTCTCCAGCACAATTCGCAGAGGGCAATAATATTAAAAACTGATAAAACATTCTCAATAATTTCTGTATTACAGAGAACGATAAAAGCCCCTAATATCATCTAAACAGAATTTGAATGTCACATTATTGTAGTGCAAGAAACATTTACGGTCAACAACCATAAAATAACACAAGTTTATGAACAAGTCTCATGTGGATTATATTATACTGTAGTCAGATGAAACAGGAAACTGAACCACCAATGTTCTATCGTGAACGGGATCCCGCTAAGATCTTTCTTCAATCGTTCTAGGTTACATATATGATTGTGACTTACAATAATACATGTCAGTTTATCTCAGCCACTCATTGCAGGATCTGTGAAGAAACCTCTACTTCTACCGCGACTGGACGTTTAGTTTCCAAAGTTTGTTATTTGTCACCTCACTACGCTACAGCGAAGCGTATACAATTCAGACAATGTTACATTACGAATCGTCCTAAATTAAACAATATTTCATGTATTGATTCATAACTTTCGTGAGTGTGGTGGTCATCTAATAATGCAAGCAATAGCGAAGGAGTGAAAATCACCTATATGTACTACTGTAATCATCATGGAAAATACATGACGTTTAGTTCGCAGATTCTTTATAATTTCTAAATTCTTCCTTAAATAATTCATTCAGCAATCTATCGGAGAAAAACAATACTGACATATTAACGAGAAAAGGTGAATAAACAAAGTAGTACGTGAGCGCTTTTGACAAATAATTCGCTAACGCTCAGTTAACATTGATTGAATTGTTTTATTCAACTCTATCGCGTGATGGTATTTCCAAAGATATCGTGAACGCGTAAGACAATTTTTATCAGCATGCAAAAATATGGATTGCAATCACTATTTGTATTTGCGTACTGATCTGATGATGCTCACTGATTTTTAAAGAAATCGTGACACTTCCATAGACATGGCTATGTTTAATCCGGCACATTACTGATCATCACCGCGAATGGTTTGAGCTGAGCTGCTTCTAAAACCCAATGTCGGGTTGGAATAGTTCAACAATATAGAGTATCATGTTGTTCTTAAATGGAATTTCAATGGCGAAACACAAATGAGCGTGCGCAAACAACCCAAACATATATTGATATTCCCACATGTTACTAAGATTTAAATTATGTGTCTTTATACCGGTAAACCTTAGAAATTGGAGATGATAAAACGTTATGGCTACGTCTCAGTGAAATTGTCCATATTCATCCCACTGAACGTTCGCTGCTATAATGCGTTCACGATTTAAACAAATACCAGCGACCAGGTACACTTCTTTGACGTTTGTCTAGAATTTTCTGGATAATTTCATTAGGTTCATAATAATTGTCCGTTGGCAACATAAATGTTGTTGGTGTCTGGTGGGTGGCTTTTCCAGTATCAGTAGATAATTGTAAATGCATCTGGACTCATTTATACTGAAGTAACATTCTTCCAAGTCTTGTATTTTATGCGAAACAACTGCATTATTCCATTTGCTTGGGATAGCGTAAATTGCATACTTCTCTTTGTTATTTAGTACAAGCATGTTGTCGTGTTTCGTATTGTGTGTCGAACAATACCCGAGGGTGAGTTATGTATATTGACACTATTTCAGTCATAATAAACAATGAAAAAGATGATGTAGGACTACATTGTGTATAAATGACTCACTGTAGGAGGCAATCGTTCCGTTACAAAACGTCTTGTTTGTGAGTAGTCTATTTAAGGACATGCACATTTTCGTCTGTAGAGGTATGTTAGTTCCTTATTAATTTGTTACGTATATAATAGACTATAAATATCTTACTTAAATGTTTATGTTTGCATATTTTGAATGTAGCTCCAGCTTCGCAATATAATACAGATATTTTTTCTCCTTGTTTGTGACTTAACAGGGGATTTAGATTAGCAATACAGTTGCATTTTATTAAGAAGCATTTAGTACCATATCGGAACTAGTAGGTTAATTTCTGAATGTTTTATTGCTTTGTGATGCTATGCCGATAATCTAATTTGTATAGTTTACCACATATAAAGTCATTACATGTTATCTTATATGCCCGTGCCATTCTTAGTATACAGTGATATATTTATTTCAGTTGTACAGATGACCATCTATGTTGATTATAGCAACTTTAAAGATGAACATATATGTTGATTATAGCAACTGTTAAGTTGTCTACAGCAACCGTAGAGATGTTTTTACAGATGTTTTTACAGTGTGTAGCTAGTTGAGTAGTAGGTGATCAGACTTTCGTGGCCGATTGATGGGCAATGTACATCATTCATAAATGACGAACTTTCAATGCCCCAGGTAGACATCATCGGACTATAGGAGACACGGCTATCAGATTCCGGGTCCTTCAGAAAAGAGAACTGCACGTTTGTCTGGAAAGGTTAAGAGCGCTGACGAGGCCAGATAGTTTTTAATTGTATTCATTGTCAGGGCCTCTCTGCTGGGGATGATAGAACACAAGGAAATATGAGACTAGTATCCCTCTGTCTCCACCACAACCTGGTATGTCAACCTAATTAGTGTGTACGCTCTCACAATATGCGCTACTGGAGATACCAAAGATGAATTCTATGATAAACGAAATCACCCATCGAAAAAACGACAAACTTTATATGACTGGGCGACTTCATCGCTAGGGTGTATGCTGACCAAACGACTCCAAGAGAGGTGTTCGTAACATTACATCAGCATCACCAATTCATTATGCACACAACGCCACAACATACATAGTCTTAGATGCATCCCTGGTCCAAACACTGGCAAGAACTGGACGTGAAAGACGTGTACGATGGTACACAGAAAACAATCTGTATCGTGAAGAACGTTATTGCAACACTGACGTCTGCCACAGGCGATATCGTATACGACACGGTCAGGCAGATGGAGAGTTTGGTGGAGTACTGTTATGTACTGTACTCCAGAGAGAACCACGTGACCAACGATTCCCTGAATGCCATTGAAAACACGAGAGACGCCAACATCGTAACATTTTACAAAGACAAAGTCAACATAAATTACTGCAACAACTACAGGTGCATAACCCTTTCTCAGCATCATTGGTACCGTCTCGCACTCGTCATCCTGAACAGACTGCATACGCATTCTGCCAGAGTGTATCCAGAGTCGCTGTTAGGGGTGCGTGACGAGAGGTCCACATTCAATATGATCTTCTCCGTCAAGCATCTGCAGGTGAAATGCATGGAACATTACAAACCCCTATTCATGGCTTTTTAAGACCTCACCAAGGCGTTCGATCTGGTCAGCAGAGACTGACTCTTCCTGTCAACAGCAATTCCATTGCTTTAACGATGTATGTAAAACTATACAAACTGAACAATGCAAGATTTCTTTGGAAGGTAGAGGCTAATAATGTAATACTTCTTGTGCCAATTGGTTTCCGATATGACCAATACTCATCGAGTAAAACGTGAAGCTCTAATTCGCGATGCTTTTATGGAGAAATTAATATTTAGTAGCGGGTTTCTTCGATTTGGAAAAGGTTTAAAATACAAAATGCAAATACAGAAAAAATAATGACCAGCACAATCTTGGTCTAAAAGGCGCACCACGGATTTTATGAGGATACTCAACATAGCTTTAAAACAAATCAGTCATAACTACGATGTCTGCAGTGAGGCAATTTATATTGATGTCTAGCTCTAGGGCATCATGCCGCAGACATGTAACTTGATGTCCCACCCAGTCTCTTTATCACGACACCAGGCCGGCCAGTCCTAACACTAACCTCTTATTGCTGAGCGTCAAGCGAGGCAGCTGTTAATACCATTTTTCTACGTCTTTGGTATGATTCGGCCGTGGATCGAACCCACAAATGATAGTTAAAATCATCAACAAAGAGCATTTTTGTCAGTCTGATAGGATAAATGTTAGTTAAAATCAACTTATAATGGTATTGTATATGTGGTGATCGTATCTGATGATCTTCTCAAATAAGCTTTCACTGTTTCGATAAATGGAAGCCAGTTTTATTGTATCGGATTATTTGAACTGAGGGTGTATGTGATATTTAATAAGGTTTGAGTCCTCTGTTTAAGCAGAAATAGCGTGTAGCTCTCAACGCCGGGAAATATTTGAGAAAATACCCCCACTTTAGCTATATAGTTGAAAATGTATCTGAATCAAATAATTATTTGCAAAAGCGTCTCTCAGAAAGTCATTTCTCGAATCAAGATATGTAGACGCAAGAAGAACGTGAATATGTATTAAACTGGATAATACCGATGTTCTTCTAAAAAAGATTACTCTATAAGAAATGTTACTGAGTTCTCCACAACACCTTAAACTGTTGAAGACATCTCAAGCACAAATTCGATAATCACATGGTTAATTGGAAATGAAGAGTCGAGTTTCTATAAATAATCTTCGATTATGATTTTACTGGCATAACAGAGAAGGAGAAATGGCAACTATAGAATTGTGATTCTGAAAATAATGACCATTGCTTTTATTTCATAAAACGTGTTATATATGTTTTACTTTGAAAATAAGAATAGAAGATATTTTAAAAGAATATTTGTTTACAAAATAATTAAATTAGGAAGTCGGAATTTGTATACATTTTAAATGATACATATATTCAATACATTTACGTTTAACTTAATTGTATCTACAAATTAAGAATGCACTAAAAGACTGCAAGGATTCTTCTTCTGCATTTACGTACTTGGCATATCATTTTAACCAATTATGTTTACCAATTGAAGGGGAGCCTAGTAATGAACCCTTAATCGAGAACTCTGCAGAAATAAATGCTTCCGATAGCAGTTGGAACGACTGCGCTAGTACATATATATACATATATATATATATATATATATATATATATATATATATATATATATATATATATATATATACATACATATATATATATATATATATATATATATATATATATATATATATATATATATATATATATATATATATATATACATATATGCGATAATTAAGGTACGTAATCAATTACTTATACAATCGCAACATCTCATCTTGAAAACATTATATGATTCAAACAAAATTCATATATATGCTTTCTTTCTTTTGATTTTTACAATATTTTTGGCCAATATGCATTACTGGTTTTGCTATTTTTATCGCTGTAAAATAGGTGAGAAGAAATCATAAATGCTTCATTTACAAAACACGACTGGCAAGATGCATTTAAATCTGAAAATAAAGCAGCATTTTCAGAAATTTCGAAGGCCATTTAATCTCAGTCCTAAAATAAATTAAAAAAGACACGAAAAATGTTTTACAACACAGTTTCGAAATTATTGTTTGATTGTTTCTACCCCACTAATAATGAACTAAACCCCTTATAGACTCCAACCAAATATGGAATACAAACTATTTTTAGCTTTTTCTTTAGAACTGGAGCCACCATGCATTGGTATAGAAATTCATTTATACGGAATCGAATATATCTTATATCACTAATCTCAGTTTCTTTTAATGTTGAATTTAATAGAAACGGTTTTTTGAGTAGGTTTGGGACACTGACTCTTTTAAACGATGATATTTATCTAAGTATGTAAGTCGATCCTTGAGTATAAATTCAATACTCTTTGTGACAAATTGGTGCCAATTTTTTCTAATGGTACAAATCTAATACTTTTGAATATGGCGTGATTATAATACCATAATATTGTGTAATATTGGGTTCAATCAACTAACTCACAACACATTTCATTGTATAATATAAACTTTGCTTCCCATTTGACATCTACGATCGAAACAAAACTGTTCTATGTTAATTGTTATATTTGTATTTTTCCAGCCCCGCGAAAAGTGTTTATACGTTCCGTTTGTCGTTACTTCTGCAGATGCTAAATGCATCTCCTTTCAAAATTATTGTTTAAAATATATGTTTGGACAGTCAAGCTTTTGCAAATCAATTAATTGAGAAAGTGTAATGCGACTACTCATATTTCTTGAGAAAATAATCTGTTACATTTTGCTATTCATATTGATTAATCCGTAAAGGCTTGACCCAAAATATTTGCCATTATTTGATAAAACATACTAGTTGATTCATGTGGAATCCACCTTCTTTGAACATAATGTGTTCTACTTGTTTTATCCAGACCGTTGTTCCAAATTAAGTTTATTAAAATATTGTTATTCGTTCTGATCTCTTACTGTTGTATTTGGCAACATTAAGGATAACTTTGTCAGTTTAGATTAAGTTAATAATTTTTAGAACATTTTCTTTCTAAATACATCCTAAGTCTGTACACATCTGTTAATAAGTAGATGCACGTATCTTTAGATCTTTTGATCTGCTGATTTTCACTTTTAATTCCGACATTGATAACAAATATTTTTGTATAAAATGGAATACGTATTATATAATGCTGCAACATTCTGAATATACCATAATATCCATTATATATTACAACGTGGTAACGTCAACTTGGAGTACTATATTTATTAGAACAAGTATTATTATTAAACATATTGCTCGAGAATTCTTTCTCTTAGCTCCAGGTACATTAGAGTCACGGGCTTGGTCATAGGTGTTGATATAGAGTCGGCGCTGGTACTTTGTATGGGGATCATTTTACTCTGCTGCTTGATACATAAAAGGTAATGGTACGATATTTAAAGTTTAAAGTTTACTGCTAATAAATCGTTCTTTGAGATAAGATTTCAGTGAAACTAAAATAATGTTTTAATGAATGAACAGTGTGTATTGTTCTGATATCTGAGTCTTTGAAATCATGTTCACAAGCAAGAGTTTGAAACAGAAATTTGACTACTGCATGTATATAATTTGAAACCCTACTTTAGTAGTATGCATTTGATCTCTCTCTCTCTCTCTCTCTCTCTCTCTCTCTCTCTCTCTCTCTCTCTCTCTCTCATGAAAGAGGTACGGCTTGTAATACAAGTTGATACCATTATCCATAATGTAAAGTTGTTTCCCTAGTTATTTTCAAATTTACTTGATTAATAATATGGCTTCTAGCAACAACAATATAGTACTGGTGAACAGAGAATACCAATCGGCGCATTTGGTTACAATAATATATCAGTCTTTAAATTTGTCTTTAGCAATACCACTTTATACAATTTCAAATTGTAGACATAAGTCCAAGAACAAGAAAAGAGATGAGGTCTACCAAGAAGCACAGGAGATGGAAATAAACAATATAGATCACGCATACGATCAAGCTGCTGACATGTCTGACACCTACTGTACCATTGATGGAGATTCTGTGAGTCCTGACATGACACACAGGAAAGCAATATATTGAAATTATGAATGCAAATAATGTTTAACAGAGGAGTATTCCTGTCTATACATGGTTGTCTTGGATGAATGTAAATCATAGTGTGAAACGGCTGCCATACGTCGATATCAAATTCGTCCACTAGCGCGAGCAACGAATGTAACGGATGTGAAACTTATAAAATATCATGCCCAAAATTGACAAGACTAGTTTTGGTCAAATATTTGATTGTTTGTTTTCCTTAAATGGTAGATGATATATATTTAGGAAAATACAAAAAAATCACGTTAATTATGTTGACGGATACAGTAACACCTCGACCATCTTCATCATTTCTGTACAATGCTACTTCAATCATTTTTTAATGCTGCCAATATAAGATGAATTTTTGTTTTTGTTGTGTGGTTTAACGCCATTTCTCAGCACATGATAAGCTATACATGGCGGCCGGTAATAATGGTGGAGTAAGAAGCCGGGAACACCCCGGAAAGAAGCACCGACCTACGAGAAGCTACTGGCAAGCTTTATCACATATCCGAATTGGCCGAAATTGAGACTCAAACCCACTCAGACAGAAGTGAGATGCAATTATCCGTAACTGATAACGCTTTAGACCACTCGGCCACTTGGGGCCCGCCAATAGATGAAAGACTTTTGTTTCAATATTTAGATTGATCAACGTCATAATCTGTCCGGTGTATTTTAAAAATAAATTGGTAAATATAATGAGTTCTCAAAATTGCTAATACATTACACTCTTAAAAACAACTTGAAATTCACAGTTCACGACCATTCAATTGCTGTAATAAATGAATCATTACACGATATGACAATACAAACTCAATAAACTTCGCATATCATATAACATATAAATTTAACACTCACCCCTATTGCTTATAGAAATACCACGTGTACTCTTCTCGACAGATCCAAAGTGACCAGTGTCGGTTAATCTTGCTTAAATTTATAGGACAGTGAGTAATATTCAGGGTAAAATATCGTGATTATGATATCCGTAGCCGCAAGTAGTTTACGGCGGCGAGACATTCGACATGAGTTTGTCCAGCTTCTTTTCTGTAATTTCTGAATGTTTGCCTATAAGCTTCAGGGACCAACTCATAACCTCTTAAAATGCATTCTTTAACTACATCATAGTCACTACTTTGCTGAATATACAATGAAGTGTAAATCTCACTAGCCTTACCACTAAGTACACATTGTAGTAACTGAGTCCAATTTTCTCTTGGCCACTTTAAATTTTCTGCAACTTTTTCAAAAAGAATGAAATATTTGTCTACTTCCTTTTCTTTGAAAGGGAGCACTAATCTAATATTCCTTGCTAAATCAAAATTTTGATTTGAAGTATGATGGTGATTCTCACTTGCCAGCTCTATTTCTTTCATTTTAATTTCGTTCTCAATTTGCATCTGCTCTTTTTGTAATTCAAATTGTCTCTCTCTCCTCTTTTTCTCTATCAATTCCTATTTGCTCTTTCTGTAATTCAATTTGTTTTTCTTTCTCCTCTCTCTCAAACTTGCATCTGCTCTTTTAGTAATTCAAATTGTCTCTCTGTCTCTCCTCTTTCTCTCTATCAATTCGCATCTGCTCTTATCGTAATTCAATTTGTAATTGTCTCTCTTTCTCCTTTTCCTGAAATTCCAGCTTCTTCAACTCTAATTCCATCTGGAATTTTAATTCGAATTCCTTTAGTTTAACGTCAGAGTCTGATGTAGACTTACTGGCCGAAATCAAAGCAATTTGTTCCAAAACATCCTGTTCTACCAAATATTGAACCAAAATTTGTTTGATATCTTGTTTCCATTAAAGTAGTCTTCACTTTAGAAAGATCATATTTTCTGGCAAGCTGAATCAACTCGTCTTTTTTGAAAAGATCTAATTACTCCTGGGTAGAATTAAAAATAAATATTTCTACCTTAGATGTCATTTTAATACAAGCCTCTCAGTCTCACTAAAGATTTAAAATTTTCAAAAACTAGGGGCCATTCAAATTTAAATTCAAATATATTTCAATCTCAATCTCAATCCCGGACGTTAGACACCAATTTCTATGTTACGTGCTTAGGCTCGAATAAGCAGCAACACAGAAAGAGTGAAAACTAACAAGCTTGTAAAACTTTAACAATGAATTTATTAAGTACAATTATTTTCATAAAGTAAATAAACTTACGGTTTTAGAGAATCAAATCCAACATTAATCCAATATAGAATTCACAATAATAACCCACTAATGGAATTGCAAGAGTCCTAATAAATAAATGTTCTAATAGTTCCAGATTCGAATCTTGACGATGTAATCCAAAATGGCTGACGATGTCACGTGATGCAGTTCTTGTTTTTAAAATAATCCTAATGAATATCATAAACACATGTCCTTTTCCAGATAAATGGAATAATTCTTCTTGCTACAACGAAATGACACAATTTCCAGTACAAGGTAATTAAAATTATAACTCAAACAGAAAACACAACTATTAACTTTAAAAGCCCAGATTCTACTGAATCTCTCTCCCAGTACAATAATTTAAATACCCGTTTTATTACGTAAACAAGAGATCACGTGATTTTCTAGAAATTCATAGAAGGTCAACGAAAATAGCTACCTTAACTAAGTCACGTACTTATAGAATGATTCAGAAAAAAACATCAGCCACTAATTACTAAAAATGAAAAGATATTTTTGGATCTAGCCAATCCTTTCCAAGGATTGTTTACACTCTCTAAAGAAGGGTCAGAAATGAGGTTAACAAGCCAATTCCAACCTGTGTTTACAGATATACTAGTAGTTTAGGTCAGCCTGAATTTTCCAGAATAATCTCCCAATTCATGAATTTTAAACCCAAAATGACAAATTTGGATTTGACAATTACAAATAAATAACTTAAATTAAATAGACGTAACACTTTGGTTGTGGGGTTTATTAAAATCAATGATACAAGACAAAACAAAACAAAACAAATACCAGACACGAAAACTCAGATACTTCAATTCTCTCGAATTATATTCGTAATAATAAGCGTAAACGCAATGAAAAAAATGCAGTTAGTCCAGAGACGATACGATTAGCGTCTATGACATTTTTTAAGTGCATGGCGCTCGACGTTATCGTTCCCTTGACGCGTTTCGTGCACTGATCGCTCCATCACTCACTCAAGCGCTCACTCGTGACAAACACACACTTTGGTCACACCTCGGGGTATGGATTTATCTAATAATTGAACAGTGTAGCATTATACAATTACACATCATTTAACGAACAGTTAAGTCGAGATTCAACCCCGATGTCCTTATAACTACTGCCCAAAGGTGGTCCAAAGCACAGTCTTCCCGCGATAACATGTTTCAATTAATATAATAAAAAAGGCAAAAATGAAATACAATACATGTGAATAAAATAACATTATATCAATAATAATATGAAATTATTATAGAGGACCATAATATTGAAGATAAAACATAATTTAGTTATAATAAGGCTTGACGAAACAAAGTTATAATTACATTGCACAAAGACATAAGCATGAAAGACTCGAATGAAAATACAATACAATTAAATTTGAAGATATGGTTAGGATTTTTGCAAACAATTCAAAGAGCCTCTTGTTGCTGTAGGGTTTCATAGAGTTTTTGATCTTGCAAAAAGACCAGAGGATCAGACTATGCAATCACTACACAATAAAAAAAACTAATTATTCATTTGAATGTTAGCTTCTATATTCAATGTAAGGATGAAATGTTTAATGTCACACCAAATGCCATTTAATCCGTAAGCAGTATAATTCGCAGTGTTAAAGACTGTCCATTTGAATAAAGTTAAAGATTATTACTTATACCTGCAGATAAATACTAATCATTTAGAAAAAGGAAAAGGGTTATCGAATTATATGTTATATTAACTTTTAGAAAAGTGTCAATGGATTGGTGGAATGTATTTATGACATATGTCACTGAATCCTACAACCAACATATATAATATATGTACACAGAGATCAGTACAAAAATATAGCTCCACAGATAGCCTGCATTTTTAGAACACTTTGAATTTTCGGAACCAGAAGTTTACTCGTAATAACAGTTTAAAAAGTGTTTGAAAAAATATTTAGTTGTCACTCCCAACAGTAGCAAAAAATTGCCATTTCTATAGCAAAAAATGTCGTCAGGAGGGAAGGCTAAAATTTCTTATAGAAATGATTGCTAGAACCGTAGCGTTAACTACTTAAACATGACGGACATTACAAAGAGTTGCCGAGTCTGCTGCTAACACAAGCAGCATAATATTAAATGTAAAGAAAGGTAGCTCAAAGATTAATAGACAAATAAGACTCTTTCATTCTTAAAAATAATAAGGACCTAACTAGTATTGCAATTGTTTCAGTGTTGCATAAACTACGGCATTTGCTTTACCCAGTTTAAGAGGAGTTCTAATACGATAGCTGATCAGACGTACTGTCCATATTGTTTTTGTATTTGGTATAGTGTACGAAACTGTACCAGCTGTCTTTTAACACTAATTATATTGCATTTTGTAGATTTATTTCTGTCTATTTATAGCGTCGGTGTTCATTAAAAAAAAAACTCTTGATGTTTTGAGAAGCATACATTCATTTCGAGACTCTTACATTTGCTGCATATTTTCATGAACTAGGTATGTTAAGTACTATTCTTATTCATATTTTTGAGGAATGTGGCACAAATGTAAAATATACGTTTAGTTTCTAATAATTCCGCGTCATAAATGTACGAAGGTCAGTATTAGAAACAATGAGATATCAAGCCAAGTATCTGACATGGCCATAGGAAGTCGTGACTGGCGCCTTATTTTGGCAAAGCCAATTATATAACATGGTTCACAGGTAAGTGATACATTTTCTGTGTTTGGATCAAAATAAAATAAAGTGAGGTTCGTAAGTCCACCTTTAACAGACTGCCAGGGAGGGTGAAGTTAACCTATGGTGAATCGACATCGACTCAGAGTTGCATCGAGTGGCCACCGTTGGAATCGCAAGCTTAAATATATTATCATGAAAACTAAACGCCAGTATTCGCTCCACTATCATGCGGGAATTAGTAGAGACGATAAGCTATTCCGACGACATTCGAGATTGGCGGGAAATTTGGTATTATGGGAACTAAAAAAGGAGATTCAGACAGGTCAGTGACCTATTCGTTCGACTGTTGTAATCTATTACAATACGGTAGTTATGCATTAAGTATGTGCAGTATGTATACTTCATTACTAGAACCTTTAGTGCGTATAATTACCATTTTGAAGGTTTGATTCATTTGAACTCATTGATCTACTTGCATATTTTGAGATATGAGCAATGTTTATGTAGATAATGAATATTGCAATTCACTATTTGGTTAATTAGTAGTAACCTCGTGCATGTATTCATAAGATACTCTAGATTTGCAAATGTTAAATTGAATTATAACTTTATATAATGGTTGCAGTGTACAACATTATTTAATAGGGATTTGACTATTTGTGTATACTTTGAAGGAGTATGATGTGTAAGGATATATCAGCGCATAAATATGTGGATATCTGCGTACACTTTGTAGCACTGCAATGTTGAGAAATACGTCTGATTATGTAATATACTAAAATTGAGAATATATGTATACCTTGTATGCCAAATCAGAGAGGATGCTTATTTCCATGTTCACAAATGCGTGACCAAAGCAGGTAATGGCTTATCTGATAATATTATTGTTTAGTGTCAGTATAAATAACTAGTGGAATATGTTATGCTGATGTCATTGTGTGTTCGTATGGGAAGCATTAAGGGAGCAGAAATATTGTAAGAGACAGAGGGAAATAACTAGTGCAGTTGCTCCCGAATATATTATAGACAAAGAAAAGGGAAGAACAGAGGCAGAAGTTAGATGGACTTGAGGCAACTGGAGTGCCAGTCCAGAGAATCATACTACAGATGAGTAGGAACACAGTATAGGAGGAAAATGTGTCACAATCAGTCAGGTGATGAAATTAGCCGTCACATGGTCGAGTGAAGGACGAGTGAAAGATGAGTGATAGCGTTTTAAATTTGAATTTCCTTTGAGACTATCTGTTATCGAGTGATTCAAAATTGTTGTTTATTTGAATTTGAAATTTTGTGTATTCAATACTTTAAATGTTGGCATCGCTGACTGGGGTCTCGGAGCTTAGCATCTCTCTGTCACTACTACTTCAATGGTAGGTCTTCTGTAAAAAGTATACTTGGAGCAAGCCATCCAAACTAGTCCACGAGAAACCTTTGCACTGACTATTATTCGGCCTGTGTCATTGATCAATACATTTTTAAGTAACCACGCTACTTATTTACTTCAAAACGTATTGCTTGTTATTGTCGTGCCTTGTCGGTTGCGTCAGTCATAATGGTAAGTACAATACGGCTATGGCATTCTTGTTTATCAACAAATATCTTTGCCATATCAGCCTACTTGGCGCTTGCAAGAATACTTTATGCCATAATGCGCTGCGATTTCCGACGTTTACAGTTAACTATGTCTCGTCTGGAGAAAGTCCTAAGTATATCACCTTTTCCAATACCGCTTGATATTCGTATCGTGTGCTCTCGCGAAACCTGTATTATAGTAGGCATTAACGGAGATCGTTATCTAATTGAAAAATAGACGTGTTATATATTTTCGTTTATTATTTAAAGCAAAAATTGGCAAAATTTATGGTTACTCGTAATGTGTGCACGTATCTGGAATTCAACGACTGTCAAGTATAAGTAATAAATTAGCCTTAGGTGGCTCGTCCGAATGCTAACTCTTATCAATCGCCTCATTAAATATTGTTTTGATGCATGTCGCCGATTTTATGGTGAGTTTTTGTTAATTGTTTCATAAAACAACTCACTTGGCTTCTTTCATTGATTTGTATCGTAATAAAATCCACTCATTCATAACGTATGAGCAGAGAGCAGGATTACGATCAAGACTGGACCAAAAAGTTGTTTTCCGCCTTTTTGTAATGACTTTAAATGTGGCGGTAAAGACGATAAGAAATTGATGGTCAAGTTCGAAGCACCCATTAGCGGTGTTTATAATACATTGCCTACGTAATAATTACAGGAGATCTCATGGCTGCTTGGCACATACTTAAATTGACAAACAAACGTGGGCTCAATTTGTACTAGAAAAAGTCAAATGTCGTGATGTATCTAGCTGATTTTAGAGTGTTCAGAAACTAATTGTTGGGTAAACATAGAAAAATAATTGTTAATAATCCTTCAATTATATTAATTATTCATTAGAATATTCTCTCTCTCTCTCTCTCTCTCTCTCTCTCTCTCTCTCTCTCTCTCTCTCTCTCTCAATAATCTAGTTTTTTTCAAAACCTGTTTGTACATATTTACATTTATGCATGTATGTTGTAGCTCTTTAAGCAAGTATGCATTGTAGCGCTACATGTATGGTTTATTTACATATCATTGAAAACGTAGTTAACAGTACATCGTTATAATTTGTTAACAAAGACAAAAGGAAAACAAAGTTTGAATAAATAAAACGCAACGCCCATCAAATATATTATACTTCGTTTAGGTTACTGCTTTTAGTCATGATAGGCGTTATATTCATATATTTTTCACGCGGTATTAGTGTAATATGAAAGAAAACATCTCTTGTCAGTTCATACTTCTAAATTGGTATATTTTATATTATAGGCACGCGGTAGTTGTTTTAACAAGAGAAACGTGTTCTAATGCAACGAAGATATTAATGTAAATACATTAGATTATTGCTTTACAAAATCTAGTCTGTGATCATTTTGTTTTCTAACATGCTTCAACCAATGTATTGCTTTCAATATCAAACCGGTTCTTTAATCTCTTAGAATAAGAACATTCGGAATAGCCATGTCGTTATTATGATGCTTATATTTCAAACCTTCGCAATCAGGAATTGCGTGTCACTTTTCTAACAAGAAATGGTCGTAGGACAACAAACATATTTCTAACCAATCTTAACTAAATGTTGATTTCTAAATTACCCCTATCAGAGTGTGATGATTTTAGAAATTAAAACGTTTGATTGGAAGACTTATCTACAAATGAAACTTTGTGAGTCACGGAATAATCATCATCTGTCCACGCAGCACGTTTTCAAAGTTTCGGCCATTTGTTCATTAAAAATGATTGACATAACTTGAACTCCTAAATTAATATAAAGTTAGTCTTGATCAAATTTCATACCTGATATCTCTCAAATAATTGTAATTTTTCCTTGCTAGTTCGACGTGGCTTTACCATTTTCCTGATCCTGTATCTCTCATAAGCTAATTAAAACAACTTCAACATAAATTCCATAGCCACATCATAATTCGAACTCAGAATTATATTACCATATCTATAAATGACTTCAGTAAGTTACGTACTCCGTAATATTGTTTATATTTATGTTTTCACTGTATTTAAAAAACTGAATTCAGGTTGATCATATATATATATATATATATATATATATATATATATATATATATATATATATATATATATATATGGTGATTTACCACACATTAGTCATTAGTGACATGAATATATCGATAACATTTATCAACAATCACACTTATTTTTAAATGAATTTAATATGGTACACATTTTGATAACAGTTCTTTCAGAGTTCTGTTCCCCCTCCCCTCTCACACATAATGGACTAATTACTTTGAAATGTGGCGTGAGAGAGAACATAAATGTTGGCTAGATTAAAACCGTGGAACATACATTACATAAAGTAAGCTAAAGGAATATATTTAATTGGACAGATACGTGTGCACTTTCCTTGGGATTTAGAATCAGTATTTATCAATGATACAAAATTGCAAACCATCTTAACGCCGTTCACAAAAGAAATATATGTATTTGTATCTGATATAAAAATATATGTGTACAGTATGTACCCTGTATCACAGATATACAACTCGTTGTAAAAAGTTTATATAAAAAAGAAACTCGGCAAGCCGCTTTTACTTTCGAACATACATGTATGCATCTCGTGGTATATCAATATCATGTTTTTTTTGATAAGCATTATGTGATCGATCTTTGTTCATAGTGTCGAGTGTGAGTTTCGGCATGCATGTATAATGTCTTTGTGTAAAATGCATTCATCTTAGGAATTGGTCTTCTACTTGCATTGTGTTTTAATTTCAGAGGATTTATTTATTACATTTTATTCACTGGGATCACAAAGTGCAGATTGCTCGTATACTCAGTCATTAGTTTATTTTTATTAAAATTTATTGAGAGGTCTAGATTATATAATTTTAATAGAACAAGACTGTTAGGACATGCAATCTATTCCATGTTATTCTCGTACATCACAAAACTGATGATTATGACTCATTTTGTACACCAATACAATTCATTCAGAATAGTCCATACTGTTAGATTTGTGGTAGAACTTTACATACTATTTGTGATTTAGTTCACAATATTTTAATACCCTTAAATACGTTAACGTTTTATTCTAAACATTGAATAGTATGATGAATTTTACAAAAGGCATGTCGGTTTTCGCTTTGCACCATATACATTCAGTGAAGTTAAAGAGTGATTTAATATTTTATTCAATTCGTTGTTTTGGTCTTTTCATAAAAATATAATTTGTACATAGTTTAGTCATTAGCTTTCAAACCATGTTAAGCCATCGTTGCGGGTGTCAGAGTTTATTAAATACACTATAGCAGCTCCTACGCAAATCACAAGCAGATATAGAACTATCAAACAGCGTTAATCGTTCTGCTCATATTTGGGCTACATAAAATATTTGTTTCAATTAAATTTAATGCTAGTTTTACTCTTCATGCAAATTAGGTATATTAAGAAGTTATTCTGAAGATGTATTACTCTAACAGTACTTCTAGTCATGTGGATACGTTTCCGATTTCGTCTGATAATAGCGATGCCGTTTCTACTCTTAGTTTAGTCAATGAATCAAATCACAGGTCGAAATTATTTCAATGTACTCTTGATATGTCTTTAATATCAATTCAAAATATATATGATCATCTTACGGAAAAACAGTACATCGACTCTAGTTCCATTCTACAGGTGAGAGGAATGGTACATTTAAATACATGTTCATTCGTCTTCGGGGAAAGACTTAACATTAACAAACTGTATATGTTGGCTTCTACTCTCAATGTTGCAACTAATACTGCGTCCATCACTGCTAAGCCCAACTCATATTCTGCTGCTGTTATTATTTGTATTGTCTTCTTCTTCTCCTCCTCCTCCTCTTCTTCTACTTCTTCTTCTTCTTCTTCTTCTTCTTCTTCTTCTTCTTCTTCTTCTTATTATTATTATTATTATTATCAGTATTATTATCTATGAGCTCAGATTGGACCAGAACATGCATCACAGATCACACTAACAGTCACTGCTACGAAATATTTGATACAGAGATCACATGGAAGAATGCCTCCGACTTGTGCAAACATGATGGTGGCAATCTGGTCACCATCGAATCCGTCGAGGAGCAGACGTTTATAAAAGGTGCATCATATTTGTATTCAAAATGTTATTATCTTCATTAATATCCGCCGTGAGATAGTGTACATTTTTTGAAAATACTATCAAATATAACTAAGTTAGATGCACAATTTTATTGACATTCAAAGCAAAGAATTGTATAGGTTTTTGATGATTGTAGCGATATAATCGAGGAAATTTCTATCTTATATCTGGTAACGTTGCATAAAGATTGGGTATCGATTTACGTTTGATGTTATTCTTCAATCTTTTATGTCATGTGGCAATACTAGTTTTATCCAGCACGTATTGCAAGAAAGATAGGGAAAATTTGAAGTTTGCTTCTTTCCAAAAAGCGGCCATTCTCAGATGAATGGAATCAACTATTGTCTTTAAACGGGGCATAACGTATGAACGTTTTAACTCCATGTTTGTAAACTAAGTACAATATAATCAAAACTAATTGTGCGTAATCAATCTGTTGCTCGTACTTTTCGGAGCAGATATTATAAAATACTTACAGTCGTGTAAAAATATAGTTTTTTTAACAGGATTTCTCTCTAAACATAAGTTTGTTTTTATCTATAAACTTTTGCCGAATTCTTTCATTAAGATATACATTCCCATTTGCAGGCCTAATGAGCAACATACTATTTTATGTGGAAGGATTATGGATTGGGTCAGACAAGTTGCATCCAGAAGAGCAACGTGCATGGGCTAATGGAGAAAATTTTTCTTATGAGAACTTTGCACCAGGTATAAACTCACAATTTGTCGAATGTTCTTTAGAATCAATTTCTTGTTGTTACAGAGTCTAACGTCATTGTTCGGATCAACATAAGCTATACATGGCAGACAAAAGTAATGGTAGAGGGAGAACCAGAGAAAACAGCAGAAAAAGCCACCAAAGACCGAGAAGCTAGTGGCAAGCTTTCTCTGTACCTCAATTGGTCTGATCCTGAGGCTTGAAACCATGGAGACAGAGTGAAGATGACAGTGAGTGATCCGTAAACGTTAGCGCTTTAGACCACCAGGTTACTCGGGACCTCTACGAATCAATTGGATCGATCACGTGTTCAGTTATTTTCAATATAATGTTATTTGATATGGTTTGATCGTGTTTTAAAAGTGAGACCTTTGAAAGCGTGGCTTATGTTATAACATCAAAGACTAATTTTACGTCGGAGTTCATAGATATTAAGTACATATTTGAAACACGTAACTTTGTCAAAGAATTATTTCGATAGGCGTTTTGCGAATCAAGGCCTGAAAATACAAAATCTAGCCTAATGTAATACAATAAATAATACAATGCCAAATTTGTTGTTGGATAAAAAATTACACAGATTATTGAGTTCGTTACCGAAATGTAATTCAAGCACATTTGGGATACTTAATTGGTTAAATGACAATATATATCCAGTTTGTTAAAATAGTCGGTACTATTATACTTACTTAACAGAGATGGAAAAGAGGCAGCTATATAAATGATAGTCCAAGAAATCAGGATCTCAACTTACGATATCCTTAAAGATTTATATATGTTATGCGTGGCAAAGATGCCGAGGTATCGTAACAAATAGTTCTTTGCATAAAGTTTCATAACAAAGTCACTATTTTAGAGCTTTTAAATGATAAATAACTTTAATAAATGTCCGCTTCACTTTATTTTTGTATAGAAATTTAAATTGCTCTAAAAGAATGTGAATTGCTGTGTGTTGTTTGTACGTTTGATACGTTTCGTTTTAAATTCAAGGTGAACCAAATAATCCTATGATCGACGAGAATTGTGTAGAAATATATACTAACGATAGCACGTGGAATGATGTGAGGTGTACAGACCGGAATGGGTATATCTGCGAGAATTCACGTACGTAATAAATTAATGAGGAAAAGAATTGCAGCAACATTTAACTTGAGAAGGTTAATTTTCTTAAACAAATTCTAATATATTTAATGGAACACTCTATTGACAGGGTCTTCCACCATGTGAGTCGATGTATGTATCGAAATGTTAGCTATTTTCATCATTGTGAACCCCTCTGTCGCTTCCGCGTGACATTTTAGTATTGTACACATTATTATGTTGTAAAGGCGTTCAGCACACATTTTTATAAAGGATACAAATGTCTGTTATACGGAGAGTTTTTGGGAGACTCTTACATATAACATTGGTCTATTCATTTCGGTTATAATGAAAGTACAGTTAAGCAAAAAAGATGATGTTGTGCTAATTACATAACACATGGTTTGCTTGTCTGATGGTTCAATATTATATTTAGTGGTAGGTAATTAATTGGAAATTTCATTCTAAATTATTGAGTACCATAACATATATGTTCTTGCTTATGTTCATTTAACCTGTTTCTCAGTTTGATGTTTTTTTTATATTTTCATCATTAAGAAATAGGTTGATGAAGTAACATTGTGTAGCTTTGTCCGTTAAGCTCGGATCGCATTTACATTAGAGAGTATTACACATACATGCTTGGCAAAAATTTAACTTATCTGCTCATATAGGTTATAACGAGAATACAATGAGTGACGTCAACAGGTGTGATTATATTGTGCATGGAGCTAAGCACCTGTGTTTCTAGCTAGTTTATGAATCAAATTATCGCATATCACAAAACGTTTAAACCTTATTTCCATTTTATCATCTATTGTAATTTGGTTTGTAGGTTTCTGAATATATTTCTTACATTGCAAGCTTCGTTATAGTTATATTGTAATAAGAACGATTTATTAATGAACCAAAGAGTTATTGTTACTTGCAATAAAGGTTTGCTTATACATTGTTCATATAAAACTTAACGATATCGGATTAAAAACGATGATATTGCTCTCTTCATTCAAATTGACCATGTTGGTAACCTGATGCAATAACGACGTATAAGCTTGCCGTACTATAAAAAAAAACGAGTTTACAAACCGTTATACAACACTGATACATTATCGATAAAAAAAACGTCTACACCTTTCCATTCGTAGTCAAAGGGGTATGTTTGTTCGGCTCAGGTCAATGGGAACTTTGTAGATTGTAGGGAGTACCATATATAGTAAGGCTATTTGGCGCCACAGACAAAATCATATAAAAATTATGTGTTTCAGAACGTTTTATTACCAACAGGCGATCAATGGAGATTGAAATTATGCAGATGAGATTAATTAGATAATTAAAAGTAAATTCTATCAACACAGTTTGTTTTAAATTACATTAATGAAATATGATTGCATACTATATTGGAGAATAAATGCTGACTTTCTTCACGGAATTTGAAATGCAAGACATGTACCGGATCAACATATTTCTTTATTTAATGAACATTGTAATAATGTGCGCGTGCAGGTTAGAGAAGATAAATGCTGCCTTGCTTGCAACGCATTCAGGTGGCTCTTCGTTCTATGTGTGCGAAGGTTATATAAATAGGAACATTGCTATCACGTGCATTGACTACTTCCTTATGGATGGTTCTTTAGGATGAAACTCATTCACCTAAGGTAGGCGTGTCTACATAGATATTTATATTCAGATCATCTAACTATGGATCCTACGTCTTAAAACCTAAAGAAACGTTTAATTAAGTTAAAATCAGTACATGTGTTGTGAATTCATCCGTTTACAGAGATAAGGCTATTTTAGCAGCGCGGTCCTATCTTTCGTTACTTTAATACACACATCGCTTGTTAGCAAACATTATACTGTAATATATTTAAGGAATTTTCAGATTTGTGTGAATAATGTGAATTTCGTTAGCCCGTCAAAATTAGCAATTACAAGAGGGAAACGTCAAATAGTAAAGTGTTAGTGAGTTTCCATGATGGCATGGTTGACTAGTAGTGAAATCAGGCAGATATTGAATGAATGTCCCTTGTAACGTAGTCCATATTAAACTATAGTGGCTTACATTGGTGCTGTGACTGCAATGGCAGGATATACGGTAGGAAACCAGTAAATTACTCAAAGACATAAACAAATAAGAGACTCGGCAGATACCGTTATGTTAACAGTGTGGCAAATATGGAGCAGTTATATGGGAAAATAAGCCTGTAAAACATACACGACTGACTTAAGTTAGCAGAGTTAAGTAGTTCAATGTTTAGGTTAGGGTTGTATAGGTTAAACATGCAGAAGTGTGATGCATATATATATATATATATATATATATATATATATATATATATATATATATATATATATATATATATATATATATTGGCAAGTCTAAAGATATGTGATTTTGCATAGATTAGAGTAAAATTAATGTATTGCATGGACACATCGGACTTTCTATTTTACAACTTAAGTTGTATGGAAGTCTTTGGAAATTTGACGTGAACGTATGACGTGTAGCAGGAATCGCGCCAGGGTTTGAACTTTTAAAAACTTTCTTGATTTTATCAATATTCTTTTTAGATTTTATTAAAATCTGTCAGATTTCCATGATTTTGTTGGGTATTTACCCGAATATATTGAAAAAACAGATGATGTAGTTGATTTTAACTAACATTTATCCTATCAGACTGACAAAAATGCTCTTTGTTGATGATTTTAACTATCATTCGTGGGTTCGATCCACGGCCGAGTCATACCAAAGACGTAGAAAAATGGTATTAACAGCTGCCTCGCTTGACGCTCAGCAATAAGAGGTTAGTGTTAGGACTGGCCGGCCTGGTGTCGTGATAAAGAGACTGGGTGGGACATCAAGTTACATGTCTGCGGCATGATGCCCTAGAGCTAGACATCAATATAAATTGCCTCACTGCAGACATCGTAGTTATGACTGATTTGTTTTAAAGCTATGTTGAGTATCCTCATAAAATCCGTGGTGCGCCTTTTAGACCAAGATTGTGCTGGTCATTATTTTTTCTGTATTTGCATTTTGTATTTTAAACCTTTTCCAAATCGAAGAAACCCGCTACTAAATGTTAATTTCTCCATAAAAGCATCGCGAATTAGAGCTTCACGTTTTACTCGATGAGTATTGGTCATATCGGAAACCAATTGGCACAAGAAGTATTACATTATTAGCCTCTACCTTCCAAAGAAATCTTGCATTGTTCAGTTTGTATAGTTTTACATACATCGTTAAAGCAATGGAATTGCTGTTGACAGGAAGAGTCAGTCTCTGCTGACCAGATCGAACGCCTTGGTGAGGTCTTAAAAAGCCATGAATAGGGGTTTGTAATGTTCCATGCATTTCACCTGCAGATGCTTGACGGAGAAGATCATATTGAATGTGGACCTCTCGTCACGCACCCCTAACAGCGACTCTGGATACACTCTGGCAGAATGCGTATGCAGTCTGTTCAGGATGACGAGTGCGAGACGGTACCAATGATGCTGAGAAAGGGTTATGCACCTGTAGTTGTTGCAGTAATTTATGTTGACTTTGTCTTTGTAAAATGTTACGATGTTGGCGTCTCTCGTGTTTTCAATGGCATTCAGGGAATCGTTGGTCACGTGGTTCTCTCTGGAGTACAGTACATAACAGTACTCCACCAAACTCTCCATCTGCCTGACCGTGTCGTATACGATATCGCCTGTGGCAGACGTCAGTGTTGCAATAACGTTCTTCACGATACAGATTGTTTTCTGTGTACCATCGTACACGTCTTTCACGTCCAGTTCTTGCCAGTGTTTGGACCAGGGATGCATCTAAGACTATGTATGTTGTGGCGTTGTGTGCATAATGAATTGGTGATGCTGATGTAATGTTACGAACACCTCTCTTGGAGTCGTTTGGTCAGCATACACCCTAGCGATGAAGTCGCCCAGTCATATAAAGTTTGTCGTTTTTTCGATGGGTGATTTCGTTTATCATAGAATTCATCTTTGGTATCTCCAGTAGCGCATATTGTGAGAGCGTACACACTAATTAGGTTGACATACCAGGTTGTGGTGGAGACAGAGGGATACTAGTCTCATATTTCCTTGTGTTCTATCATCCCCAGCAGAGAGGCCCTGACAATGAATACAATTAAAAACTATCTGGCCTCGTCAGCGCTCTTAACCTTTCCAGACAAACGTGCAGTTTTCTTTTCTGAAGGACCCGGAATCTGATAGCCGTGTCTCCTATAGTCCGATGATGTCTACCTGGGGCATTGAAAGTTCGTCATTTAAGAATGATGTACATTGCCCATCAATCGGCCACGAAAGTCTGATCACCTACTACTCAACTAGCTACACACTGTAAAAACATCTGTAAAAACATCTCTACGGTTGCTGTAGACAACTTTACAGTTGCTATAATCAACATATATGTTCATCTTTGAAGTTGCTATAATCAACATAGATGGTCATCTGTACAACTGAA
Organism: Unio delphinus; assembly: GCA_029339505.1. Taxonomy (NCBI): domain Eukaryota; kingdom Metazoa; phylum Mollusca; class Bivalvia; order Unionida; family Unionidae; genus Unio; species Unio delphinus. The sequence continues at coordinate 1,557,282 of JAQISU010000104.1, forward strand.
ATAAATATATCACTGTATACTAAGAATGGCACGGGCATATAAGATAACATGTAATGACTTTATATGTGGTAAACTATACAAATTAGATTATCGGCATAGCATCACAAAGCAATAAAACATTCAGAAATTAACCTACTAGTTCCGATATGGTACTAAATGCTTCTTAATAAAATGCAACTGTATTGCTAATCTAAATCCCTTGTTAAGTCACAAACAAGGAGAAAAAATATCTGTATTATATTGCGAAGCTGGAGCTACATTCAAAATATGCAAACATAAACATTTAAGTACGATATTTATAGTCTATTATATACGTAACAAATTAATAAGAAACTAACATACCTCTACAGACGAAAATGTGCATGTCCTTAAATAGACTACTCACAAACAAGACGTTTTGTAACGGAACGATTGCCTCCTACTGTGAGTCATTTATACACAATGTAGTCCTACATCATCTTTTTCATTGTTTATTATGACTGAAATAGTGTCAATATACATAACTCACCCTCGGGTATTGTTCGACACACAATACGAAACACGACAACATGCTTGTACTAAATAACAAAGAGAAGTATGCAATTTACGCTATCCCAAGCAAATGGAATAATGCAGTTGTTTCGCATAAAATACAAGACTTGGAAGAATGTTACTTCAGTATAAATGAGTCCAGATGCATTTACAATTATCTACTGATACTGGAAAAGCCACCCACCAGACACCAACAACATTTATGTTGCCAACGGACAATTATTATGAACCTAATGAAATTATCCAGAAAATTCTAGACAAACGTCAAAGAAGTGTACCTGGTCGCTGGTATTTGTTGAAATCGTGAACGCATTATAGCAGCGAACGTTCAGTGGGATGAATATGGACAATTTCACTGAGACGTAGCCATAACGTTTTATCATCTCCAATTTCTAAGGTTTACCGGTATAAAGACACATAATTTAAATCTTAGTAACATGTGGGAATATCAATATATGTTTGGGTTGTTTGCGCACGCTCATTTGTGTTTCGCCATTGAAATTCCATTTAAGAACAACATGATACTCTATATTGTTGAACTATTCCAACCCGACATTGGGTTTTAGAAGCAGCTCAGCTCAAACCATTCGCGGTGATGATCAGTAATGTGCCGGATTAAACATATCCATGTCTATGGAAGTGTCACGATTTCTTTAAAAATCAGTGAGCATCATCAGATCAGTACGCAAATACAAATAGTGATTGCAATCCATATTTTTGCATGCTGATAAAAATTTTCTTACGCGTTCACGATATCTTTGGAAATACCATCACGCGATAGAGTTGAATAAAACAATTCAATCAATGTTAACTGAGCGTAAGCGAATTATTTGTCAAAAGCGCTCACGTACTACTTTGTTTATTCACCTTTTCTCGTTAATATGTCAGTATTGTTTTTCTCCGATAGATTGCTGAATGAATTATTTAAGGAAGAATTTAGAAATTATAAAGAATCTGCGAACTAAACGTCATGTATTTTCCATGATGATTACAGTAGTACATATAGGTGATTTTCACTCCTTCGCTATTGCTTGCATTATTAGATGACCACCACACTCACGAAAGTTATGAATCAATACATGAAATATTGTTTAATTTAGGACGATTCGTAATGTAACATTGTCTGAATTGTATACGCTTCGCTGTAGCATAGTGAGGTGACAAATAACAAACTTTGGAAACTAAACGTCCAGTCGCGGTAGAAGTAGAGGTTTCTTCACAGATCCTGCATTGAGTGGCTGAGATAAACTGACATGTATTATTGTAAGTACAATCATATATGTAACCTAGAACGATTGAAGAAAGATCTTAGCGGGATCCCGTTCACGATAGAACATTGGTGGTTCAGTTTCCTGTTTCATCTGACTACAGTATAATATAATCCACATGAGACTTGTTCATAAACTTGTGTTATTTTATGGTTGTTGACCGTAAATGTTTCTTGCACTACAATAATGTGACATTCAAATTCTGTTTAGATGATATTAGGGGCTTTTATCGTTCTCTGTAATACAGAAATTATTGAGAATGTTTTATCAGTTTTTAATATTATTGCCCTCTGCGAATTGTGCTGGAGAAGCCACCAGCACAATTCGTTATCAATACATAATGACATATTTGGTCTGAACCACTCATCAGCAACAAATCAATATGGGTTTATTAACATTGCTAATATGGGGTTCATATATGAATAGTGTCAGCGATGAAAGCCTTTATCCCATTTATATCGAGAAAACATACTAACAGTGATGTCTGAAATAATTGTTTCAGATGTGTTCAGTGTTGGCCTTAGTAACCTGAATAGGAAATTGTATATAACCACAATTTCGTTTACCCAAGTATTATCATGTATACTCTTGATTGTATGACTCGCTCTATATAACGCTAATACGGTTTGACCAATTAATGAGATAAAAACTCAGAATCCTGTACATTTTACTAATGACCGCCGTGGAAACGTTGATATGGATATGGAACTGGATCTACGAAATAGTTAATGTGTGGATATATGTGTTTCAGCTTATAGACAACATGTAAAAGAGTCCCTCCTGATCGTGCTCTTTTACTTTTGTAATGTCTTGCAAATCTGTTTAAATCCTATATCAATTTCATCATTTCTAGTCTTGGTAGAGCTTTAAATCTACAGCATTGTAATTTTAAATTCATCGTTGTCTAATGAACTTAAATTAAGTGGCATAACAAATCAGCACTAAGAACAAAATCTGCTTTAAATACGAGGAAGGATCAGAGCGTTGTACCACCAGCCGTCGAACTGCTTCGCCTGGTTTATATGCATGTATGGTAATTCCCAAATGATTTTAAAATTCACCAACAAGTTTAATTCAGATACTTAAGACGTATGTCCTCCTTCACGAACATACTCAGCAGCTTCCGTAGCAATATCAGATGCAAACCATGTATATCACCTGTTCAAATATTTAAATCGTCAGTTTCTCACATGCGACTTGTTAAACACTGTTGTCTGACTTGTTTCAGTTTATGCACAGGTACAATACATATATAAGGAGAAGTCATTTTCAAATTAGAACTTCTAGTAATACCTTGTTTTAATTTAAGGACCCTACCGAGATCAAAAACTGCACTTTTTCAATCACAGACATATTATCATTCATTTGTTTATGTTTCTCCTCAGTGTATATTTCTGTGCAGTCACAGAGATGCATGTATATAACATTTTATGTAATAGGCCATAAGTACAGGACATATCTTCATTGTGTTGTACTGAAATAATATACATGCTTAGGGTAAATAGAACACCGCACGAAATGAATAATCCTCTAAAAAAGTTATCTTTATTGTTGACTAAATCTAGGTATCCCAAACAGTTTATAGGATCCGAACATTTACACAAATATGTCAAAGAATAAATAAAAACAAACAAAACTTGTCTAATGCCTGAGAAATATTTGAGTATTTGTGTTGTACACGTGTACAATGCTATCTAGAATGAACAGGTGTTTTTTTTTCTTCAAACAAGCGACAAAAATGACATATCTCTCGCCGCCGTAAACTACTTGCGGCTACGGATATCATAATCACGATATTTTACCCTGAATATTACTCACTGTCCTATAAATTTAAGCAAGATTAACCGACACTGGTCACTTTGGATCTGTCGAGAAGAGTACACGTGGTATTTCTATAAGCAATAGGGGTGAGTGTTAAATTTATATTTTATATGATATGCGAAGTTTATTGAGTTTGTATTGTCATATCGTGTAATGATTCATTTATTACAGCAATTGAATGGTCGTGAACTGTGAATTTCAAGTTGTTTTTAAGAGTGTAATGTATTAGCAATTTTGAGAACTCATTATATTTACCAATTTATTTTTAAAATACACCGGACAGATTATGACGTTGATCAATCAAAATATTGAAACAAAAGTCTTTCATCTATTGGTGGGCCCCAAGTGGCCGAGTGGTCTAAAGCGTTATCAGTTACGGATAATTGCATCTCACTTCTGTCTGAGTGGGTTCGAGTCTCAATTTCGGCCAATTCGGATATGTGAGAAAGCTTGCCAGTAGCTTCTCGTAGGTCGGTGGTTCTTTCCGGGGTGTTCCCGGCTTCTTACTCCACCATTATTACCGGCCGCCATGTATAGCTTATCATGTGCTGAGAAATGGCGTTAAACCACACAACAAAAACAAAATTCATCTTATATTGGCAGCATTAAAAAATGATTGAAGTAGCATTGTACAGAAATGATGAAGATGGTCGAGGTGTTACTGTATCCGTCAACATGATTAACGTGATTTTTTTGTATTTTCCTAAATATATATCATCTACCATTTAAGGAAAACAAACAATCAAATATTCGACCAAAACTAGTCTTGTCAATTTTGGGCATGATATTTTTTAAGTTTCACATCCGTTACATTTGTTGCTCGCGCTAGTGGACGAATTTGATATCGACGTATGGCAGCCGTTTCACACTATGATTTACATTCATCCAAGACAACCATGTATAGACAGGAATACTCCTCTGTTAAACATTATTTGCATTCATAATTTCAATATATTGCTTTCCTGTGTGTCACGTCAGGACTCACAGAATCTCCATCAATGGTACAGTAGGTGTCAGACATGTCAGCAGCTTGATCGTATGCGTGATCTATATTGTTTATTTCCATCTCCTGTGCTTCTTGGTAGACCTCATCTCTTTTCTTGTTCTTGGACTTATGTCTACAATTTGAAATTGTATAAAGTGGTATTGCTAAAGACAAATTTAAAGACTGATATATTATTGTAACCAAATGCGCCGATTGGTATTCTCTGTTCACCAGTACTATATTGTTGTTGCTAGAAGCCATATTATTAATCAAGTAAATTTGAAAATAACTAGGGAAACAACTTTACATTATTGATAATGGTATCAACTTGTATTACAAGCCGTACCTCTTTCATGAGAGAGAGAGAGAGAGAGAGAGAGAGAGAGAGAGAGAGAGAGAGAGAGAGAGAGAGATCAAATGTATACTACTAAAGTAGGGTTTCAAATTATATACATGCAGTAGTCAAATTTCTGTTTCAAACTCTTGCTTGTGAACATGATTTCAAAGACTCAGATATCAGAACAATAGACACTGTTCATTCATTAAAACATTATTTTAGTTTCACTGAAATCTTATCTCAAAGAACGATTTATTAGCAGTAAACTTTAAACTTTAAATATCGTACCATTACCTTTTATGTATCAAGCAGCAGAGTAAAATGATCCCCATACAAAGTACCAGCGCCGACTCTATATCAACACCTATGACCAAGCCCGTGACTCTAATGTACCTGGAGCTAAGAGAAAGAATTCTCGAGCAATATGTTTAATAATAATACTTGTTCTAATAAATATAGTACTCAAAGTTGACGTTACCACGTTGTAATATATAATGGATATTATGGTATATTCAGAATGTTGCAGCATTATATAATACGTATTCCATTTTATACAAAAATATTTGTTAACAATACTATTCTAATCTACTTGATGGACCAGGAAACTCTTTAAATAACCTTGTAGAAACATTAGGCATATTTTCATCAATGTCGGGATTAAAAGTGAAAATCAGCAGATCAAAAGTTCTAAAGATACGTGCATCTACTTATTAACAGATGTGTACAGACTTAGGATGTATTTAGAAAGAAAATGTTCTAAAAATTATTAACTTAATCTAAACTGACAAAGTTATCCTTAATGTTGCCAAATACAACAGTAAGAGATCAGAACGAATAACAATATTTTAATAAACTTAATTTGGAACAACGGTCTGGATAAAACAAGTAGAACACATTATGTTCAAAGAAGGTGGATTCCACATGAATCAACTAGTATGTTTTATCAAATAATGGCAAATATTTTGGGTCAAGCCCTTACGGATTAATCAATATGAATAGCAAAATGTAACAGATTATTTTCTCAAGAAATATGAGTAGTCGCATTACACTTTCTCAATTAATTGATTTGCAAAAGCTTGACTGTCCAAACATATATTTTAAACAATAATTTTGAAAGGAGATGCATTTAGCATCTGCAGAAGTAACGACAAACGGAACGTATAAACACTTTTCGCGGGGCTGGAAAAATACAAATATAACAATTAACATAGAACAGTTTTGTTTCGATCGTAGATGTCGAATGGGAAGCAAAGTTTATATTATACAATGAAATGTGTTGTGAGTTAGTTGATTGAACCCAATATTACACAATATTATGGTATTATAATCACGCCATATTCAAAAGTATTAGATTTGTACCATTAGAAAAAATTGGCACCAATTTGTCACAAAGAGTATTGAATTTATACTCAAGGATCGACTTACATACTTAGATAAATATAATCGTTTAAAAGAGTCAGTGTCCCAAACCTACTCAAAAAACCGTTTCTATTAAATTCAACATTAAAAGAAACTGAGATTAGTGATATAAGATATATTCGATTCCGTATAAATTAATTTCTATACCAATGCATGGTGGCTCCAGTTCTAAAGAAAAAGCTAAAAATAGTTTGTATTCCATATTTGGTTGGAGTCTATAAGGGGTTTAGTTCATTATTAGTGGGGTAGAAACAATCAAACAATTATTTCGAAACTGTGTTGTAAAACATTTTTCGTGTCTTTTTTAATTTATTTTAGGACTGAGATTAAATGGCCTTCGAAATTTCTGAAAATGCTGCTTTATTTTCAGATTTAAATGCATCTTGCCAGTCGTGTTTTGTAAATGAAGCATTTATGATTTCTTCTCACCTATTTTACAGCCATGAAAATAGCAAAACCAGTAATGCATATTGGCCAAAAATATTGTAAAAATCAAAAAAAAGAAAGCATATATATGAATTTTGTTTGAATCATATAATGTTTTCAAGATGAGATGTTGCGATTGTTTAAGTAATTGATTACGTACCTTAATTATCGCATATATGTATATATATATATATATATATATATATATATATATATATATATATATATATATATATATATGTATGTATATATATATATATATATATATATATATATATATATATATATATATATATATATATATATATATGTATATATATGTACTAGCACTGCTATCGGAAGCATTTATTTCTGCAGAGTTCTCGATTAAGGGTTCATTACTAGGCTCCTCTTCAATTGGTAAACATAATTGGTTAAAATGATATGCCAAGTACGTAAATGCAGAAGAAGAATCCTTGCAGTCTTTTAGTGCATTCTTAATTTGTAGATACAATTAAGTTAAACGTAAATGTATTGAATATATGTATCATTTAAAATGTATACAAATTCCGACTTCCTAATTTAATTATTTTGTAAACAAATATTCTTTTAAAATATCTTCTATTTTTATTTTCAAAGTAAAACATATATAACACGTTTTATGAAATAAAAGCAATGGTCATTATTTTCAGAATCACAATTCTATAGTTGCCATTTCTCCTTCTCTGTTATGCCAGTAAAATCATAATCGAAGATTATTTATAGAAACTCGACTCTTCATTTCCAATTAACCATGTGAGTATCGAATTTGTGCTTGAGATGTCTTCAACAGTTTAAGGTGTTGTGGAGAACTCAGTAACATTTCTTATAGAGTAATCTTTTTTAGAAGAACATCGGTATTATCCAGTTTAATACATATTCACGTTATTCTTGCGTCTATGCGTCTACATATCTTGATTCGAGAAATGACTTTCTGAGAGACGCTTTTGCAAATAATTATTTGATTCAGATACATTTTCAACTATATAGCTAAAGTGGTGGTATTTTCTCAAATATTTCCCGGCGTTGAGAGCTACACGCTATTTCTGCTTAAACAGAGGACTCAAACCTTATTAAATATCACATACACCCTCAGTTCAAATAATCCGATACAATAAAACTGGCTTCCATTTATAGAAACAGTGAAAGCTTATTTGAGAAGATCATCAGATACGATCACCACATATACAATACCATTATATTGAGCAAACATATGAACACTTTTATAAAATGCTTAATTTTAAGCAAACGTCAATAAATTGCAGAAACTGTGTTTGTACCTTCTGCCCAATTCGCATATATAAATTTGTTTCCGCTAATCAATGCACGCTGCTTTTCCATATGCAATCTTTTTGAACCATCCATAGCCCATCCACAGTGAAATGTATCCTCTGCATTTGGACTACCGTGTACATTAATATATTTGGATCAAAAGTGTAGGCAATATTTGAGAGAAACAAATTAACATATCTTAAGCGATATATCAATATGGATATATCAAATTTAACCTCTTTTTAGACAAGATCCATTCATTACAAATACATTGCAATGAGGAAATGCAAACCCCAACATACCAATGTTTCTTGTGCACGAATCGTGTTGCTTGAGTGTTACGAGCTTCATTAAACTAAATTATAAGTTTTATAGTTGCTATCAAGCTTCTGAATAAGAGTTTATCTCCTTAATTCCAACCATTAAAGCATTCCTAATGTAATGTCCTTATTGGTCAAGGACATATATAAATTAAATTATGATGTGTTTGAAGTAGGCTGCAGGTTAAACTCAGAGTTTAAAACATCACAAAAATGATTTCTATATGGCTTGAAAGATTTAAGCTTATCACTGAAGTTATTGTAACCTCCAAACATTCCAAATACTTACTTGATCTGTTACCTGCAAAATACTAATTGACAGTTAGTGAAATAATTTCATGTAATACAGGTTTATCTTCTAAATATTCACATTATAGATGATCTGCATCTTCATCACAAGGCATGTTGAGATATGTTAGCATTTATCTAGCAAATATAGTTGGGATACAATGCTAGTTTGGATAAAATATAATGTACCTTCTATAAATTGCTGCTCCACGGATTATTCAATGATGACCAGCATGCCACCTTCTTGGAAGCAGATGTGGAATGCCTGTGACCATGTTGTCTTTTTATCTACTATATGATAGCAGTGTCCTGTAGTTTGATCTTTGATGCACGGATCGGACTCGTTTGAGCTCATATTAACTAAATAATAATAATAATAATAATAATAATAATAATAATAAGAAGAAGAAGAAGAAGAAGAAGAAGAAGAAGAAGAAGAAGAAGATGATGATGATGATGATAAAGGAAATCATAATAAGAGAAATAATAGTAGTAGAAGTAACAAAGTATTTTTAGCAGTCAACATATACAATTTCTCCATAAAAGGTGTTTGCCAGAAAACATTAAATGTTCGCTTTGTATACTTTTTGTAAGGAAAAGAACAATTGTGAACTATTTTTTTTTTAAATTTCATTGATGATGTTTACATCTTTATTATATTTTTAAAACTTCACAATAGCACGAGTGTCATGAAATAATTGAAAATTGTAATATTAGTTAATTGTCTAAACTAAGAAACTGAACTTTGCAACCCGTTTGCTATTGACGGACGAAATGGGAAGTGAATACTAGATCTTGTAGTTAAATATGTATTCAATCTAACGTCAATGTAAAAGGCTTTCGATTAATTAACATACATGTAAAACTAGCCATGTGGATAAAGTTAAACGAAATTGACAACGTTTTCTCTATGGTGATATCTGTAGATCCATATGCTTGGTTGTATAATCATGTTGTGCCTCTAAAGAACACATTGCCTAAAGCGAGGAGTAATGTTTGAAATTTTAGTTACAAATATCCTTGAAGCAAACTTCAACTTTTCAAAACCGATAAATTTCTTATTAGTTTTATAAACTTTCTATAAGTGACTTTCCTTGGCTTTTACTGTGCATTAACTTAACAAATTGAACGATGGAATTATTACTTTAGCAGTTCATACGATTTAACGCAGCGTAAATCTTGTTTGACTCGATTTCAATGAAACTCTGTTTGACAGTTACTTATCGACACAACATCATATTTACTCACCTAATTCCTTGAAGATCGAATATAACGAACTAATAATTAAAGATATATATATATATATATATATATATATATATATATCTAATAATTAAAGATATATATATATATATATATATATATATATATATATATATATATATATATATATATATATATATATATATGGTTATTACGCTAGCAGTGGAGGCGTTTAAAGTTTAGCCGAATGTACACTACTGGCTTTTATACTTGTTCGAGAGAATCTCATACAAAACGTGTGTAAACTTACGTGTTCCCATGTGCCTGTATGCTTTCAAATCTGATTGCATTATTTCCAAGTCATCCCCGAGTTGCAGTGTTCAGTTTACGTTGTGAATGAGCCATATTTGTAGTTATAGTAGTAACAATGGTAAAAAAGTGGCCATAATTTCAACTGTGCTTCAAATATTGTTAATTACACTGAATAAAGAAAGAGTATAATGATGCTATCAATAGCAAGCTCTCTGAGCATAACCCATCTTTAGAATAATTGCTTCCATCCTACAAAACCATCGCTAGACGACCAAGTAAACATTGCGCGAACTATAATTGGTCATACTTAAATAATCCTAACTTACATAGTTAAAGGTTATGTTCTACCCGAGTGCATCATTTGCAACGAACCATTAAAACAATTTGTCATAAATTATTTCAACACTCCACCTACACACGCTACAGTGCTCTTCACGTAAAGGAGCGTTATTATACATTATCTGTGTCTTTAATTAAATGTTGCATGAATAAAATTAGTTTTGATTTTAATATACATTACAAGTTGATCGGGAATATTCATATACTACACTCACAATATCTTTTCTTGTTTCCTATTATTGTAAATGGATCGTTGACAGAAACCTCAAATCATCTCTCCTACAACCATTGTTCGTAACTTTACTTTACTTTATCGCCTTCACTTGATGATTCACCGTAAAATAGTAATTGATTAATCAATCAATCAATAAAAGTATTTATCGTTGAATCAATAGACCAAATCAATAAATTAAACAAACAATCGAAAGTTCATTAAATTATGCATTCACACTGCTAGGTTGATTGATTGATTGATTCACTGATTGATTGATTGATTTATTTATTCATTCATTTATTTATTCACCTGGTCATGTATCTAAATATCAAATCAATTTATAAATCAATAGAACCAAAATTAAATCAATTAATTAACAATTTAATCAATCAATAAATTCATCAAATAATCCACTGGTCCTCTTTCCAAACTTTACTAGTGTGCACAAAGCCGTCCTATTGTTTCTGGTGCACATTAAAGTTGGCCAATGCAAATGCGTTGAGTAGGTATAATTTCGCCATCGATAACACGAAAGACCTTGACAACACAGAACGTTTCCCAAATTGCTGATGATCTGGCTTGTACCTTTAAGTAGGTGCAGCTATAATACAAGCCGAGCTACATCATTTTCATGCTGTTTCAGTGTTGAGTGTTTCATCGGTACCAAGGCTCAGCGGCTATCTAGGTAACAGTGCTTCCATGTTTGTTGCTTGCTTGCCAAGAGCGAGACTAGGTTCTCCCAAAATATAAAAATGCACCAGGAGAACCCGAAGCGTGTGTCGTTCAAGGTATTCAACCTGGCTTTCATGTGTTACATCACAAACTAGATTTATATATACCATCTTCCGGGCACTGGTTCTCTCTTCTCGCTTATTGTGAACTGTAGATTGTCCCCGTAGGGACTATTGCCGAAGTGCATACTTATCCAGTCAGGAGCTCGTTGAGATATTATTCCAGTCACGAATGTTCATCTTGCCGAATGTGATATTGGCTGCATGCCCTTATCGTAATACCATCGAGAGCAAACATTGCTATGTGTCCATCCAACTAAGCCTTGTATTGTGATTGCAATTGCGGATTACATATCGTGGTGGAGGCTGACGAGCTGGGCAATGTTTTTTACCAAATATTCATCCTTAAACTTGACTACAACCTGTATCATGGTCATTGTACAGAGTGAGTGACGTTGGAGTCTACGGTCTTGATTATCTGTAGCAAATATCGGTGTTTGTGTCCCGAACATTAAAAATCGTAGATCTCTCAAAGATTTAAGTACAGGCTGTACGTAAGGTGTTTGCTCAGGGAGCGGAATGCCTGTCCCGATTTGACTGGAAACTTTGAGCTATAGGCTCCTCATTGTAGAAGCCATTGCTTTAGGTTTGAAGTTAAAGATTCCTCGCCACAGAAATGCTGGGTCGTTAATCTTTGCGCAGTTTAACTTGTATGCCCTGAGTTCTCATAAGATCCTCATAGTTTTTTAAAGATTCTTTCCAAAAACAGAGTGGTCCATACGCTTGATTAGTTTTTATATAGTTTCAAATCGCATATCCGTTTTCAAATGAATGTAAGCTGCCGCTAACGCGTTTTATCGAACACGATCCCACAGAGAACCTTAGTGACTCGAACCGATACTCCTACCCCGCTGAGTAGCTTCGGCTTTCAGTGTCCATATATTCATTGCAACTTCCTTTGGCTCGGGAAAATATGCCACCAGCCGCTGAGTCAATCTTCTGAAACGATCATGGTCTCGGAATCAAGTTTCTAGACGCAATGTGCATCGTGAAACTTTACATGACACTCAAAGTCAACTTGATGCCCTTAGCTGAGTCAGCTGTATGAGTAGCACTGCATTCGAGTGGCTGATGGAGTCACCCCACAAAAAGCTGTAAGTCGGTTAGTCCGGTTCCCTGCTTAGTATCCTCCTTGTTTTGCATTCCGCTATACTACATCAGGCGAACGTCGACACCAAATTGGCATGTTATAAAAATATGGAGAGATCTAGTTTATTTAACCGTGGCACGTGTATTACTATAATATCATCTTTCGTAATGACACAATATGAACTTTACTAATACTTTTGAACAGTATATTGGCACCAGGCTGACCAGTCCTAACGATAACTTCTTAATGATGAGTGCCTAGCGAGACAATTGTTTGTACCAATTTTATAAGAATTTGTTGTGAAGATGGTTGGTGTTGTGCATATTTTTGTCAGTTTACGAATTGTCATGGAGGATGCACAAGTATCAATGTACACTTAATCAAAACATCAATTACAAATAGAACTTTCAGATGATCATTAGTGACAATAATTACAGTAATGTCCAATCTTTGAAGGGCACTGAGGATCATTATGAAGCTTGTTGTATATCATCAGGTCCAAAACACATAGTGTAAAATAATCATCTTATGTCTACCAGCAAGAAGTCATGTACTTATGACTTAACTAAATGACACCCTAAGTATGTTGTGCGAACATTTCCAAATAGTCTTTGTTCTGCAATACAGGACCTTCTTCAAAGACAATCGAGTGAACCAACAATTATACTTGCGAGACCAAATCCACCTGGCCATCAGAGGTACTGCCATGCTCCTTAGGAATATAGACCAGTCCATAAGACTTATGAAATGGGTTAGGCGTGAGTCAGACAACTACTTGTATTATTAACAGCACGGTCATGAAATACAGCTGCGTCTGCATGAAAAACAGATTCATTGCCATCTTTGTAATGAACAAAGACGTAAACCAAAGTTGTGCACATACCAATCGGTAGAAGGCTATGATGTACACGCCTATGCAACACACGTCCAGCAACAAAATGCATTAGAATATGTGTATACTTTTCAATGCAATAATTAAAATTCTGTAAACAGGTTTCAATCACTATCTGATATGTGTACAAAGTGCAACTTCTTAACTTGTAAATAACTATATGATACTGTTCAAGTTATTTATCCCTCTGAGGCTCCCCATGTGTCTAATATGTCAATGTCTTCTTTGAGGCATGTAAATCAGTCACATATTGTGTATTCTCATGTATCTACTACATGTGGTTACGGTACAACAGATCGATCTTGTACGTTTTCTTCTTTGTGTATTATATATATATAATTAAGGCAATGTAAAGAAATATGTCAAATCTAAAAACAATACATGGCATACTACCTTGTCTGAAAATCAATCATCAGATCAAAATTGTCATGTCTTTTGGCACCTCAAAAGAAGTTTGCAAGTAATCAACCTTAATATTTAAAAAATCCTCCCTAAACTGAATGAGATAAAGTTAATATTACAGCAGACTAGATCAGTCAATATTCTACGTCTATATGAAACCTTTCATTCCGGTGATAATGATGGTATGGCTCTCCAAATACAGGGCTTCAACATTGAAAGACAAGATAGAGACTACATGGGGGTAGTCTTCTCTATGTAGACCGTTCCATTAGTTATAACAGACGTGTTGATTAGAGACTATTGTGGTAGAGAGAATTTGGATCGAAGTAACCCTTCCCCAATCAAAGCCAATACTCTTATGTTCAGTTTACAGGACACCTAGTTCCACAGCTGCTTGTATTGATAAATTTAAGGTGAAAATTGAAAACGCATTGCTAAAGCAAAATTTTGAAACTATCAAATTTGATGATTTTAACATTGACTACATGAAAACTCCACCATTAACATGGATAGGTAACTTTGAAGCTTACAACTGTACTCAATTAATTAACACCCAAACTAGAATAACAGATACAAGTGCTATTATCATTGATCATGTCTATACTAATAAACTTGAAAACACACGTAAAAATTAATCTGCCATTGTATGCACTGAGTGACCACTACCCAGTCTGTATAACATCTACAAATGGCCAACACATTAAAATACAAAACACTGACTTCAAAATATTTGATGAGAAAATGTTCTTAAATGATTTAGTTTGCAAAACCTTCCAATTCAGTCTGTAATATAGCTGATGTCAACACTGCTTTAGACAAATGGTATCAGATGTTCAATGCAGTCTTAGACAATCATGCCCCAATTAAAACAAAAAGACGGTTCAACAACAAATTATATCCAAGTGGATTAACCCTGTGACTAATGTGGCAAGAGATCTAAGATATAATTTCTACAAGAAAAAAAGACATTTAAAGCTATATAAAGTGGAGGAATAAAACTAATCTCCTAATATATAAAGAAACAGAGAACTATTACAAAACAGGCTATTAATGAAAGTAAGAGTACCAAAACATTGTGAAAGCATTTTAAAGAGCTGAACCCACCAAATAATAGTTGTCTTCCCCCTAACCTTAAGTGTAATGATGCTATAGCAACATCTGTACATGATGACCATGTGAAAATGTTCAAAAATTATTTCATAAGCATCTCCAGTAACAATATTCAGAACCAGACTAATATCCTAATTGAACTTGACGATCTTCTATTCGTTTTAAGGCATACAATTCCTGATGATAATTACTGTTCAGTAGCTAATGTTGTTGAAGCTAATGATTTTGATATGCTAATTAAGGTGAATATTAATCAGTCCTCTAAATTTGATGATATTGGTCCTCGAAATCTTAAAATTGCTGCACCAGTAATAACAAAGGCATTAACTCATATCATACATTTAAGTATCATGACTGGTAATATTCCAGAAAAACTGAAATATGCAAAGGTTACACCTATAGTTAAGAAACGATAAAAGTAGGATCCAGGAAATTACAGACCATGCATTTTATTTTCTTAGACAGGGATCTATTTATTTTCAATACATATCCTATCTGTCAATAGATGGAAAAATATTTTGCTGTAATTTACTACAAATATCACATCCATTATATTATCTTTTTAATTTTTTATCTTGAGACAAAATAAAATACAATATCTCAATTGAAAACAAATTGCATCCCCAGGTTAATGATCAGTACTGTACATTATATAAATTTACTATCTGTGTGTTAATATTTGCATAATTTGTAATCTAAGAGCTGGAATAAAACCAACTTGATTAAGCTTTCTTTATAGATGAAACACTGTAACCTTTATTGACAGTATAGATCTTGATGATAAATATCAGAAGTTTTGACACCATAATCTACAATTTACAAGTTATGATATTGATATCATAGGCAGGGAAACATTGTACAATTTATAAGTTATTATATTGATATCATAGGCAGGGACACTTTGTATAATTTATGTTATGATATTGATATCATTGGCAGGGAAACTTTGTTCAATTTATTAAGTATACCTGTAACACTGTCTCAATTAAAAAGAAAATGTTTAGTGAACTTGAGAAATTATGTAAATTACAGATTGAAAACAACAGCTCTATGAAAATACAAGGATGATTAACATTTGTACAAAGAAATACTTGTCCTTAACACATTAACATATGCTAAAAAATATTTTGGTTTATTAATTCAAAAGAATTTCCCACAATTTGGATTTTAGCTAAGGATCTTTCAACATAACCGTTTGACCATCATGTTGGCATATGGTGCCACATGTCAAAGCAATCATTCGATTACAAGGATAAAAAAGTTTGGCATTTAAAACAAAAAAACGTGCTGTCAATAGTGTTAATTCCTAAAAGCAAGATAAGTCAGGAATTTTTGTACATTCCTATACTGATGGAAAAAATACTGTATTTGCTCATTTTATAAGTAAAGTCAAAATGTAAACAACATAATCCTGATCGGACATAGCATAATGCATAAGCAGACCAGGGCCTATGTTGTTTGTTCTACTGACTGCTCCTAATAAACTGCAGATCCAGCTATGTCGGTGCATTATATGGTGGCAGATCTGAGTCTGTGCCGATTGCAGCTGGATTTGCCTTATTAGTCAGTATTGACAGCACCAAAGTAACAGTACAGTAAACAAAGTACAGTACCATGTACCAAAGAAACAAGAAACATGGTATACCAGTAAGACCATGCACCTCTAGTGCTAATCTTACCCTTACGAGATGAAGAAGCAACCTCCAAGGCAAATCTATAAGGGATGGCTGTTCACAGTTCATTAACAATCATGAGTGAGTTTCTCTTTGTGTCAGCCAAATTTTTCAGCAAAATTCAGTTTTCTTCACTTCCTATAGTCCATATTGTTTAACCGATAGCCTCAGTCTAATATGTGTTGAGGATGATCAAGATTGACTCTTATACCCCGTTAGAGGCTTAACAATTTAATTCCTAGAACAAGAAGGAAGAGTAAGAAGCTTCTCATTCATCCATAATGGCATAGACTATATACTGACCTAATTATCAAGATAATTTATCAGTCCCTTACCTTACTGAGAGGGATCTTTCCTTAATGACGATTAAGGCACGTGTCTTTCAAGCCATTACTGTGTCATAAGCCTATCAAACGCATCTGTTTCTGAAAGTTGTTATGAAAGCCAAATTTCTGTGGTCACACACTGCCTTCTCATCCTTCTGTGGTACGTTCATTCTTTTGTGCACCAGCGCAAAGGCATTTTTTCTTTAGTGCCCATAGTCATGCACACAAGATTTCCCAACAGATTCCAAATTACAATGGCGGATAATCTTAATGTAAGTGTGAAAATATCCTTCCTTTTTACTAGTTTTAAGACCATCAGCCTCCATCCACCATGGCAGATTCAGCTATGCAATGTCAACAGGTAACCTATGGCCTATAATAATATATGTTCTAGAGGTCTAATTTCATTGATGTTATACTTGCCTGATGCCTTATCTTGCCATATTCTTTCCTCCCACCCTCTTCTGATTCCCACAAGTAATTTGTATATGTAAAAAAGAACGGCCCCAGTGCACAAGTCTGTGCTGTATCAAAGTTACTGTGTCTTTGTGTTCTGTTGGCTCTGAAATATTTAGAATGTTCGATCTCATGGAGGACGGAAATTTGATTACCAAGAATAACTTCATTTCTGGCCTAGGAATGTAAAGATAATCTATGGAATACTGACAAGTAAGTAAGTATTACATTATTTAAATCAGTGTACTCCCATCCTTTAAACTGCATTCTTCTTACATGGTAAAGTCAGAAGTGTATACGGTGATTTATCTGTCTAAAGCAGGCTCTGATCGGAGGGAAGCTGTGACTAGTGGCTGCCTAATAGAGGTATATAATGACTGTAATTTTATGCAATAAACCTTGAAAAGTAGGATGTTACAACATATTATTATGTAACGCAGGTGACCTTTTAATCAGGTTTTATATTTAACAGAGTTTTAAGACGTATTGTCTTTTGATGAAGAGAAAGGATTTTAATTGAAGATGATAATGCCAATCAAGATTTTGTTCATTTATTTGTTTTAAAATTGGGAATTGTCTGATTCTTTTTTTTTTAGAAATGTTCAACACATGAGACATTAGTAGCCATTGGACAACACTAATAATTGTAAAGTCTTTCTCTTTTGTAAAAATGATTCCAGTCTGTAATCAAATATGGCCACATTTGCAAGCAAGTACAATCTTTAAAAACTCATCAGAATCTGCTCAGCAGAATTTGACCCATTTGGCAAAAAATATGCATGTTTTTTAAGGTATTTGACAATGAATGGTCATCTTAACTTAATGGTCAATATTGATCAATATTGGTTCAACGTTTATTGCTAGATCGAACGCGAATGTGTAATACGAGAAAAACAATTACGCCATCACGGAAATCCGATAGCAATTCAAAATAGTTCTAGTCAATATGCATATTTTGAGTTTTGTTACTATGACAACAGCTTCAATAAATCCACCAATTCAGCAATTTATTCTTACACTCTCCGATTATTCTATTCTTTCATTTGTGAATCTCTTTAGCATTATTTAAATTATAACTAATTTTATCTTGCATGACATGACAGTGATGTACTTTAGAGAAACGGACAGACCTTGACATTCGTGTAGAAAAACAGGTTATATATATATATATATATATATATATATATATATATATATATATATATATATATATATATATATATATACAAGCATACAGATAGATAAATTACAAATTTAGATATTTATACGAAGACGGGTATATATGCAGCTACATAGATAAGTAGACAAACATACTGATAGCTAGAGAGACACGAATAGATAGAAGGACAGAGAAAGATGGATTGATGGATGGTGATAGATAGATGGATAGGCAGATAGGCAGACAGACAGACATACAGACAGATAGGTAGATAGATAGATAGATAGATAGATAGATAGATAGATAGATAGATAGATAGATAGATAGATAGATAGATAGATAGATAGATAGATTGATAGATAGATAGATAGATAGATAGATAGATAGATAGATAGATAGATAGATAGATAGATAGATAGATAGATTAGGCACTTTATTATTTAATCACCATCACTGTCCCCATCGAACTAAATTTATATTTGCCTAATAACAAAGAGGATGCCCGATATCTGGATTTTCTGATACTTAAATTATTGAATCACAATGAATTTTCAGCCGAACTGTGTGCGTTCTGGACTTTTAGACATCAGCAATAGTTTATTCAAAGTCGATTCGTTGGGGAACAAATGTTTGCTCTTCTGAAGTTGACTAAGACATACGCACTTCTTCGGATATCTAACTCTTATGTGAAATGCCAAATAGTTTTGACAAATATTGCAATCATAAGTCAGTTGTAGTCTTTCGAATTAAGCGCACATAACGCATCACACCTGCAAATGATGCAGTTTTAGCTGACCTGGAAGTAGAACATTTTAAAGTAGTTCACTCCATCCTTGAATTACTATTGCTCTACAAACATATTGATGCAAGAGTGGCGAAGAAGACATAGATAACAAACAGAAGAACTGAAGATCAAAGGAAAGAAATTCACAATTCTGATTTTTACAGTTTTGAAATAGGTGTAGGATAAAAGGTCAGATATTGAATTGCCAGAACTATTTTTGATGGAGTTAGGGAAACAAGCAGGTTAACAGGTCACAATATCAGATATCAGTTTTGAAGTCTTCTTACTGCACGAATTAGAATCATGGTGTATTTGATCTATTAAATATAGTACCCGTTAGCTAATACAATTTACCTTCTAAAGTTTTGTCCCCATCCTGCGTTCAATATAATGTGAAAACGAAAGACAATACATTTGCTTCTGGTATACATATCGTGTAATCTTGTTTATCAGGTAATGAAATTAACAAACCATGTTGCTCACTGAAGCATTATTTATCAACATCTTCCCTTCCTGTACAAAACCTTCTCTAAGAAGTATCCCAATACTATAGATTGCTTAATTATTGTCAAAACTAATGCATTGTGTCATACGTGGTTATTTAACTGTATAATATTTGTATTAATTTGAATATTGAGCACCTAATTAGAATATTGTGCGCGTATCAGAACGTCTCTCTCATTATGATCACTGAGGACAAAGTGAATGAAAGAAAGAATGATAAAGATAAATGTACATTGTTAATAATGCAGATGTTGCACGTAGATACAACCAGTATACACATGTAATAAAACAGTATATTTTATTAATTTGTTCATCACAGTTTATGTTACTGTTTATATATATATATATATATATATATATATATATATATATATATAGTGTTAACCTGCTCTTTCTCGCACTAAGTTATTACATTTACAGGTCATGCAGAGTACATACATAAAATTGATCAATTTGTGCATTACAAATCTGCCATTTAATTGGGTCGTTGGTTCTTTCCGGGGGTTTCACCGGGTTCTTCGTCCACCATAGATACTGACCGCCATGTATATCCAATCGTGTGCTGAAACATGGCGTTAAACCCTACAACAACAACAACAACAACAATAACTGCCATTTAATAACACTTGATCCGTATTGGTTGTGTTAGTTACATGATATGAATTATTAAGTATTTTGAAATCAGTGTGTACGTTTAACATATATGTTAGCATAAATAGTAAAACGGACGTTTGTATGCACGTTTACCAGGCTTCGACAGCACCTTTATACCCGACACTATTGCTGACACTTTTCGGTTAGGAGGATATAACTATGTAAGGAATGTCTGCAGGAAATATGAATACACAAAATACCTTACTTTGCTCAGAATGATTTTGAAACAGTGAACATAAACTTTGTGATAGTATGCACCTTTGTACAGGTTAAGATTTGTACAGTTCTTTCAACCACTGTTAAGCTTTTTTCACCAAACGTTAATTACATTAGCATAGGTGGATCATATTGTGTCACACGTGATTCATTGGTAGTCATGACCTAGGCGCTATGGTTTATTGCCCACGTTTACAAATTTGTAATATTGCCCGAAGCTAATATATATTGTGTGCCTCTTCTCACTTATAACTAAAGTTAAAACTATGATGCATAATCTCTTCCGGAAACGTATAATTATTGCATATAAGGAATTGAAGAAGTCTTGGGCCGCCGTTTGTTAATATTAAGCATCATGTATATTTAAATGATTATTTTACCTTAACTGTTAATATTTAAGGAATAAATAATACATAATACAGAAACTACGGTTTATTTAATTCTGGGAAAGGTCTTGTTTGAACTGATTAAATCGTTTTTCTCCTTTATTATTCAAGAAATTTGAAATACCCTAAGTGATGTCAAATTGTAGTTTTCAATGCAAGTCTAATATTGGTTCAATACGTGATTTATATAACAGATTCAATAACTAACAAATATGTGCAAGCATCGCAATATTTTAAAAGCAGCCAATGGTAAACTGCAATATCATTTATAAATTATACCGGACATTGCTAAATATTATCATATCGTATTAGTGACAGTGATACATCTCTTTCTTGAAGCTGGGTTTTAATCTATTCTTCATGAATCAATGATGACGATTGACAAATATTCAAACTGTAACATCTCCATAGTTACAAACTTAATAAGAGAAAGAAGCAATATCTACGAGCTTCGTTTATCCCACGTTCAGTTAAGAAGACGATGAAATCCTTTAGGTATTAACTTAAAAAAGGTTTCAAATACTATGTATGTGCTTCGCGTTTCCGCAAGTTTTAATTACCGTTTTCGTTTCATCCGCTCCAAGGTATGGCAAAAAAGAAAAACTCAAAGTTACTATTTATTAATTGATCATAAGATTATATCAAAAACCATATATTGAATGTAACTATTTAATAATTGATCATATGATTATATAAAAAATCATATCTTGAATTAGTTTAATCATTATACTTTTCAACTGTCCTTTCACGACAAACTTATGTAGCAATACAATGTTAAAAAAGAGAAGAAACAATCGAAACAACATAACACGTATTTGTAATATATTGTTCTCAATATATATATATATATATATATATATATATATATATATATATATATATATATATATATGTGTGTGTGTGTGTGTATGTGTGTGTGTCATGATCTATAAAATTTGAATTCTTTCGATATGACGTATGTCTAAATTAGTAGTTTTGATAGATTCGATGATACTTAGTGATGCATATAAAGTAACACAAACTTTTCAACTGCAAATATTTTCTTATTTCTCACCTAAATGTGCAATCGGGTTATAGATGCTCCGTTTTGAAAAAAGATGTGGTAAAATGCTCAATTAAAAATTGTAGTTTCAGAAAAAAGAACACATTGTCAAGGGGACAGGACGTAACACAGACAAATCGTCTTAAGATAAGCAAAGTTATCTCCCATAGAGTGCTAGCATTCACTTGCGAAGTAGGTTGATATATATATATATATATATATATATATATATATATATATATATATATATATGCACAGGAAGCAAAATGTTGCAATATTCATTACCATTGCAGAAGAGTACACGAGACAATACTTTTGAATAAGATCGATAAAGCTGACGTCCAATTGCTTTCCTTTGTATTAGTTCTTTTGTCGCTGCTATATCTGTTCTTTATTAATGTATACCCAGATAGATAGATAGGTCGGTAGGTAGATAGATAGATAGATAGATAGATAGATAGATAGATAGATAGATAGATACAGTTCGACATATGGACAATCCGCAGGTGCTAGTTGCATTTACATTTGACCTATTAAAGTAGATGAAACCAATAACTAGTATTTGCCGGTGCTTATTTATATATATATATATATATATATATATATATATATATATATATATATATATATATATATATATATATATATATATATATATATATAGCTGTTGACCGTACAAGCTGGCGACGTACAATTCACCAGGCCGCTGATACGTTTGAACAAAACAGACGGGCCATCTTGGAGGAAAAACGTTGGCAAAGAAAAAACCGGGAGCCATTGTCAGCACCCACCAAAACCCAGACATTCCCCTGCAGCCTCTGTGGACGGACGTTCCTATCACGTATTGAGTTCGTCAGCCACCAGCACAGGTGCAATAGACATAGAAATCTTCCTTCTTAATCTTCGTGTGCGAAGTCAAGCCAACAAGTAATCCGACATCTCCTGATGAAGGGCTTTCCTCGTCCACATGACATGCCGTGAGACCTTTCTAAATGCAAACATAACTATGGTCATTGTGGAATTAAATGAAGTCTCATTGATCTACGTTTGGTATAACAGAACTGAACTCACCAAAATGACCGTAGTAAGGACATACAATGCTCGAATTATATGTCCCTAAAACGCCTACTTGGATTTGTGTAATCACTAATTTCACTTTTAAAAATCACAAATAAAAGTATTGTTTAGTGGAATTACTTGTAAGAGTATTCAGCTGACTAGAATACTACACCGGTACTTTTTCTGATGCACTGGGTTGTTTGTTACTTGTATACCATGACTTACGTAAACTAGAAATATTACTTTACGAGCCATTTGTTGTTACTTGTTTAAAGACATAAAGCAATAGCCTTGCGAAAAAAGAAAAAAGGATCTGTGCATCAGGTTTAATACCTAATTAGTCGGGTCTGAATTCTTGAACAATGAAAGATGTTGCTACTACTGGAGGAATTTATAAAATACTACTCATTAGTAGATTATAGAAAGTAGTCAAACATCATTTTTACATTTATAAGGAATATATATATATATATATATATATATATATATATATATATATATATATATATATATATATATAGAAAATAGACAATCCGATTGTATTCAATTCTTGAACTAGAATTATTCAAACTGTATATATCGCCATTCTCCATTCCTATTCAATAGACCTGATACATCTAAACTCATTCCAAGCGGAAAATTTTCATCGAAAGCTTTCTTTCATTTCTATTTTTGATTTACATATCAACGTCATTTGCATCAACAAATATCTACAATTATTTCAATGTATTAAAACAAGTCAATATTAAATAGCAATATGAATTAAAAGCATACAGGACAAAATAGTGGAAATTTGTAGATCGCCTTAGCGACATTGATAACTCGATAGTTTGAAGTTCATGCTGGTTAAAATATAATAGACCAGATTCAATGTCGATGTTGTGTACATGTTCAAAAACTAACTATATAGTATTCATATGGCATCTAAGTTTTGAATGATTTGATATAACATTAATGTTCCGCCTGATAGTTCAACTGGCTTTTTTGATATTTAATCAAATATCAGAATGACTAAATACACTTTGAAGTTACGAAACACGTAGAAAACAAAATAGTGATAACTTCGATGCAACTAAACCTTTATTAAAAATTTATAAAAGCGATACTTTTGTCGTTGTTCGAAATATTTAGAGGAAGGTAAACTTTAACACAGATTTAAGAAATACATCTGATTAATTGCGGTGTTCTTTAATCAAAAGATTGACACATATGAAACAGACAAGGTATCTTACATTTTATTTGCAGCACTGTAAACAGTCTTGAAGGAGTAAGGTTTATACAGAAAGATTGAAGCTTGCCATACTATTCCTTGATTCATGAAACAGGTCGTCCTCAATGTGATCCTTAACAACGGTTAAATGTTCAAAGTAAAACGTCTCATTTATACATATATGTATCCATGCACCTTCAATCGAAGAACAGCTTTAACAAACTGGATTAAGACAAGATTTAACATTTAATGCGTTTCTGATATTATATCGATTTTGCGTTTTCTTATTTAGGGAATGCGTTTGATATTGACGGATATCGGTTGTTTCGGAATCAGAATGTTACGTTCATCCAGAACAACTTTGTTTAGAGAAGAATACTCGTCATTTCATAATTATTTGCATAGAGAAGAATACTCGTCATTTCATAATTATTTGTTTAGAGAAGAATACTCGTCATTTCATAATTATTTGTTTAGAAAAGAATACTCATCATTTCATAATTATTTGCATAGAGAAGAATACTCGTCATTTCATAATTATTTGCATAGAGAAGAATACTCGTCATTTCATAATTATTTGTTTAGAAAAGAATACTCGTCATTTCATAATTATTTGTTTAGAGAAGAATACTCGTCATTCATAATTATTTGTTTAGAGAAGAATACTCGTCATTTCATAATTATTTGTTTAGAGAAGAATACTCGTCATATCATAATTATTTGTTTAGAGAAGAATACTCGTCATTTCATAATTATTTGCATAGAGAAGAATACTCGTCATTTCATAATTATTTGCATAGAGAAGAATACTCGTCATTTCATAATTATTTGTTTAGAGAAGAGTACTCGTCATTTCATAATTATTTGTTTAGAGAAGAGTACTCGTCATTTCATAATTATTTGTTTAGAGAAGAATACTCGCCATTTCATAATTTTTTGCAGTCCGTAATTACAATATATTTCTTTCTTCTTTCTCAAGTTGTTCGGCGTTTACTGGTTGTCATTAATGGTATAATAAGTGTCACTTAGGACAATACGTCGATTGTATTCGTGTTCTGCATGATTCATTTCCATTAACTGTCCATCTTGGTAGGTCTCATTTTTCTTGTTCTTGCACGTGTTTCTAAAATTACAGGTTGTAACGCATTATTATCCTCCGAATCACACTTAATAGTTTATATATATATATATATATATATATATATATATATATATATATATATATATATATATATATATATATTTATATATATATATATATATATATATATATATATATATATATATATATATATATATATATATATATATATATATATATATACATACATACATACATTTTAAGTTGCTGGCTGGCATTGTTTCGTCGCTTGTGTGTCATTGGTAACACGATAAGTCAATCTCTTGGCGAGACATGTGTCCAGCGACTTATTGTTGTAGTGTTACAAAGAATAGTTACAACTTGAATTACAGTCAGTACATACATTTCGTAACATCAAAATACCATATAGGCAGTAAAAAGGAATGGAAATAATTACGTACATGACTAATAACCAATTCACAATAGATTGTTGCATATATGAAAATATTAGTAACCATATAAAGATCGTTTAAAACTTCCTAGACATATAGAGATTTAATGTAGAATTCAGATTTTCTAATTTTTACTAGCGTTACATTTCATTTCCTTATAATGTAGATGTTTCTAACTTTTACTAGAGTAACATTTCAAATTGTTGAAATGCGGTAATCACATTTCAGTTTCTAACTGTCAAACCTTCTTATAAGGTAAATGTTTCTAACTAATACTAGAGTAAGATTTACAATTTTTGACATGCTTTACTCAAATTTAAGTTTCTAACTGTAAACGTAGAACTATATCTCAGAGCAGCAGGTTACCGAAACAATAAAACTATTTTTACTTAATAAAAACTGATCATTTTTAACATGCATGTGATCTCAAT
Source organism: Unio delphinus (assembly GCA_029339505.1). Lineage (NCBI taxonomy): Eukaryota > Metazoa > Mollusca > Bivalvia > Unionida > Unionidae > Unio > Unio delphinus. The sequence continues at coordinate 1,583,753 of JAQISU010000104.1, forward strand.
GACTAATTACAAAGCCGTTTAAATAGCATCACTCTTCACAAGAACATATCACAAAGCATTACCTTTTATGTAATAGGCAGCAGAGTATCGTAACGCCCACAACAATAACCAGTGCCGACCCCACAGTAATAATTATGATGAATACTTCTTGCAACTTATATGGTGTAACTTCAACTACAAGAAATAATAATAATAATAATAATAATAATAATACAAATAATAATAATAATAATACTAATACTAATAATAATAATAATAATAATAATAATAATAATACAAATAATGATAATAATAAGAAGAAGACGAAGAATATTCGACTCAGTTGATAACCATATCACATTATATGATATAAGATTATTACGATACACATACATACAATCTGATACAAATGTTTGCATTGCATGGACATCACATTCTCTATTTAAAGTATAATATTATATGTTTATATATTTGATGAGATAGCTAGAACACATTCAATTTAAATGAAAAGATACCGTACGTACAAGTAAAATATAAATTTGATACGACAAAGAAACATAGATAAAAATAGAGCACACTTTGGAGATTTAAAGTGTGTCCTTTAGAATATTTATTGATATACATGTTCTTTGACATAAGTACTGAATTTCAAGGTTATATTAGATTGTTATATGCCTATTTCATTTCTGTGTGATGCAAAACCAATCCATGTCATGCCATGATCCATGACACATTACAATAAAACAATGCCCTTCATGAGACTACACCTATGACCACTCCTCTAGACAATGTTTTTCACAAGACTACATCTCTTACAACTCCTTCACATTTGACTCTCCTCCACAATGAAAGATCGAACACACTAATGCCATCTTTATAGCATTATTGATGCATACTAGCCTTGTGTATGCATATCACGAAAAATGTAATATTGTAAGTTTCACAATAATTGTGTGTGAATAAGGAGACAATGAATAGTTTTATATCATGTATGGCTTATTACTAAAATTAACACAGCGGAATATCATATCGAATTCAGGCATGAAACAAGAGGACTGAAGTAATTGTTCAGCTACACTTTTCCAGGTTTAACGAGATTTATTGATTACGTTATATCTCGAAGACATTACATAATTCCTGGAGTGCACTTGTAAATTGAATAAATTATGACAATGGTTACCAATGGGCCTTCATGTCTGCATCGTACCCTTTGACCGATAATACACATCAACCTCAAAAATAAATCACATCTTGCTTAACTCGATTTAGTCGTACAGGTTAATGACATCAGTAAGTTTAAGGAAAGTTATCCATGCATAATTGTGAATGTATTTGCTTGGAATTAAGGCACACTGTCTCTGAAGAAATGATTACAGGGATGCAGATAGAGACAGTCTAATATTGGTTCGTTAATATTGTACGGCCCGGAATCGGATACAAAATACAAATGCATGCGTGCTGTTAAAATGTTATTTGCAGATTCTCAGCAGCAGTCATCGCTGCTTTGGATGTCGTGTTAAACACCATAACGGTAATTATATTAGGCACACAAATCAGAATTGCCGTTGAATATATACCAGTAGTAACTGGTGTAATTGTCGCGCTGGGAAACTAATCTCAGTAAGGCTGCAGTCGCGAATACGTATACATACATGACATTTCGCAGCCGTACAAATCAGTCACAGTACAATTTCCCACTATGTTCGATGGCTATTGAAGAAAAACTGATCGCATTTCCTGAGTTCGAGAGCGACCTACCGGAAATATTGAATGCCACCTACATCTTAGAGAGCAAATACGGAACATGGCGGTAGTATATTTACGGGCAGCAGAATTCAAGTGTTTTCCTTTCAAAACATAAAATGTATATAAATGCTAAGAAAACAGACACTTTCTTTCATATAAATAGAACGACTACATTGTTCTATTCCTGCAGACAAATCCAAGAAAGGTATGGAATCAATTCATGCAGGTTATGTCAGTAATGCATTCTGGCAGCTGTAAGATCATTCGGTATCAACCCAAAATGACTACAACCCTAATTGATAATATTAGGTCAATATAGTATGGACAAGAAAGATATACAGCCAATAATTGATAATATTAAGCACGTAAAACCATATGCTATCGAGGAGACTGATATAACCCCAAATCGTGATAATTTCCAGATAGATAGATAGATAGATAGATAGATAGATAGATAGATAGATAGATAGATAGATAGATAGATAGATAGACAGACAGACAGACAGACTGACTGACTGACTGACTGACTGACTGACTGATTGATTGATTGATTGATTGATTGATACGATTGATTGATTGATTAATCGATTGATTAATTGTTTGATTAATTAATTAAGACAATGGCTGATTGGTTGGTTGGTTGGTTTGTTGGTTGGTTTGTTGGTTGATTGATTGATTGATTGATTGATGTATGGATGGATGGATGGATTTATTGATTGTGAAGCATTAGAGAAAGGCTTTAGTAATTACGCGTTTTTAAGAATATGTTACACATAAATAACTGCTAGACACGAAAATTGAACGCGCTGCAGTTGTAGTTTTTGCCTCGCAATATGTACCAGAAAAGATCCATCCCAAATATCACAGTCCTTACAAAATACTTAACAGGGTCGAATGCCAATCCCATCTCTTATGGAATAAAAGTCGAGCCTTCCCTTCCTGGCTCCGGGCTCTGTTCCTGCTCTTTTACAGTATTTAATTTTAAAACTATTGCCAACTATCACTTTATGCCCAACAGCAAACGAAGTATATTTTCTCCAGGTATATATTTTGTGGTATACGATTTCCGATAAGGTATTGTTACAAACCAGGAGTCTTTACATGACCGAGCGGTTGTCAAACTCTCGCGCGATCCCTGCTATAATTTCAACGGTTACCCTAAATGTCCAAAGACTTTCATACAACTTCAGTTGTAAATGAAAAGTCGAACGTGTCCGTTTGTCATGTTATAGAAGAAACTACCCCCGATTCTCTGGGAGATAAGTAAGAAAATGAAGGACAGAGAGAAGTAAAACAGATAACGGAAGGAGGCAAAGAAAAATAGACGAAATATATAGATGAGTAGGACTCAGGACAGAAGAAAATATTTCTAACTGATTCTAAGAATGAACTCGGCGATCACATGGTGGACTGATATGATATTAGCTGAATTGTATTTGAGAGATTACTGTTTAAATTCTATTAGATTGTTGTTATTTAAAAATTTTATTTGTATATTCATTAATGATTGGGGACTCCGAGTTTTGCAACTCCCTATCACTACTTCAATTTCTGACAAAAACGAGCCAGTTTGGGTATTTTATATTTTTTTTTAATAAATTGGAAGCACCCATCCCAAAAGGGAAGCAACCTAAGCTTAACATTCAATATCTAAATTTTACAACAGTTTATAAATGACAGATATCTGGCTAGCCCTAAATCTTTTAGTCACACATCTGCATGGTTTCTTGTCATCATGTTTCCTTACCGCAGCAATTCACGCCGTATAATCAATACAACGTTCCACATAAGAGGGAATTATTTTAACTCCACCCCCTTAGGACAGTCAACGTATGCTTTACAGGCTTAATGCACCATATAACTGCACCGCATTTGCACCCTGGAAACAAAAACATGGTCTGCCTAGTCCCATTTTATTTATTCCTTTGAGTAATTTCCTGCCACTGCAGGCACATTGCCAATGTACACCACTAGATGTTAATATGGACTTCGTTACGAGGGACATTCATTCGGTTTTGGTCTGACTTCACTACTAGTCAGCCATGGCATCATGGAAACTTACTAACACTTTAATATGTAACGTTTCCTCCTAGAAATTTCTAATTATTTCGGACTTAATATATTCCCATTATTAACACAAGATCTCAACATTCCTTAAAATTGTAGATATCAAATGCACATACTTCATTTATTACCGTATATTTAAATTGAGATAGCAAGTCTACATAAACTACCAGTTAGCTGAATGATATGAATAGAAGGAGCTCATTCAGCGGACCTAACCCTGTTGTACCTTAATCTGGTCAGTTGAGTTGCAAAAACACATGTGACCCCCAACCGGCTATTTGTTGATCCGTCTGACTGCAGACCACCCCACCGACTGAATTGCAAACACACAGATGACTCTGTACCGGCTATCGGTTTATCAGTCTTATCTGATTGTAGACGACCACTCTCAACTAAACCATGATCTAATCCCGACTTTCACGTACCATATTTGTACAGATTTATAGACTGACTGGACGTGAAAGACACTGATACATTATTGAGCAACAAATGCGAAAATTCGACACTCACAAAGTTTTAAAGTTCAATAAGCGCAATATTAAGTAGATCCACTTACTGGTAATGCATGATAAAATATTAACCAAACATTTATTTCATATTCATAACGTTTCGTTTCATTAATACGAACGTGCAACTAGACGATAATTATGCTGGGAATGATACTTATTGGCAAGCTTGAAACAAGAATGAAAATAGATTAAATCTATATATGCAAGGTAATATATTCTTAAATATTCGTCAATTTAGATTTCCGTTATAACAAACCTGTCACCTTCTTGTGTTGCACACAAATGGAAAAGCTAGTTGGACGCTTAGGTCAAGCCATAAGAATAGCAATAACATATTTCCATACATGAATTTTTGTATTTTCCTTACAACCTAAAACAAAGAGATAACTTATAATTGTCAGTCTCCCAAATAAAATATCTCAACAACGCACACATTTGAACACTCTTTGAATATTTATCTTGAATACTCTATATTCAGACCCCTAGCTAAAAGTTCAAAATGACGCTACGTAACCTTTATTACTCTTTGTTATACAATGATGAACATGCTCATCGCTATATAAGAATGGTGGCAGAACCAGCACACATAAAGCAACGAAATAAATAGTTTTGTTTAAAACAAATGACCTTCCCAAATTAAGAGATGTGCGATTGTTATTATAATTGAGTACGTACGTGTTTTCTCGCAGATAAAACCTTTCAGTAAGGTACACTCTCTATCGTTCCACATTCTATTAGAAGTATACATTTCTGCACAGTTCTCGACGTACGAAGAATTGTTGGGCTCATCTTTATTTGATTAAAAAGAAAGGTTACAAAATCAGCTAAAAATACAAACGTCAATAAAATATTTTATACAGTCTATGAGTGCATTTTGACTTTCAGTACAAAATAAAAATAAGTGCAAATTAATGAATTCATATATTAATTAAAATGTGTAAAATAGTGACATTGTAATAAAATTATTTTGTAAACATATATTGATCTTTGATACATGTTTTTGTTTAAACCATTATATGAAATACAAATTGTAGATACTCATTTCATACACTACTATGTATATGGTCGCAACATTTATATCTAGGTTGAAAAAGCAAATCCTACCTGAAAATATGTAAAGAAACTAGACACTACATTACCATTTAGGCATATGAGCATTGTAATCGTATTTGAGATCTTTTTTATATATGCAGTGAAGATCGCAAAAATTTGTTTTGGAACTTGATTCATTTTAGAACAACCTTAGCATTATATGTCAATTGATACGCCATTATGGTTTTCAGTCTTGAGCTCTTGGTACATAAAAAAGTACAAATAGTTATTTTAATGTCCACATTTTCTGTTTAAATACAAGAAGAGGATATGCATTAGTGGGCGATTTTCATATAAATCCAATGTTTATATAATTTCAAAAGAGTACACTGACTTCCTTTCACTAAAACATTGAATTGTTTTAGATAACATCCACGCGAATGAAATAACATTGTATTGAGGACATCTAAAATAAGGATATACTGCTTCATTTTAGGGTCTGTTCAATAAGTTGCATTAAATATGTCCATACCTTCTGCCCAGTTAACATATGTGAATTTCTTTCCGTCTGTCCATGTACGTGTCCTTTCGGGATGCACCTTGTTTGACCCTATCCATAGCCCTTTCGCAATAAATGTTGTATGTCGTATTTGGTCTGCATGGTCCAATGCATTTTGAACAACATTTTAGGCATTATAACAAAATAGCATATGCAGTGCGAATACACTTCACTGTACTCTTTTGTTTACGGAATGATGCAAATTAATGATGACGTATGTTTCTTACAAAACGCTGTGAATTTGTATTAGACGTTTAAAGCAGAGTGACGTTGATGTCTGAAGAACTTAAAACGCTAAAGTTTTTCCTTTAATATAATATAATATCGGAATGATGTAAATAGTTAGGAGATATTATATAACCTGTTTTTTTCTATATTGCCTAAGTGATGGGTGATTCGCAAAATCATTGGTTAGAGGTAATGAAACATATATGTTTAAAATTTAGGTTTAACTTTTAAATGTCCTCATTCTGATTAATGGGTATAATGGGAAATCGTAGAAGTGATATAAACTATTTACCATGAATACTGCATCGAAAGAGGGAGATACTATTTCGGATGAAACATCATGTACCTGCTATAAACATCTGCTCTTTGGCTGTTTCGATGATCATCAGCGTGCCTCCATCTCTCTTGCAGATGTTCAATGCATCGTCCCATGTAATAAGTTCGTCTACTAATTTGTACCAACGTCCTGTATTATTATCTTGTTTGTAGTTCCTGACACCATCTGAACTCAATTATTCATTAATAATAATAATAATAATAATAATAATAATAATAATAATAATAATAATAATATTAGTAGTAGTAGTAGTAGTAGCAGTATTGAATAATAGCAGTAGTTTTAGTAGTACCACTAGTTGAAAGTACAGTATGAATGCTATCAAATAATCATGACTTTTGACATTTTAGTGTTTCATTATCTGAACTTGCATACATAATTAACAAATGTGAATCTCATCCACACAAAAAACAGGATAAGTGAACACGATGTGTGGTAGTTTTGAATTACTTGATATCAAAGTATATTTTCTGAATTTTAAAAAACATTGTATGTAAACCTTGAATTATAGAGACACATAATGTGCCTACATATAACATACACAAACAATATGGAATAGTTGCATTAGGAGTTCATCAGATGACAAGCAGCGTAAATCTGGTTTAACTCAATTTCAGTAAAAGTCTTTGGTAAGTTACTTAAGGACAAAAAACAGATTGCATGCAGGACCAGCTCACCTCATTGATTATTTATTATAGCGACTTAAGAGATTATATTTCGTCAACATCGATTGACCGATAGAATCTGGTACAAAATATGAATAAATGTATGTTGTTCCATGTGCATGCAATCTTTAAAAGATGTGTGATAAAGTGAGCTTGACGTTGTAGTTTATGTTTTACGATATAGGTATTCTTTATATCACGATAATACTAGTCGCATATGTAGAAAGCATATGGAGTTATATCATTGCTTCTGAGCTGATGTTACCCATTCTGGTAAAGTCCGTTTATAACAAATTAATAACTTATGATATATTCTGCATTGTATTTGATAAGTGATGCTGAAATACACATTCTAGTTCGTATCAAATGTTTAGCTCCAATCAACCTATTACTTGAAAAATAACGTACGTTACTATCATTGGTGAACATATGTACCACCTCTAATCTTATACAATGATCAAACATTCGTTCTAGTAATATTTTCAAACGTTGTTGCACTCGTAAATATTGCGACAATTCTTTGCACATCCATGTTACTTATGTAGTGTATCACACGGAAATACTGAACGTGTGAAACAGTGAGAAAAATTATCCAATTTAAGTTGAACGCGTACGTTACTGAGATATGTACCGATAATTTGAATTACTAATTTGAAAATGATTTCCCCTTACATATGCATTTTACCCCGCTATCAAATGAAACAAGTAAAACACCAGAGTTTAATAAGTCGCATGAGAGACGCTGACGTTTTGAATGTTTGACAGGTGATATACTTGCCCTACATCTCATAGAGCTAATGAAGCTGTTGAATTCGCTCGTAAAAAAGCAGAGACTTCATAAGTATCTTAATTTAAGTTTCATAAACATGGTGTTGAATTTTAAAATGACTTGGTAATTATCATATATGCATAAAAACCAGGCAATGCCGCACAATGGTTGGTGGTACAACGCCCCGTATCCTTCCTCGGGAGTTAAAGCAAATTTTGTTCTTAATTCTCATTTGGTATGCCAGTTTATCCAAGGTCATTATACAATGACGAACTTAAACTTACAACACTAGGTTGGCAGTGCTACCAATTCTAGAAATGATGAAATTGATATAAGATTTGAAAAGATTATCAAGACGGTAATTGTTGTTAGTGTATCTGCTGGGGAACGCGTTCTACATTTAACACAATAAAGATCGAAAATTTTATTTATAATAACAGGAATGTAATTGATTTTTCTTCAACGAGAACGCTAGAATCTACTATTAAAGATCGTGCATCTCTACTAAATGTTATCAGAATCATTATCAAAGGTCCATCTGGGAGTAGTAAAACGCAATTGCTACTAAATTTGATAATGAGATGGACAAAATGGGATACGTTGTATATGGTGGCACCATTTGTAAATGATCGTTACGATCTGTTAAAAGTAGCGATGATAAATGAAGAAGCTGATGATATTATTCATATTCTCACCGATAATATATTTATGAAGCACAGAGTGTTGATTATATTGATGGGCTTATTAATAATTTGGCAGATATGATGATGTAATGAAGGATAAACAATCAAATACAGCCAGAATATTTCCTCGAGGTAGACATACAAAAACGGATGTGAATTATTTTACTTAGAGATATACTCAAATTCCAAAAGTGGTCAGAGATAACTATAATATTCCTCATGTGTTTAATGTTGTTGGTACACATACACTATGAAATATTTATCAAACCTAGTGTAACGAAGATATGGATTATAGTCTTTTTAATAATTTCTTTTGTCGTGCTAAGTCAACCCTACACTTATTCATAACAATACAATTATACGATCCTAGATCAGTATATCGAATCGGTCTTGATAAAATATTCGGTTGAGAAAATGATTTAATTCGTAGCAGTAGAAGGGGCGTGACCTCAATTAGAGGCGTCAACGCGTAAACATCACACGCATAATAATAAAAAATAACAACAGAACAGTAACAAAATGAACTAACCCCCAATAGATATTCATGGGTAGAAACTATCGATTAGTTGGAAGTTTTGGTTCCGTTTTTTGTCATTTTGTTTTCGATTTTGTAGGAGGTGTTAGTAAATATCTGCCTTTTATGAGGTGGGTTCGCACCCTCTACTGCTGGACTAAAGCTCGAAGAAAGAGAAAGCATATATAAGATCTATGTTTCTTCATTAAACTCTCGTTCCTCCACAGCACATGTTAAGCAAATTGAACTAAAACAACAACTCGCTTTTCCACGTCTACACATAAATAATACAACTTCAGTTACACGGATGGCATAGCCAAAATATGTGCTGATTGTTTTCTAAATATTTATATATATTAATCATCGTCCACGTATTTAACATATTAGATATGGCTTACAAGTGAAAAATGACGATACATTTATAATGCACATATAATATTCAATAAAGTTATTATTAACCGTTTCCCATGACTTCTTCGCAGGGCCTGATAATATCAATGACTAGTTTTAACTGGGACTCCTGTAATCACTTTATATTTAAACAACATTCAATGGTGCATGAATAAACATTTAAAATATAATTCTCATTGTGGTTTCCTGTATGATTTTAATGGTTTCATGAACATAATTGTTCATGAAAAAGGTGAATCTAGCAGCAGTTTGTCTAGACTTGCAATAGTCTTATGATAAAACATGAACGTACGCAATAGCAAAATTATTCTACTACCTCGGTCGCACAAAGCTATCTACCTAATTTAAGTACAACGCTTCTCAGCTATGGAATTAAAGTGAGAGTAGAGTTAGCCCTCTTTGATATGTACAAGCAAGACATGGATACGTATCTGGCCGATTTGCATCTGTTTCGTTTTCACATCCAAATTAATAACCTCATAATATGTCTGGCTCCAAGTCTTGATTTGGGAAAAATGTATTTAGGTTTTAATTGTTTATCATCCAAACCATATGCAAACAAGCGAAATACACTATTTTCAATATATGACAACATTATACTTGACAAAGTGACATTAATGTTTTAATTTAAAAAATCATTAACATTATGTATGCATATATGTCTTATCCTAATACAACACAATTGAGTATGTTCATGGTTCAGACATAATGTCATAATTGAAGTTGCTTACCCAAATTCACAATGAACTCATACGGCTCACCTTATTCGGATATAGAAGATCCCCAGTTAAAAGTAGTTTGGCTGAAGCGAATGAACCATTTGTATTACATCGCCGGAAACTATACTATTTACAATTCGCTTCGGAAATCATCAAAGGAATGAATAACCAAAGTGTCACTGAACTTTGTTAAATCCGAATCACACATGGCGGAAAGCTGCAAGCTACTAACACATTAATACATACCTAAACACGTCCCTATGCAACCATGGGCAATAGGTATTTACATGGAGGTGTCCATTTGAGTTATGCATACCTAGTCAGCGTCGTCGTTTCGACGTTTCAATTGAAAGAAGTACTGACACAGAAGACGCATACCAAACCCTGTTTATAACCTATGAGGGAGTCTAACACTTGAAATCCTAGTGTGCAACCACATAAACATTGCATAAACTGTAGGAAAATAGTCTCATGCTAAAAGGACAGCGAAACCGAGAAACAAGACAGATTTCTAAAGGTTCAAATACATCTCAAATATCCCTTATCAAGATGCCAGAAAGGTGGTCGTCAATACATTCATTACAGGAAAGAAGAAAACACGGATATCACAGACCCAAACGAGTGTACTTGATGCAGCAACATCATCAACTGTATCACACTATAAGCCGCAAGAAAAAACATATCGACAAAGATAATATTAATTAACTCCACAACGCTAACAAACCACACTATTGTTTTGATTACCCTATAAAAGCGGTATAATGGTGTTTGCTACTTTGGGGACATGGATGCAGAAAATCATGTTCATTCCCGAAAGGCATCTGTAGATCTACCAAACAAGTTAACATCGTAAATTCTACTAATAAATGATGATACGGACGTTATCCTTTTCGAAGGATCTAACATAATTTAAGAACATCATCGTTCAATGGATATGTCCAGGACTTAAAACGAACTATAATAATATTAGTATGCTGTTATGTGAACATGTTCAAGTATAATGTCTACAGGAAACTGTTTAAAAGATATAGACAACAACAGTCTAAAAATAGTCCTTTTTAAACAGCTATTCTATAAATGTTGACGTTCCCTCCGGAGGAGAGTTCGTGGTTGTGAACAACAGTTATTATCATGCCGCTTGTCCTCTAAATAATAATTTACAAGTCATTGTTGATAGCGGCACTTTCTATCAAGTAATTTACTCCATTCTATTTACACGTCACCAAAGATATATTTATGACCACTTGAATTAAACCGGATCACTTAATTTTCAACCGATTTTGTTATAGTTGGGACACCAATGCCCCTATCATTGTACATGTGTTCAAAATACATGGATTGTAACTATATAACACAAGCATATTTCCATCTGAGAAATGATACATATAAACTCAAAGATCGGATACATTGCTCTCCTAATATGTTGCATTCAAGTTCGCAGGTAACATTCACAGCAGTGATCACTTCTGACTAAAGGACATTAACAATAAAATCGATGAGCTAATTTAACATTGGAATTAGGGTTGGAAATATTCTCCAAATTGAACTTAAGAAGATCACGGAAAAACGCCATTGATCCGGTTCATCAATTTACATCAATTTTACATAGATTTCAGAATCATCCATTATAAAGGCCTGATCTAACTTTAAATAAAACCAAATAAGACAGGAATCACTGACGATTCTACATGAGAAATGAGACAACACCGAGAGGCATCGAGAACAGTTAAGACTTGTCATTCGACCTCTCATTTGAGTAGATACCGTTTAAACTCGCCATATAAAGCTAAATAAATGCTGAGATATGTAACAACATTTTCCAACAACTGGAATTAAGCAATACAAATATTAACTCTAAACATATGAAATACCAAATGTACATGATGATGGTTTTTCTGATACGTCATCAAATATTTCGTGACAAATGTTTCGGCTGAAAAGTCAAACATTAAAACTTCTAGCAAAGATACCAAAAACCCCAGAAAAGGCTCAATGTAATACCTCTTCCCAAAAGAGGTTGGAATAGTACTGATCCTGTCAACAACCATTATCTAGCTTTAACGATGTGTGTACAACGATTCAAACTGAACAATGCAAGACTTGTTTGATAGGTGGTGACTAAAAATGTAATACTTCCGGTGCAAACTGGTTCCCGAAATGACCGATGGTCATCGAGCGAAATATGAAGCTCTAATTCGCGATGCCTTTATGAAGAAAATAACATTTAGTAGCTGTTTGCTTCGATTTTGAAAAGGCACAAAATGCAACATGGAAGTACAGAACATATAAAGACCAGCATAATATTGGTCTTAAAGGATTTCCACGCATTTTTCTATCATAATGTACAACATAGCTAGTCCAATCTACAATAAGCTTCAAGACAGTACTTTATTGCCAGAAATCCCACCAATATCGCACACATTGACTGGGATGCCGATAGAAACATTGTTCTTAACGAAAATAAAAATTTTTGTTAGTTCCAAACTGGACAACGACTGTTTTTGTTACATTTCAGCCAGGTAGTTATAGGTAAATACGGCTTATCACATTGTCCATCAAGACATAAGTCTCGCTATGGAATCATATATGATATACAATTTCGAGCTTTTTGGCTGATACAAACGAGATACCTCGATCACATTACCGGAAATCATTATCATTACAATATACCCTACAATTTGCAGCTAAAATCAGAGCAATGTAACCTGCTATGAAATTTATCATATGCAATCTTATTTTAAATTGAATAATCTTATCCGATTAACTATTGTTATTTCAGTCCCTCCACATGAGGAAGTTGAAAATCACTTTATGGACCCATATTCTCATCAAATAAACTGAACTGTATACATCTCACGTTAACTGCCGGGGCTTGATTGAGCGGTTGTTAAACACTGGCGCGATTCCTGCTAGAAGACATACGTTTACGCCGAATTCCCAAAGACTTCCCATACAACATAAGTTGTAAATTATATCGCCCAGCGTGTTCGTTCAATACATCAATTTTACTCTAATGTATGCAAGACCACATATCTCTACACTACTCAATATATATACATCACACAACTGCATAATTTCTCTTCATCGAGTTTCCGTACCATCAGCAGTTCACGCCGTATACACTATACAACTCTCCCCTACACAGGGAACTATTTTAACTCCGCCCCCTTAAGGCAGTCAACGTATGCTTTACAATCTTATTACGTCATGTAACTGCACCAGATTTGCCACCCTGGCGACATAAACCGATATATGCCGAGTCATTTCTTTTTTATTCCTTCGAGTAATGTACCGGTTTCCTCCTGTATATCCTGCCACTGCAATCATACCAAAAATGTAAACCATATAATTTTGATATGGACTACGCTACCAGAGACATTCATTCGGTTTTTGCCTGATGTCACTACTATACAACCATGGCATCATGGAAACTCACTAACACGTTAATATGTGAGTTACCTCCTAGTAATGTCTAATTATTTCTGGCTAAGGATATTTCCATTATTCACTCATGTAATCACCCAAATATTTTAATGCCTTAAAACGGGACACTATCAAAATGCACATATTCTAAATGTATTACAGTATTATGTTGGCAACACCGTTCACTGATTATAAACTTGAGAAACAATTACCTACGTTTTAAGAAGCAGGCATCATAATAATATGATGTCAACAAAAAGCTCTATGTTGTCACGCCTACCTTAGCTGAATGAACTTCATCCTAAAAAACTCATCCGTTATGATGAGGTAGTCAGTGGTCATATGTATATAACCCACGCGAAAATAATAAAGGACGAAGAGCCACCTCGATGCGTTGCAAGCAAGGCAACATTCATCGTCAAACGCCTTTTGATACATCATTTCTAACCTGCACGCGAACACTACTACAATGTTTATCCAATAAAGAAACATTTTGATCCGGTCCATGTGCCTTGCATTTTAAATTCTGCGAAGGAAGTGAGCATTTGTTATCAAAATTAAGAATGAGATCGCATTTTATTTAGTTATTTTAAACTGTGTACAAAGAATCACCCTTATTTTCCTTCAATTATCTAATTAATCTCATGTGCATAATTTAAATCCACATTGATCTCTTGTTGTAATAAAACGTTATGAAACAGAGATCTATATTTTTTATGACTATGTCTGTGGCGCCATATAGCCTTACCATATATAGTACTCCCTACAATCTACAGAGTGACCATTGACCTGAGACCAGCAAACATAACCCATTGAGTACTAATGGAAAGGTGTAGACGTTTGCTCTATCGATATTCGTGTTGTATGACGGTGTGTCAACACCCTGCTATTTTGGTAGTACGGCATTCTTATACGTCGTTATTGCATCAGGTTATAGGAATTGTCAATGTCAATGGACACCTGTTCATGGCAGTCATTGTATTTTCGGTATAACATATATGAGCAGATAAGTGGAATCTTTTGATAAACATGTATGTGCAATACCCTCTAATCTGAATGCGATCCGAATTTAACGGATACATAATGTTTCTTATTCATCACCTGTTTCTTAATGATGAAAATTTAAAAAATATAAAATTTCAAAACAGGTTAAATCAATTTATGCAAGAAAATATATGTTGTGATTTTCAATAATTTAGGATGACATTTCCAAATAATTAACTCACACTAAATATAATCTTGAACCAACTGACAACCAAACCATGTGTTATGTCATTTGCAAAATATAATCTCTTTTGCTTACATGTGCCACTGTAATTGCATTATAACCGAAATAAATAGACCAATGTTTTATGTACAAGTCCCCCGAAACTCTGTGTATAACACGCACTGGTATCCTTTGTAAACTTGCGTGCTGAATACTTTAGAATAGAACAATATGTAAAAATCTAAACGGTCAAGCTGAAGCTACAAAGGGGTTCCAAATGATGAAAATGGCAGACATTTCGATACATACATCGACTCACAAATATTGTGGGTATGGTGGAAGACCGATTCAATATAATGTCCCATTAAATATACTAAAATTCATTTCAGCCATATACTCTTCTCAAGTAAAAAGTGTTGCAATTGTTTTCCTCATTAATTTATTACGTACCTGAATTCTCGCAGATATACCCATTTTGTTTTGTACACTTCACATCATTCCACGTGCTATCGTTAGTATGTATTTCTACACAATCCTCGTCGATCAGAGGACTACTTGGTTCACCTTGAAATTTATAACGAAACGTAGTAAACGTACAAACAACACATAATAATTCACATTCTTCCAGGGCATTTTAAATATCTATACAGCAATAAAGTTGAGCGCACATTTATTGAAGTTATACATCATTTAAAAGTTCTAAAATAGAGACTTTCTTATAAGACCTTTTTCCAAAGAACCATTAGTTCCGCTACCTCTCCATCTTTACAACGCATAACATAAATACATCGTTTTAGGTAATCCAATGCTAAGTTCCTGATTTCTTAGACTATTATTTATATAGCTGCCACTTTTCCATCTCTGTTTAGTAAGTATAATAGTACCGACTATCTTTACAAATTGGATACTTTATTGTAATTTTCTTTACTTTATTGTTAATAACCAATTAAGTATCTCAGATGTGCTTGAATTACATTTTGGGAACGAACTCAATAATCTGTGTAAAGTTTTATCCGCGAACAAATTAGGCATTGTATTATTAATTGTATTACATTAGGCTAGATTTTGCATTTTCAGGCCTTGATTCGCAAAACGCCTATCGAAATAATTATTTGACAAAGTTATGTTTCTCAAATATGTACTTAATATCTAGTAACTCCAACGTAAAATTAGTCTTTGATGTTATAACATAAGCCACGCTTTCAAAGGTCTCACTTTTAAAACACGATCAAACCATATCAAATAACATTATATTGAAAATAACTGAACACATGATCGATCCAATTGATTCGTAGAGGCCCCGAGTAACCGGGTGGTCTAAAGCGCTAACGTTTACGGATCACTGACTGTCATCTTCACTCTGTCTCCATGGTTTGAAGAGTCAGGATCAAGCCAATTTAGGTACAGAGAAAGCTTGCCACTAGCTTCTCGATAGGTGGTGTTTATTTCTGGGGTTTTTCTGGTTCATCCTCTAAAATTACATTTGGCTGCCATATATAGCCTATGTTGTTTTGAATAATGGGGTTAAGGTCTGTAACAACAACAAATTGATTCTAAAGGACATTCGACAAATTATGTTTATACCTTTCGCCCAGTTCACATAAGAAAACTTCTTTCCATTGGCCCATGCACGTTGCTCCTCTGGATGCAACTGGTCTGACCCAATCCATAATCCTGACGCATTAAATGTTCTCTTCTTCATTAGGTCTGCAATGGGATTATATATATATATATATATATATATATATATATATATATATATATATATATATATATATATATATATATATATATATATATATATATATATATATATATTGATGAAAGACTTCGGCATAATGATATAGACAAAAACAATCTTATGGCAAGAGATCAATCCTGTTAAAAAGATATGCTATTTGCACACGATCTATAAGTATTAAATAATATTTGCACTGATAAGTAATAGCTGCAGATTGAATAGTTTCATTACGCATAATTTCTTTGCTTATATTTAGCGAAATTTACAAACATGGAGTTAAATATTTTATGCATTATGCCATGTTTATAAGCGATAGTTGATTAAATTTATTTGAGAATTTGAGAAGCAAAATTTAATTGTTCTCTGTTATTTATATTTGTTACAATACGTGTTGGATATAACTAGTTTGCCACCTGGCTTAAAACATTGAATGCTAACATCAAATATGAATCTTTATGCAATGTTACCAGATATAAGATCTAACGTTCCTCGATTTTATAGCTACAATAATCGTTGGCCTATACAATTCGTCGTTCAGTACAATTGTTCATCTAACATTTTTATATTTGATAGTATTTTCAAAAGATGTACACTATCTCACGGCGGATATTAATGAAGATAATAACATTTTGGGTACAATTATTATGCACCTGCTATAAACGTCTGCTCCTCAACGGTTTCGATGGTGACCAGATTGCCACCATCATGTTTGCACAAGTCAGAAGCTTTCTTCCAAGTGATCTTTGTATCAGATATTTGGTAGCAGTGTCCGCTAGTTTCATCTTTGATGCATGGCTCAGTTAAACCTGAGCTCATAGATAATAATACTAATAATAATACTAGTAATCTGAAGAAGAAGAAGAAGAAGTAGAGGAAGAAGAATAAGAAGAAAAGACGAAGAAGACGAAGCAAACAGACGAAAAAGACGAAGAGGACGATGCAAATTATAACGGCAGCATAAGATGAGGTTGACTTAGCAGTGATGGATGTATTAGTAGTTACAATATTTAGAGGCTAAGCCAACATAGTTTGTTATTGTTAAGTCTTTCGCCGGCTCAACGGGCTGAATGCCTACGCTTTCACGGCATTTGCATATACAACTTATGCCATATATATCCCTATGCACTATAGTAAACGAAGTGCATTTTTTGCTTGTACATATTTTATGGTATAAGATTTACCATAAGGTACAGTTACTTGCCAGGGTTCTTTAACTGACCGAGCTAGAAATCACAATTTTACCCTAAATTTCAAAAGACTTAAACACAACTTAAGCTGTAATTTAAGCTGCCCTATATCTATAAATCTCTCATGATTTCTCCGCATCATGTTTACGTACCGCCGCCAGTTAACGCTGTAGAATCTATACAACTCTCCCCTCAACAGGGAACTGTTTTAACACCGCCCCTTTAGTCCAATCAACGTATGCTTGACAGGCTTTTTGCGCCATATAACTGCACTACATCTGCCATCCTGGCGACAAAAACGATTTCTGCCGAGTCCCTTCTTTAATTTATTCGAACGAGTCATTTCCTGCCACTGCAGTCACACCAACAATGTAAACAACTAGATTTTAATTTGGACTACGTTATCATGGAAATTCATTCATTTTCTCGCTTGACTTCACAAATATTCAATTATGTCATCATGGAAACTCACTAACAAGTTACTACGTGACGTTTCCTCTTCGTAATTGCTAATTAGTTTTGGCTAGCGATATCCCCATTATTCACACAAATAATCACACAAATATAAACATTCTATAAAACGGGGCGCTATCAAATGCACATACTCCAAATTTATTACAGTATATTTAAATTGTGATATATAAACTACCAGTCGGCAACAGTTTGGAAAATAAGGAGCTTATTCGTGCCGACCGAACCCTGTTTTACCTTAATATACCACGGCTAATGGCAGACCACCCTACCAGCTGAGAAGCAAACACACATATAACTCCGAACCGGCTATCAATTGTTCCGCCTTTGCTGATTGCTGACCACCCGACTCATTAAACCATCAGCTAATCCCGACTTACGTGTACCCCTAGTTTGCTAATACTTGTACATATGTATAGAACTGACTATACATTATTGAGCAACAAAGGCCAACACTCGACACTAACAAAGTTTAAAATTTGATACACGCAATATTAAGTAGATCCATTTAGTTTGCAAGTTTACATAAAATGCTTCAAACCTACAAAGAGCTATATTGTCCACAATGCAGACATACTTGAGTGTACTACAACGTGTCAAACAATACAAAGAGTGATACAAGAATCAGGCCATAATGAGAACATTCCCGACATTTTCACAAATACTTTTGGCAAAGACATATGTCACACATTGACGCCAAGGATTTACTTTCCTTCTGAAGGAAGGTTTGTCATAAAAAAATTTAAACAATTGTTGTTGTGAAATAAGAAGGTGTAGGTATTACAAAAGGACCTTGAATTACATATTCCGTTCATGAATACATGTTGTGCCTCATGATGTTCGGCGATTACAAATAAGTTAGAAAAACATATTAATTACCGAGTATGTAGTTGCAGAGAGATAAGAAACATTAATTATAGCTTTGCTATAAAATAAATTCCATGTCATACATAAAAGTCTAACATATTGGATGTTTTGGATTGTAGCAATCTGAAACAATATTATTGACTTATTACACAGAAAGTGCCCAAGATGAATGAAAACATCAACATCAATTAGTTTTTCAAATTGATAATTGTCAGAGTTTTGCATGAAAAAATATTAATCAAACATTTATTTCATTAACATAACCTTTCATAATGTCAACTAGAACATACCTATGCTATGTATTATAATTATTGGCAAGCTTCAAACCAGAATCAAAACAAATTAAATGAATATATGCAAGGTAATATATTATTTAATATTCGTTAATTTAGACTTATGTTACACAAAAACCTGTCACATTCTTGTGTTGCACACAAATGGAAAAGCTAGTTGGATGCTTAGTTCAAACCATAAGAATAGCAATAACATATTTCCATACATGAATTTTTGTATTTTCCTTATAACCTAAAACAAAGAGATAACTTATAATTGTCAGTCTCCCAAATAAAATATCTCAACAGCGCACACATTTGAACACTCTTTGAATATTTATCTTGAATACTCTATATTCAGACCCCTAGCTTAAAGTTCAAAATGACACTACGTAACGTTTATTACTCTTTGTTATACAATGATGAACATGGTCATCGCTATATAAGAATGGTGGCAGAACCAGCACACATAAAGCAACGAAATAAATAGTTTTGTTTAAAACAAATAACCTTCCTAAATTAAGAGATGTGCGATTGTTATTGTAATTGAGTACGTACGTGTTTTCTCGCAGATAAAACCTCTTAGTTTGGTACACTCTTGATCGTTCCACATTCTATTAGAAGTATACATTTCTGCACAGTTCTCAATACAATTGTTGGGCTCACCTTGATTTGATTTAAAAGAAACGTTAAAGAGTCTGCTACAACTTACAAAAGTCAACAAAACATTTTATATCGTCTTTGAGTGCGTTCTGACTTTCAATGCAAAATAACAATAAGTGTAAATTAATGAATTCAAATATCACATAAAATGTGTAAAATAATGACAATGTAATAAAACTATTTTGCAAAGAAATATTGCTCTGTGATACTTTTTTTCTTTAAAGCCATATATGAAATACATATTGAAGATTCTGATTTCATAAATCACTTTGTATATGGTCGCAATATTTATATCTATGTTAAAAAAGCAAAAACCTACCTGAAATTATATAAAAAAACACGACATTATATTACCATTTAACCATATGATCATTTTAATCGTATTTTAGATCTTTTTTATATATGTAATGAAGATCGCAAACATTTGTTTTGGAACTTGATACATTTTAGAACAACCTTAGCATTATATTTTAATTGACACGTCATTATGGTTTTCCGTCTTGAGCACTTGGTACAAAAAATGATGGTACAAATCGTTTTTTTACTGTCCCCATTGTCTGTTTAAATACATGCAGAGCATATACATTAGTGGGCGATTATCATATAAACCCAATGTTTATATAATTTCCAAAAGAGTAAACTTACTTCCTTTTACTAAAACATTGAACTTTTTTTAGTTAACATCCATGCGTATGAAACATCATTGTATTGAGGAAATCTGAAAATAAGGATATACTGCTTCATTTTACGGTATGTTTAATAAATTGCATTAAATATGTCCATACCTTCTGCCCAGTTTAAATATGTGAATTTCTTTCCGTCTGTCCACGTACGTTTCCTTTCGGGATACACCTTGTTTGACCCTATCCATAGCCCTTTCGCACTAATCCCTATACGTCGTATTTGGTCTGCATAGTAGAATGCATTTTGAACAAACCTTTAGGCATTATTTTAGTGGTAACACAATAATATATCCAGTGAGAATACGCTTCACATTACTCAGATGGTTAAGGAATGATGCAAATTAAATGCTGATGTATGTTTCACACAAAACGCTGTTCATTGGTACTAGGCGTTTAAAGCAGGATGAAATTAATTTCCGAGGAAACTTTAAAGGCTAATGTTTATCCTTTTATATAATTTAATATCCAAACCTTGTACATTGTTACGAGATATACTATAAACCATTCCTTCTGTATATTGCCTCAAAGATAGGTGCTTCGCAAAATCCTTGTTGGGAGGTAATGAAATATATTTTTTAAACGTTAGTTTTAACTTTTAAATTTCTTCATTCTGATCAATGAGTATAATGGGACATCGTTAAAGTGAAATAAACCATTTAATAAACATACTGCATCGAAAGGGGGAAATATTATTATGTACCTGCTATAAACGTCTGCTCCTCGGCTGTTTCGATGATCAACAGCGTGCCTCCATCTCCATCGCAGATATTGAATGCATCGTCCCATGTTTTCCATGTGTCTTCTAATTTGTACCAACGTTTTGTATTATGATCTTGTATGTAGTTCCTGAACGCACCTGAACTCATAGTTATTCAGTAACAATAATAATAATAATAATAATAATAATAATAATAATAATAATAATAATAATAATAATACTGTTATTATTATTTTAAAATAATAGCAGTAGTTTTAGTAGGACCACGTGTCGTAATGAAAGTATGAATGTTATGAAATAATCGTGACATTTTACATTTCAGTAGTTCTAAACTTGGATACATAAATTAACAAATGTGAATTTTATCTAAAAATAACAGGATAAGTGAAAACTATGTGTGATAGTTTAGTATTACTTGAATTCAATGATTATTTTCTGAATTTAAATATAGTGTATATAAACCTTGAAATACAGAGACGCATACTATACCTAAATATAACATACACATCAAATATGAAAATGGTGCATTATGACTTCATCTGATGTCATGCAGCTTAAATCTGGTTTTACTCAATTTCAGTAAAAGTCTTTGGTAAGGTACTAAAGAACAAAACATATTTCATTCAGGACAAACACATATCATTGATTATATATAATAAAACGACTTAAAATATTATATTTCGTCAACATCAATTGTCCGATACAATCTGGTATACAATATGAATGCATAAATTTTGTTCCATGTGCATGCAATCTTTCACAGATGAGTGGTAATGTGAGGTTGAAGTTGTAGTGTATGTTTTATGATATGGACATTCTTTACAACACAATAGCAATAGTCGTATTAGTAGAAAGCAAGTGGAGTTATATCAGTGCTCCTAAACTAATGCAACGCAACCTGGTAAAGTCAGTTTATAACAAATCAATAACTAATGAGAGATTCATTCTGCATTGTATTTAAAAGTCATGCTGAAATAAACATTCGAGTTCGTATCAACATTTTAGATCCACTCCACTTAATACTTGAAAAGTAATGCACTTTACTATCATTGGAGGACTTAAGTACCACCTCTAATTTAATACAATGATTAATCATTCTTTCTAAAAATATTGCCAAACATTTCTGCACTTGTAAATATTGCGACGTTTCTTTACACATCCATATGACTTATGTAGTGTATCACACGGCAATGCAGAACGTGTAAAACCGTTGGAAAAAGTATCCCATTTTAATTGAATGTGAACGTTACTGATATATGTACAGCGTGAATGAAATGTTTTTCGCGTTAGAAATGGGAGATCAATTTAGAATAAAATGTGTACACACCAAGTTAAATGATTGAAGACAATAATTTTAGACCATAAACATAAAATATTGATTAACACAATCAATGACGCTTAAAATATAAATCACATACGCTGTTTGTCAGACAGGTTTAGATATCCTAATTAACTGTATATTGTTGTTTAGCTGATGCTAATGGTGTGTGATAAACTGAAGCTAACCAAATTGTTGACTTTTATGAAATGAATATATCGTCAGAGACAACAATTTTGAAGCTGAATTACTTTGCAAACGAAGAACATAATAGGCAGAATACAAACCCAAAGCATACTCTGAACAGTTAACCTCCACAATACAGTAATATAAATAGATACAGACAGTACCTACAACTTAAACAGCTTACGATAGCAATCAATACATGTTTTATTAGTACTGACAAATCGTTACACTTATACGCAATATAGCTCATGTTCTGGAAAATTTACCTAGGTATTCATAACTAATTTGGATATTGCTGGACCTTTCGAATGTAGTATCTCATAAGATTTGAAAACAGTTCATAAAGGCCGAATTATTCTATCATAAACTCCAACAAAAATGCATTTAATCGCAAAACATCCACATATCACCGACAATAGCATGTCAGAGAACAGTATCACATGACAGAAACACGTTTTATCACAGGATACTAAAATAACAAATAAACGAAAATCAGAACAATAAAAGCAAGGTTTCATTATAGAAAAGTAACTGCCTGAGTTTTGAATCTGGTAACAATTAGCCATAAGTATTGCTAAGCTTCAATCTTTACTGTTATAAATTCATTCCTAATTTAATCAATAAATCAATATGTTCCGCATATTACATCTTTTGAATCACTCTAATACATCTACATGAAACATTAAAAGAAAACAGCCTTAAGTTTTATTCTTCGAAACTTTAAATTTTCCAAACATCTAGTAAGCTATTCCCATATTTACACATCAACTTAGATTCTTTCAAAATAGTATTAAATTCGATCCGAGAAAATGGTCTTCTGCATTGACCTGACAGAAGGATTCACTTTCGTGGATTAATGAATCAAGGGATGCATATAGTATGTGTTAAAATGAGCAAACATCATTGAAGTAGATTTGTAAGTGTGTTCTTTTATTCCTTTATATATCACAACCTCTACTACAATGATGTTTGCTCAATTTATACTGATGGATCAAAGATTAATGAAAAGGCTGCTGCAGCCTTCGTTAGTGGCAAATACATAAACAAAGTGCGTTTGCCAAACGATGTGTCCATTTTTTCAGTCGAAATCACAACAATAGACCTTGCTCTGAAATGTTTTTTGAACAGAAAAGTATTTTAAATAGCATTATATTATGTGACTCACGATCAGTGCTTCAGTAGCTATACAATAGTAAGCTGGATAATCCATTATTAGTCAATCTTCTCGTCAACAATGAGGAGTTTAGTACCTCCTACAATATAATATAATGTTGGTTACCTAGCCATATTGGTATTAGAGATAATGAAGAAGCAGACCGTGCTGTTAAAATGGCTCTATCCCAAGAACCATCGGATTTTAAATTACCGTTTACTGATTTTAAATCATGTATCAATATCATGTATCACTTCTATGTCAGAAGTGGCAGACGTCATGGGATGATGCAGTCAATAACAAACTTCATGCCATCAAACCAACCCTGGGAGAATGGACACCTTCCTACAGAACTATCCGTAGGGAGGAGGTTGTAACTGCAGGAATCAGAATTGATCATTCATACATAACCCACTGCAACATACTAAAATATGAAGATACACCAGAGTGCGTTTCTTGCCATGCACCATTTACTGTTAAGCACTTTATGACCGAGTGTTGCGACCTGCAACCTACGCGAGATGAATACTATTATGTACATAACATGAAGGAACTTTTTGATACTATACATATCACTTGTATTTTAGAGTTCCTGAAGGAAGCAAATCTTTATTTTAAACTTTAACTTGCATGCCATCACCTAGTGCATTTTTATCTACTGCAAACACCGCCCTTTATTTTTCAACATCTTTTCATCAACATACACCGTTTACATCTCCCGTTGATTTGGAAGCTTCATATTTTACTGTTACCAACATCTTACCATTTTATATTGAACTATATGGTTTTCTTTATATCGCTGGTCGATATTAAACCTTTAGTATCCTTAACCATGTATAAATGCAACCTCTTGTATGGCGCTAAATAGCCTAAACGTGATGGTGCGCATTACAAATCAATCAAAAAAATCAACCTCCTACTCAACCAGCAACCCACTATAGTCATCTTTAAAGTTGCTATAATCAACACCTATGGTCAGCTTTACAGCTGAAAATAAATCTAACACTGTATACTAAGAATAACACGGGCATATAAGATAAAATGTAATGACTTTATATACGGTAAACTATACAAATTACATTATCGGCGTAACATTACAAAGCGATAAAACTTTTAAAAGTTAACCTGCCTGTTCCGATAAGATTTATACGGGTTCTTAATAAAATGCAACTGTATTACTTATTTGAATCTCCTGTTAAGTCTCAAACAAGAACATAAACTATGTGCATTATATTATGAATCTGGATCTACATTAAAAATATGCAAAACTAAACATTGCAGTACGATAGTTATTGCCTATAAAATACATAAGAAATTAATAAATAACTATTATACCTCTAATTGTGAAAATGTGCATGTCCTTAAGTAGACTTATAACAGACAAGATGTTTTGTAATGGAACGATTTCCTCCTACGGTGAGATACATATACACAATGTAGACCTACATCATCTTTTTAATTGTTGATTATGACTGAATTATTGTTAATTCATAACTCACCTTAGGGTATCGTTTCCGACACACAAAACGAAACCCCATAAGACGAGTTTATTAAATAACAAAGGGTTGTGTAGAATTTACCCAATCCCAAGCATATGTAATACTGAAGTTGTTTCACGTAAAATACATAATTGTGTTGGATCGTAAGACTTGGAAGAAGCTTAATACAGTATACATGAGTCGAGATGCATTTACGATTAGCCACTGATACTGGAAAAGTCACCCACCAGATACCGACAACACTTCTGTTGCCCATTGACAGTTATGATGAGCCTGGTAAAATTATCCAGGGAATTCTAAACAAACTTAAAAGAAGTGTCCCTGGTTGATGATACTTTTTAAATTTAAATGTAAGTGAACAGCAGTGAACGTTCAGTTGTATGCATCTAAGAACATTCACTGAGACGTAGAAATAACGTTGAATCATCGCTAATTTATAAAGTTTTAATAGCAGCTGGTAACATGGTTATATGCTTTTGTTGTTGTTTGGGCTCGCTCATTTGTGTTGCGCCATTGAAATTGCGTCACAAAGTGAGCTCATAAGAAGTACATGTTCTTCTATATTGTTGAACGATTCCAACTCGACTTTTAATTTTGAAAACGATTTCTTTTAAAATCAGTAAGCAACATCAGGTCAGTCTGCAAAATACAGTGACTTTAATCCATGTTATGTATGCTGATCAAATTTTTCTTACGCGTTCACGATATCTTTTAAACTACCATCACGCGACAGAGTTAAAGAAAATAATTCAATCAATATTAACTGAGCTTCAGCGAATTATTTGTCAAAATTGCTCAGTTAATAATATCTATACTCACTTTTTCTCGTTAATATGTCAGAACTGTTTTCCACCACTAGATTGCTGAATGACGTGTTCAAAGAAGTATTCAGAAATTATAAAGGATCTGCGAACGAAAACGTCATGTATTTTCCCTGCTGTTCACAGTAATACAGTTAGGTGATTTTCAAGCCTTGACTATTGTTTGCATTATTAGATGACCACCGCACTCACAAAAGCTATTAATCAATACATGAAATATTGTTTTATTTAGGAAAATTCGTAATGTAACATTGTCTGAGTTGTATTTGATCCGTCGTAGCTTAGTGATGTGACTCAAAACACAAACTATGGAAACTGAACGTCTAGTTGCGTTAGAAGTAGATATTCCTCCACAGATCCAGGAATGAGTGGCTGAGGTAAACTCACATACATTATATATATATATATATATATATATATATATATATATATATATATATATATATATATATATATATATATATATATATGTATATATATATATACATATTATTATTATTATTATTATTATTATTATTATTTGTCACAACCATATGTGTAACCTAGAGCAATTAAAGAAAGAACTTAACTGAATCCCAACCACGATACAACATTGGTTGTTCAGTTTTCCTGTTTCATCTGACTACAGTATAATATAATCCTGTCACGGAATGATGTAGTTTTTATTCAGCAAATACATGTACTCGGGTCTCGTTTATCGTGTGCAACGATACCCGAGGGTGATTCATATATATGGGCGGTTGTACCTCGAAATCGTGAGTACAATTCGTTCTATACCGCACGCGCAGGGTGTTCTCGATACGGAGAACGAAAACGTATAAATACTCTACTATATGTGAAGAGTCTACACATTACTAATGGTTTTGTCAGCAAGCGGCTTGTTTAAAGGACTCTAACTGTAGGGCTATTGATCAGCGGGAGGATTTGCATAACTCTAGCTGTAGGGCTATTGATCCGAGGGTAGCAATATCCGGGGTGATCGGAATTGCCTGAAGGAAGAAATATCCGTGTGTCCGGAGCGCTTATGGTCAAGAGTGACGAAGGACACCCAACTATAGAGCCGTCAGAGGACCAGGGTTACGGGAGGGTCTAATGTTTTAAGGTGTTTAGGCAAATTAGGGGTTTGTAACACCCAGTGTATTCTTCGAGTCTTGAAAGATAGGTGGTATATCTGAGCGAATTGATTTTTATTATATGAGTAAAAACAAAACAACCCAGCATTGCGTACTATGTGAGTGAACTAGATTCATCTTTTAGAATCATTTGTGTATATTTCTCCGGGGGTTTTGTATCGTTGTACAATTAATTTGTATACTTGTATAATGTGTCTGCATCTTTGAGTCTGTGCGTTTTATGTTTAAATAAATCCAATATTTGGAATACAATACACACACATTTCATTTTTGTGCAATATATATCGCCACATTAAATCATATTTATTATCATCAAACGTGTTCTGTTGTCAATCCCAAATATCCCTCCCGGTTATCTTGTTATAAATCCACATGACACTTGTTTAGCAGCTTGTGCTATTTTATGTGTGTTGACCCTTAACGCTTCTTGCACTACAAGGCTGTGAAATTCAAATTCTGTTTAGATTATATTAGGGGCTTTCACTGTCCTCTGTAATACATGGCGCTCGACGTTATCGCTCCCTTCACGCATCTCATGCACTGATCGCTCCCTCACTCATTCAAGCGCTCACTCATGACAAACACACACTTTGGTCACACCTTCAGGTATCGATTTACCTAATCATTGAACAGTGTAGCATTATACAATCGGGATGGGTAACAGTTAACAAGATTTTCAAGATGTTTACCATCTCAATATGACTTTCTGTTTAGGATGGGTAACAGTTAACGAGATTTTCAAGATGGCTACCTTTATAATCATATTAGACTTCAGATTGGAACCATTTTCATTTAGGACAAATCAGACATCATAAGAAGTATTTTAGCGAAAACCCATGTTGATATGACCATTTCTCTGGAGGACTAGACATAACAAGAGTGTCAAGATATCTGCAGTGGCAACCATGTTGGATGTTGGGGCATTACCATTTTCATTTAGGTCCAAGAGGCATCTAAAAATATCTTTATGATAAATCCCCATACTGATATGATGATCCTGCCAAGTTTCATGGCAATTTTCCAAGTAGTTTAGGAGACATAGTGATAATAAACTTGTGCTAACATATGGATGAACAAACAAAACACCATCATAAAAGCTCTTCTGGTCTTTGACAAGTAGAGCTAAAATTTGAAGCCACATGCAGCTAGACGAATAGTCATTTTTAATAATGCATACAACTGAGTTAAAATGATATAATTTTGGAACTCATAGAGCTATACTTTCCCTGTCACAATAATTTTACTCATCTAAGGTAGGCAATTAATATTTTACATACACAGATATGTCAAATGAACTATTACAGTGCAATGTAATACCCACTGCATATGGAAGCTTTGTATACCACCTATCTTATTACATGTATATGGGACACAATAAAGCAAGTATAATGGAAGTTTGAAATAGAATCGGCAACATGCATGAAAACAATATTTCATAAGGCGACTGATTAGAGTTAGAATTCAGACGAGCCACCCAAAGCTAACTTATTTCTTATAATTGACATTTGGTGAATTACATATACGTACACACATTACGAGTAAACATAACATTAGTTGAAGTATAATTATATATTATTTATGTCAACGTTTGCTTTAAATAGTAAACTAAAACAAATAAAACATCTATTTTTGAATTAGACAACGATCTTCTTTAATGCCTATTCTAATACAGGTTTCGAGAGAGCACACGATACGAATATCAAGCCGTATTGGAAAAGATGATATACTTGTAATATCAGAACTTTCTCCAGACGAGACATGGTTAACTGTAAATAACGTTGGAAATCACAGCGCATTATGGTATAAATTATTCCTACAAGGGCCATGTGGGCTGATATGGCAAAGATTGATGTTGACAAACAAGTGTGTCATAGCCGTATTGTACTTAAATTACTAATGACACAGCCGATACGGCACGACAATAACAAGTACCAATTTTGAAGTAAATAAGTAGCGTGGTTACTTAAAAATGTATCGATCAGTGACACAAGCCCAATAATAGTCCGTGCAGAGGTTTCTCATGGACTAGTTGGGTGGGGTGCTCCAAGTATTATTTTTGATTATTACAGAAGACCTACCCTGAATCGTATTTGTCCGACATTGAAGTAGTGTTAGAGAGATGCTAAGCTCAGAGACACCAGTCAGCGATGCCGACATTTAAATTAATGAATGCACAAAATGTCAAATTCTAATAAACAACAATTTAATATCACTCGTCTTTCACTCGACGAAGTGACGGTTTAATTCAACATCTGACTGAGTGTGATTGATTTTCCTCCTATACTGTGTTCCGACTCATTTGTAGTATGATTCTCTGGACTGGCACTCCAGTTCCCTCCAGTCCGTCTAACTTCTGCCTCCGTTCTTAATTTTTCTTTGTCTCTCATATATTTGGGACCAACTGCACTATGGTATTTCCCTCTTTCTCCTCTGCGTCCTAAAAGTTTCCCGTACGAACACACAATGACATTAGCATAGCATATTCCTCTATCTATTTAGACTCGCACTAAACAACAATATTATCAGATAAGCCATTGCTTGCTTTGGTCACGCAATTGTGCACATCGAAATACGTATCCTCTCTGATATGGTATACACGGTATACATAGATTCTCAATCTTAGTATATCACATGATCAGACGCATTTGTCAACATTGCACGTTTATAAAGTGTACACAGATATCCACATATCCATGCGCTGATATATCCTTACACATGATACTCCTACAACGTATACACAACTAGTCAAATCCCTATTAAATAATGTTGCACACTGCAACCATTATACAAAGTTATAATTCAATTTAACATTTGCAAATCTAAAATATCACATGGATATATGCACGAGGTTACTACAAATTAACCAAATAGTGAATTACATATTAATTCTTTACCTAAACATTGCTCACATCTCAAAATATGCAAGTAGATCAATCACTACAAATGAATCAAACGATACAAACGGTAATTATACGTATTAACGATTCCAGTAATGAAGTATACATACTGCACATACTTAAGGTATAATTACCTTATCGTAATAGATTACAACAATCGAGCAAATGGGTCACTGACCTGTCTGACTCTTCTTTTATAATTTCCAGAATAACAACTTTCCCGATAATCTCGAATGACGTCTATTTTTTCATATAATATCCGCAAGATGGTTTAGCGAATACTGTCGTTTAGTTCTCACGATAATATATTTAAGCTTGCGATTCCAACGTTGGCCACGCCATGCAACTCCAAGTGGATGCTGATTCATCCATCGGTTACATAATTACCACAATTGCCCCCTCCCCGGAAGTTTTTTAGAGGTCGACTTCGAACCCCACTTGATGTTATTTTGATCCAAACACAGAAAATGCATCACTTACCTGTGAACAATGTTACATAATTGGCTTTGCCAAAATAAGGCGCCAGTCTCGACTTCCTATGACCATGTTAAATAACGGGATTGACATAATATTGTTTGAATGACTGACCTTCATACATTTATTAAAAGTAAACTTATATTTTACTTTTGTGCAAAATTTCTCAAAAAAAGGAATACGAATACTACTCAACATAACAGGTTCATGAAAATATGCAGCAAATGTAAGACTCTCGAAATGAATGTATGCTTCTAAAACATCAAGAGTTTTTTTAATGAACACCGACACTATACGGAAAAAAATAAAACTACAAAAATGCAAGATACTTAGTGTTTCAAGACAGCTGGTACAGTTTCGAACACCATAACTAATACAAAACAATATGGCCGTACGTCTGACCAGCTTTCCTATTACAATTCCTCTTAAACTGGGTAAAGCAAATGCCGTAGTTTATACAACACTGAAACAATTGCAGTACTATTTAAGTATTTATTATATTTAAGAATGAAATAGTCGTATTTGTCTATTAATCTATGAGCTTCCATTCCTTTTTAATCTTAGTTTGAATCTTACTTTTTTCTCTCGCCTTTCTCTTGTCTTTGTCTTCATATAAAGTTCTTTGTATCTGTTTGTCTCCTTCATCCTTTGCCAGCCATTGGTGACAGGGAAAAACCTGCTCCAAACCAGTACTTGAACAGTACACTAAGACCTGCAGATGTATAGAGAAGATCTTAGAAAGTCGAGTCACAATATGCCACTAAGCGTTGTAAATTCAGCTTCCATCTATTGAATGTTTCAGTATTCATATGACAATTTCTTGAAATAGATTTTACTATAATGTAATCTACTTTTGAAAGTATGGAGAACTTCAGCTTTTGGAAATTTAATGCATAAAATGAAATATTTGCTCAATTTTCTCTAATCATATTACTATACACTTTACCAATACAAGCTGCTTCTCATTTTACTTTACCACCATCTTAAATGGCTGAACATATGCCAATGTTTTTTTTCCAGTAGTGACTTGTAAGATGGTGCGCGCGTCATAAAACAGGTAATTTAGAACAAATGATTGAAAACTTCTCAACCACTTTCTAATTTTTAGATCCAGTGCCTGAATGAGATTCACTGAGTAAATTGCATTGCATAATCCATGCCTACACATGATTTTTATATAAACCTTGGAAAACCCCAAGAAGAACCACCAACCCGTAAGAAGCTACCGGCAGACTTTCTCACGTACCCACGTTAGCCGAGCCTGACACTCCAACGCACACAGACAGAGGTGAGATGCAAGTGATATTGAACAGTGCATGCTTTAGACCACTCGGTGCATTTTGGCTATTATTAGAGAGTATTCCCTGGAACATGTGCTTTATCTAATAAAAAAATATGCAATAAATAAACAATCAAATTTACTTAACGCAGATACTTAGACCTATGGACTGATCAAATCAGCAGTTACATGTCTCAAAGATGTATACAGGACTCAAAGGACACTGAAGTTAAAAAGGCAAGTATAGGAATCAATTAGGATTTAATTACATGCTAGTGCATATTTTGGTCTAGAATTTGCTAAAAACTGTTTATTATATTTGTCATTTATCAGATTTAGTGTTGAATTAATAATCCAGAATGAAGAGGGATTGAGGTTCTCTCATTGTCTTAATATTTTCTCTGACTTGTATATCTTTCATATATTAAAATCTTTATATTAATAGCGTTGATATACAAACCGATTTCAGGAACCACCCAGGTCCCGATCCACTGTTATCATGGCCAATATCCAGTTTTGTAAGTGGACTTATCTGGGCCATGATGCTGACATTGAAGATTTGTGTCATTCCCTGTTTGAATTCACCTCCTTCCAGCCACACCTTACCGCTGTCTTCCTTTTTACCATACATGATGATGTACACCTTTGCATTGGTGCCAGCATATGTTTCGTTTTCTGTTGTCACTCGAATCTCGCATTGAATATCTAGAGAAATAAAACAACTACATTTTTAATCTATTCAAATAGGAATGTCTCTGTGGAAACCATCTGGATTTATAACATGAGTATTTATGACTGATACAGTAATCTCCAACATATAAGGCACTGCCCAAATTTTAAGCTAGTTTGAACAATGAATAAGTATCCATTTTTGTTGTTTGCTTGCAGCACTAGTAACGTAAACTTAGTACATTTATTAAAAGCCTAGTACAGTACTTATTAAGGATAATGCATACGTGATTAAAAATATGAATGAACCATTGTAACATTATGTATGATTGTGACAGTGCACACATTGTTACATTATACAAAGTCTTATCATTGATTCAAACACCCATTAAAAAAGGTCAAGTCCACAATTCATTTAGTTTCTTAGGGGTCATTAGTAGCTGTTGTAGTTGTCAAAAGACCGATAATTCACGAGTGGAATATTTTTTTTTAATTTAATAAACAGTGAGAAATTTTCCTGAAACATTTACCTGACACAAATTTAAAAAACTATGTCATAATCACAAAGAATTTACCCTGATAAGTCAAGGGGGCATGACCAATACACATTTGGTTAAGGCAATGGGGAGGGGATTATTGTTGAGCCTCCAACTCCCCTCCTCCAAAGCCTTGCTTGGCAAAGTAAGATAAATGTTAACGTATTTAAGATTATGCTGAATTGAAAGCTTTTTACTTCCCTGTGAGCTATATAAAGGTTTTCTATTTTCAGTTAGAATGGCCAGATTTGATGGCATACTGGCATGAAAGGTTCTTATAACTGGATTCACTGTGCCAAATTTAGCGGAATTTAGCTGAAACTGATCTAGTGAGTTATTAAAATGAGAATAGTTGATGATTGAGATACTGGTGTTTCTAATGTTAGAAACAGTATACATATCTAAAGCCATATTAGCATGGATTGCACAAACTAAAAAGGTCTTAATGCCAGGATGCTTCAGTTAAATATTGTTTAAAAGATGTTACACTTTTAAAAACCATCATACCAGATGACTAGCTGCCAAATGTTGTCAAAATCAGACGCGTGTTTTAGGGGAAGAATTTTTTAAAAAGAACAATTGTTGCTGGCTGCACAATGCATGTGAACCCAGGGCAGTTCATTCTCTTCTTCTATCTTTTCTAATTGCTGAAAACTGAAATCATCTCATATAGTTTTCAGAAAGCTCCAGCATGCCAAATTTAGTAACCAGAATATTTCCTTAAATGTTTGAGCTAATATCTTCACAATTGCAGTACAACCTTGAATCTGATTATCACTGAACTTATTATCATAGATACTGTTATATTCAAGTGCTATGTATGATTTTAAATGCAATTATTATTAAGGCAAACCCCAAAACAAGCAAATTATTTAACAGTTATCATTTAAGATAATATTTAGCTGTATCAATAAACTGGGTCGATAAGAATCCATTCATACATGTTAATAAGCCATTGTATATAAAGCTCATGTCAAGAGCTGTAACTTTGGAATCAATGAATGTGT
This sequence comes from Unio delphinus, assembly GCA_029339505.1. Classification (NCBI taxonomy): domain Eukaryota; kingdom Metazoa; phylum Mollusca; class Bivalvia; order Unionida; family Unionidae; genus Unio; species Unio delphinus. The sequence goes on from JAQISU010000104.1 coordinate 1,618,175, forward strand.
GTTAACTATCAGCTTGTTTGTTGAAAGATAACAATATAACAAGTATGCCTAAATTCATATGTATATATACAAGTCATTCTGTTCATACTTCAATGATGTACCAAACTGTAGGCAGTTTACATTGGACTCGGTCAAGGTCAAGTAAGTTTGGTTTTCAAACTTGCTTGCAATAGTGCAGACATATCTGTGGTCAGATCTGTACCATTTTCATTCAGGTCCAATTAAACCAAATTCTTCAAGTGGATGTTCTAAGTATTAAATGTTAAGAAAATCATCTGAACTATCATTGATACATTGATTATGTGGAAAAATGTAGATGCTGATTAAGTTTTCTGCCATTATTTCTTTCATACCATATAAAGCCATGGATATATGTAACACTTAATTGCAAACAGAACGAACCAGATAGATATGCTGTCAAATAATGCACCAGAAAATTACAGAAAATGCCATTAAATTGAATTCAGTAATTAAAAGGAATGCAGATCTAGGTGTATGATGTTTCTAATCTGGGTATGTGTTCTGCATGGATGAATATACTGCTCGTTCCTTATCAAAGAAAAAATTAAATCTACAATTGATTTTCTAAGGTTGTGTATATCTTTAGTAAAGGTCATGCATTAAACACATGTATGTTTAAGCTGAAATCATGTATCTTTGTGGCCACGTGATCTCAGAAATAAATGATGTTTTTATATGTACGTGTACTTAAATTCAATCCTATGGAGTCCACAAGAATATCATCAATTATAGGATCCTTGAATTTATGATCAGCAGCAACCAGGGAATAATAATATAAAATACAGTAAATACACAGAATGTTTTTGATACATCATTTTTCTAAAGCATCAAGTATATGAGCTACAATGACACAAACCTGAAATGCAATTACTGAATATTTATAATACTAGAAGACATTACACATACAAAGTAATTCAGTCATTTGACAATTTTCACTTGACTGGAGAAAAACTTAATAAACATTGAAGAGGTCTGTATTTTTTAGTTAACATCTTTCCAAAGTTAATATTGCTCCATCATAATGCAGCTAACAATGTTAAAAGAAGCATTGAAACAACAACAACCAACATCAAGAATTACATTTGTGCATAAAAAAGAAATGTACATCTGATTGTTCTTATTCCTTTCTTCTTTAAAGGGTCACCACATTTTTTATATGTCAAGACTCAAACTTTTTCTGAAGTTATCAAGTACAGAGACCATCACTGATCTGATCTGTTTATATATATATATATATATATATATATATATATATATATATATATATATATATATATATATATATATATATATATATATATATATATATATATATATATCAGAGATTTATTAGGATAAATGCAATAACTGACAACAAACAATGCAAAGTTATTATTGAAGTAGCCTAAGCTTAGGCAAGTTAAAATTAGTTTGGAAACTTAGTTTATTGAAACGTACATGAAATAATAATTTTTCTACAAAAGAGATGCAAAACAAATGCAGTTTAACAAAGTGCAATACAAAACACCAAAAAGCATGATGACCTAGTTGGCTTGAGATCACTCATCTGGATGTCATGTGTCAAAAATCAATGACACCTGGGTTAGTAAGATGCTTACTACAGAAATGTATTTCAATGCTTTTTTGACTGCATAGTTATGTTATGAAAACAATCATTTCAAGGTTACTTTCTTTGTGTTGGATCTGCATTCATATTTTATGCCACATTATAATGATTCATTAATATTCAAATGTCTCTATGCCAGTATAATTTATGTTAATCTCAAATTTTGTTGAGTGCTTTTTGATAAAGTTCTTTAATGTGTGTCTCCTCCACATTATTCAGCCATATTTCATTGCAGAATAGCATCATTGATATGATTAAAATTGAAATCAAGACAGGATGCTAGCTGTTAAATTTGTACAAATCTAAAGAGTGGTTTTTGTAAAGTCTTTAAAGGTTTTCTCTCTCAGTATGAACCATAACCCATTTTTGCAATAGTATCATACTGTAAAATTTGTTAGCTGCTTTCTGTGTATAATGTTAAACATTTGTACATAAAATGTGTTTTTCTTAAGTTGTGAAAACTTGCAGGCCATCCTATTGCAACAGTAATGGAGAAAAAGATTGTTTTAATGGAATTTAAATCTTTTTCTGTTTGCAGTAACGATGGCCATATCTGATGTTGGATCAACATTATTTCTATAAACAACATAATCTTTCAAACCAGTATGCTTTGGTTCAATTTTGTCAAGCAGTTTTCGATAAGAAATCACTGAAACATGTAACTATTTTTAGTAATGACAGCCATATTTCATGGTGGATTTGAATCTTTATATAAATTTGAAAGTCCTTTATACCAGAATGATTTATGTCAAATTTGTCCCAATGCTTTTTTTGTTTTGTTTAAAAAGCAGTCATTTAACAGTTATCTGGGTATATGTTCTACGGAGAGAGAAAAGAGATTAAATAGACCAAGTATTCAAACAAAAATAAAGCCTCTATGGAGAGAAAGTAAATAGATCAAATTTTATAACAAAAAGACGCCTCTACAGAGAAATTGGGTAAACAGACCGAAACTAATTCAGACAAAATGAAAAAGATGAGTTTTGTTTTCAACCGAAGTTTCTATTTGTCGTCAACAAACACTAATGCGAAATCGAAAAAAAATTGAAATTGCCACTGTCGTGTGTTCATTGGCTGTTATGGCTTTAACAAAATATTTAACAATTCCGATACGATATCTTTATCTAGGGTCATGCAAATTTATCGTTACAAATCCATGTGGGATTGACTGAGCGTGACTAAATAAATTTATAAAGAGATTATACTCCATATCTCCACTGCACTAAGTCTGGTGAATATTTCGTAGCGTATGAGTATCAACCTCATTATATTCAGCAAGAATATTACGGTTATCATTAATCACTTTTTTATTGGTGTTTTTTATTTGTGTATACCTCCGAGTAACATATATCACATCGGTATTTTTATGTCTACCTCTAGAAAATATCCTGGCAGAGTTTGCTTGTTTATCTAACATCACATCATCATATACGACCAAATTGTTAATACTTCCATCAATAAAATCAAGACTCAGTGCTTCTTCGATCTCGGTTATAAATTCAATAATATCCTCATCTCATCGATTTCCGATTTCAATCAGCAATCAATAAACTCGCAAACGCCGCGAAAGTAAAAAATACCACCGAGGCGGATTCGTTATCCAAACAGACGATATCGCAGATTTATCTACCACCGCCTAAACAAATTAACTTCGCAAATGCTGATGATAGCGTCCCTAATGACGTTCATCAGGCTGATATATTATTTCTGCCGCATGATACTGTTAATAAACACACATACAAATACGCGCTAACCATAGTTGATGTTGCGAGGAGATACAAAGAAGCTGAACCAATAACGACGAAGTCATCAACTGAAGAAGCTTCTGTATTTGAAAGGATTTATCGACCAGGTCCTCTGCAGTGGCCAGATCTAATGCAGGTTGATCCAGGCAAGGAATTTCAGTATGTAGTGTTATCAATAATAAAGCATCAAATAATACTATCATACGACGGGGACATACTGCAACAAACCGTGATCAGGCAATTGTTGAACGATTTTATCGGACACATGCCGAGCGGTTATTTGGATATCAATACGCGAAGGAATTCATCGAAGATAAACGAACACGTGAATGGGTCAACGATATTCCCAGGTGTGATAGCTGCACTAAATAATGAAATTACTCGAAAAATTAATATGAAACCTGTCAAAAGTATATACCCGTACAAACGCGAAATGATTTTTCAAAACAACAGATACTCGGCAATGTCACTGTAAGATATTTGTACGAGCCGGGTGTACTTGAAGGCGGTAAAAAGAGCTACTGATCCTATCTGGAGTGTTACCACACATAAAATATCTAACATAACTAGATCCATAGGTAGACGCGCAATCTATAGATTAGATTAAACTGCTCCTCAGAGTGGATTTACAGGTGAACAGTTAAAAGTTATACCTGAGGATACTCAATTACCGCCGCGGGGTCTTAACTGGTATGACCAAGACTATTATCCTTTCTGTCCACGAGGATCTTTATAAGAATACTGCCTACGCATTATACAATAACAGCTTGCGCAGTTATTATTATGTTGTCGTTTCAGCGTAATTATACATTCAACATCAATATCAAATTCTCGTTTATTTTTTTGTATCCTGTTGTTTATAACCAGCGAGGTTTTTTTATTATATGATGGCTGAAAATATCACTGATTGTGGTGTCATTAGCATCTAAATCAACTCTTCGAGGTTGATTTATTCTTCGTACTCTGGACACTGCGAGATACACTAAATTCGACCACTCGATGCGATCATCTACGATCCAAACAATTGCATCGGATATAGTCAATCCCAGCAAAAAATGTATCATCATTGCGTATCCTAGCGTCCATGGAGATTTATCAGCGCGCATTGCATCTTCGACAACACTGATATCAACCAGTACAATATCATTTAACACTAGAATTTGTTTTTCAGTCTGTCCTGGAATATAAATTTCGATATTCTGTCTTCGTGAATCAGTGGACCAATAACACAATGGCACTGTAAGTATTGCAAATGTTTCTTTGTGAGTGACAAATAACTTTATCTGGAGTGTGTCTCTGACTATCTTTTTACTTGCCACTATCAAATCGTTTGGTCTCCACGCTTCCCAGAAATCATTTAATGGGGTTTCTGAAATTATTTCACGCGCTATTTCACTTTGGATTTGATCCGGTTGTAATCTAATTAATTACTTGAACTCACTTAATTTCTTATCAAGAGATCTACAATCAGTGTTAATTTCTTCATAATGATCTACAAAATTCTTCACACAATCATGCGAGACAAACCGACAAATGGTGATTGTTGACCGTAATTGCCACACATTATCACAGCTGTATTTTTCGGCAAAAACCACCCGAGAAACATTTGTAATATATTTAACAATACTTTGAATATCTGATCCTAAATAATAACTTTAGGAATATATTTTTCACCCATTCGATCAGGAGTCCATGCTTCACCTTTCCATCGAAAGAAACTGTGATAAGTGGAAGGATTAACTCCTCGCTGTTTCATCTCTCTTGCATGTCTGTGTGTTGGTGTTACCACAATCAGGTTTAATTTCCCTCGAAATAATTCGATCACACGAGTCGTCTTCCCACACCCACCACATCCGTTTAAGTAATTGGTTTTATATCTACATATTTGATCGGATAACGATGGGGCTTTCGATAGTTCTGATATCTGATTATTTTTTAAGTAATTGTTTTCATTCGTAACATCTGCTGATTTAGACTAATCGCGAAACATTTCTTTTTTTACTCTCCATGATTCCCAACACTCGTCGGAATTTGCAAATTCAGCCACTGCATTCCTATGTTTGATATCTAAATAAAATGAATCATTGGCGACTCTAACCGCAAATTCAGGAAATCTATTTATAATCGATAGAAAAATGATAGAAGCATAAGCCAGCATAGACGCCCTTAGGTGGCTATATTGGGGACATTTTCCATCTACGTAAGTGACAATTGTATCTAGTTCTGTTCCATTTGACAAAAATGCGTCTTTACGATTGACATATATACCTCTAGATGTTGCATCCGCGATTACAAAATCGTATTAAGCATCATCTAGAATTAATCGTGAATAATGTCGCTTGTGATCATATGGACCACCATGTGTGAATTTTCCAATTATTCTTCTACCGAGATACTTTGCGTGCTTATTTCTGACTTCAAATATCTCCTTGGATGCTTTAATAATATTTTCTTCGTCGATGGAAGGAAATGTTACTTTGTAATCGTTAATTATACTATATACACTATCGGGATGTGGTAAACAAATTTAAGTCTGCGCGTGATATGATCAAATTGCCTTTGAGACAGTCAGCGATATCAGTACTTTATAATCGATCATATGTCGTAATAACAATATTGGTACCCTGTGTTTTTCAGATATGTGTCTACCAAACCAAACATAACAGAATGGATTAAGTCCTTAGGCAAACTCGAATGATACTACACGAGCGAATCCGGATAGATCAAAATCGGGTAAAGACCCATTAATCGCAACTCGTGTCATTAGGTGGGTGGGATGCCCAAATCGTTTAAAATACCAAGCGCACTCTCCATGCCCGAGAAAAGTGCTCGGATACACGCAACCATATCAATCGAAAAAACACTTTTAGAATCATATTTGGTATTCCATAATCCACTATGCCCGTACTCTACACAACTAGCTTGAACATCTGAGAGAAATTCAGCTCTTGATGGTTTCCATAGAATTTTCTTTCTCGCGAAATGAGCTGCAGCTGACGGGATTGTAAAACAATTTGTTAGTAATTCCTCGTTGTTATCCGTTTTAAAACCACGAGCTAGTTTTTCCATCTCGTCGTGAACAGATTCAGTACGATATATTTCGTCGTTAGGTCTTACAAATTGATTGAATTTACACTTGTCTTCAAATAACCACACTGACACATGATCGTTTTTACTTCCCGCGTGAATAAAATCAAACATGTTCTTGTCCCCATAGTTCTCCCCGGAGCACTCCACGGGTAGATATTGTATGGTTCTAACCCTTGGATATATTGTTATTGCGTTAGACCACGCGTGTGTATTATGATCAACAATCTTGATTGGAGCCCCCCTTGATTTCCATTTCGATTCGAACAATACTTCTCCTGTTATTGTCGCTACTGTTTTTGGAAATTTTAATATCTTTTCTAATGCAGCTACATTTTGAATTGTTACCCCATTATCCCTGACTGCTAGTGCCCATTCATTTATTTTTTTGCGTCTTAGATCTGTCAATTTGTTTCCACGCAACGCATTTGTAAAATTTTTTATTATTCGTTCGGCTACACGATTTATCCTCCCTGACAAAGTCAGCGGCGACAGTTTCATAGGTTTTAATTTCTCAATACTCGGTTTGTCGTTTATCCGATCAATCCCATAAATAACCGCGGTCACAGTTTAAGCTCCCTCGTAATACGGTTTGTTAATTCCAGTCAACATTCCTGGTATGGAATGCTGTCTCACAGTAACAGTCGTTTTATTTTTCAATACAGGATCAAATTTATCACGAATAATCCAATTTCCTGTTTCTGAACGGATAATGAATTTCATTCTAAAAATATACGGTCACAATACGATATTATTCCTGCTGCCTTTTGGTCGTTCAAGGTAGCATCAACACTACCATCTGTTCGAAATGTTTACCAACAATGAAATGCTCCATCGCGCCTAAATTAGTTAAACCCTTCATGGATTTGACCTATCATGCTTATATCACCTATTAGACCCTTATTTAGTGCATTAACAGATACTCCATTTATGTAAAATTTAATATTTTTCCAGGGTTTGATTTTGGATAATCTATCAAACTCCTTCATATTATAATGAAAACAAGTATTAAAATAAAGAATTTTTATACAGTGATCACTGTAAATAGCTTATGAAAGGATCAGTAACCGTTTGTAACAAATCGTGCAGAAACGAATTCTGTAGATTTCATTCACAGAGTGTGCGACAAGGAAGCTTAGGTTGTTACCCTGCATACGATGTGGTGTTGGAGTAAGATGCAATACACAGCTATGTATAAGTTGTGATTTTAAATGATCTAGGGATCTTAATGATAAGCGAATCAAAGATTCTTGCTCTGACTCTGTCCCTGACTTTTACAAACTCATAAGAACACCTCAAGACTATATTACTCGATACTCAACAATTAATAATTGAACCAAATAATTAATTAGACAAATAATATATGTGTATATAAATGAACCAAGAATTTCAACCACATCCCGTGATCATTGATTATGAAGCGTCTCGTGATGGTGTAGTCAGAAACCGCAGGCTGAAAAAGCCAGTCGGGTTTATCAAGAATCAGGAGTATTTGATATTTACTGCTGGAGGGAAAGTCATCCCTGACATCGTATTATTTTTGAATGTTTCAATGGAATAATCAAAGAAGGTTTTGTAATAGATTACATTGATTAAAATCCTAGGAATATTTTTTTAATTAATTTACGAGCTATCAATCAGAGTAAAAATGCTGCATTGGGAGAAATGGTACTTCTAAAACAGATGGATAGAGATCTGTCAAATCACTCTATATAGAAACTAACGAAGAAAGAACATTTCAATAAATCAATAGCGCCGGCAAGTATTTTAATATTTGTATGCCTCGGTTCCATATGTTGCAGAAAATAGATATAAGTCAGCACTTTCCAAGAGATTTAGTCAAAACAATCGTTTTTTTTATATTATAAACCTCTTACCGAAGGGAGATAACTCCTCCAGGGATGTGTGCGCATGTATGTGTTGTTGATAGTGTTATTGTCCTTGGATCTGGGATTTTTCGATAAATATAAATATACATGATTCACGGTCTGTCTGATATGTTCACTATACTGTTTTGACTAATTTTTTGTTTGAAAATCTACGATTTTTAACTATAAATATATTCCTGTGGGTTTATTTTGAAAATCTACGAATTTTAACAATAAATTTATTCGTGTGGGTTTATTTTAAAAATCCACGACTTTTAGCTATAGGTGTATATACTGTGTGCGTCTCAGTAACTATATATTAATTTCAAAATGTGTATTTTTAGATTTGGACATTTAGTGTAATTGGTTACGTGATTGAATCTCGTCTCGGGTTTTATCGTTCTAATCTCGTGGCAGGCATAATTGTCAACGGTACCCAAGCTCAAAAGGTTCAACAGAAAAAATTGCACATCCTCCCAATGTAGTTAATTGGGGAGGTACTGCTTTGTACCCACAATAATTAATATCATTGGGGGGGTGCAATAAAATCTGTTGAATTGAGAGAATGACCCCCGTAGGTAAATAGTGTAAATATAACTTGTAAATATTTGTAAATATAACTTGTAAATATATGTAAATATTTGTAAATATAACTTGTATATATTTGTGTGTGTGTGTGTGTGTGTATATATATATATATATATATATATATATATATATATATATATATATATATATGTGTGTGTGTGTGTGTGTGTGTACTTTCGTTGAGCGCATGTTATATTGTCAATGATATTTCAACGATTCATACGGGAAATGTGCCGTCATATATATACCTTAATTAAGATATATATATGTTGTGTCGTCATCCACCAAGCACGCCTTCTGAGGTTATAGACTATTGTTTGACTGGATTATAGGCTCACACGGGGGATGTGTTTCGTGCTGCCCCTGTTCCCACTCAGATTTGGGGATCACATGGGGTTGTGTTGTCTTATATATTTGACCTCTAGTCTTCTAACATATGAATGCATTTTGGGAGTTCATATGGGGTCTTTCATATATATGTATATCTCGACCGTGAAATGATGTCTATGACATCTTAAAGCGAATAGAGATTGTATTGTCGCTATGTACCTTAATTAATATTATATGTATATCTCTACCGTGCTAAGATGAATATAGCACCTTGAAGCTAATAGAAATTGTGACTTATTGTAATTACTATATATATATATATAGATATATATATATATATATATATAAGCGGTAAATATACTCTTGAAGAAGAAAACACGTCAAAATTGACCCCCATTTTTAGATATTTATTTGATATATAAATATATTAGATATATAAATCAATTAGATATCTAAGTATATTATAAAATGAATTACGAAAATATAAATGACATAATAAATGCAATTACAGATTTAAAAAATAACAAAATCAACTTCTCAGATAAACTAGACTGTGGTTCGATTTTCTCTGATTTTCAGTATTCGAAGATTATATCATTAAGTAATAAGCATGTACTTCTGTCCCATTTCGGATTCATTAAAAATACAACAAGCCTTTGACGAATCAGTTTCATATAATAGTGATGTAAATGAATTCCTTATACTATTTTCATTTACCGCAGTAGAAAAAGATAGATCTGAACTCAGTAGACGAAAAAAAAACGCGAATATTGCAAAGGAAAAGATAACAATCTTCAAAGCAAATGTCTTTTTCACCTCAACAAAAAAGAATAAAAGATGAGATTAATATTTTGTAACAAATTTGGGATTTAGACCTAAAGAAGAAGTTGATCATACGCAAGGACAAATGGTGTTACCGGTGAGGGATTTACTCAAAGTTTAACCCCATCTGGAAGCCATGGTAGTGGTTGTTTTGGCTGTCCTAATAATATTCTTTCCGACATAGCACGATTAGAAATTATCATGGGGAGTGCGGGGAGCTAACGAACCAGATATAACTCTGGAAATAATTAATGAAGCCGCGGATATCTGCCGATGACTTATTTGAAGGTGGTATCATGGATATCAGTGTATATCAAGAATTTATCGATGAACTCGTTGATGATTATCACAGTGATTGATTATCACAGCGATTAGATAAGTATCATTTAAATCAAATGATCACACACTTCTATCACTATAAACATACTTCGACTTACGTAGTAAATTAATTATTATGGATATGGTCTCGGTGATATTATTCAAGGGTTATTTGCAAGGAAGGCTCCAAAAATAGCACCAATTGCAAAACAATTATCGACGCAAGCTATTGATGTTATTCGTGGTAAGGGTATTGGCGCTGTTAGAGATGTTGCCGGTGAAGCATTTTCCGCAGCCAATGAAAAACTAATCACGCTGGTTCGACGACGAATAAAAAACACCACCGATACAACTACCATATACGGAGATTATGCATGCAAGTGTTAGCAAAAAAATAAACAGCGCGTTGGATCAAAATACAATTAAGGATTTGATGCTCATGGGAATATTACTGCGAATATGATAGCGTAAAGTGGTTTGAAATCCCGAGGGAGATCGCGATTTAGATAGATAAATATATAATAAAATGTTCAAATCTTCACTCGACCCAGCATTGGATATAGATGCCCCAGTTCTCAAAATTGATTCTGTACGCGATAATCGGTTTTATTCATATAATGCAATACAACCAAATAGTCGATCAGGAATCTAACTTCAGGTTCAAGATATAAGCAAATATTTTCTACCCACTGAAGCATTTATCGAAGGAGAACTTCTAACAATTGCTAATGGGGAATATGAGCCAAATTTACCAGTTGGTTTTGTCAATAATGGTATCATGGCATTATTTAGTAGCGCTAGATTTATGATCAATGGAACAGAGATTGCATCTACTGAGCATGATGTTGATGTTATCGCAACAATAATGGCTTTTTAGCGAGATATTCTGATGATTATAAACGATCGGCTGGACCATCTATGATGTTCGCTAATGATAGTACTGATCACGCTGAACACGTTCAGTATGTTAAAGTAAAGGCAACTCTAGATACTGCAGTTAATCCAGCACTAGCCGGATATAGAAGACCAGCTGCCGCTTTGATATTATCAGTGATGTTAATGACGCCAATTACAATCTAGGATTTGCAACACGTATATCAATGTTGCAAGGACCTCGTAGATTATTTTCATACGCAATACCACTATCTCGAATTATCGGATTTTGCAGAAATGTTAGAAGGGTTATCTTTGGAGCGAAACATACAGTAGTCCTCGTGCGAAAAGGTGATGATAATGATGAAATCTGGCATGGTGTTGGTGTTCCTGATGGTAAAGTAAATAACACAAAACTTTCATTGTGGATACCAGTAATGGCTCCATCAATCACCGTTGAGGAAATATTACAATCAATTATGGATACAGGTGGTAAATCATTGCTATCGTGGCTAACAACAACAGATATTATGGAGACTTCTGTTAACGGTATATTTACATGGCACATGGCATCAAAACAGTGTGTTTCTGCTCTGCGGCATATATTTGTTGCGTTACATTATAAGACACGATTAAATTCACAAACACGCAGCTATATGATATATGATCAACTGGGTGTTACTGAAGTCTCGTTGAGGATAAAACGCCAACAAGAACCATCTGATGATATTTTATTTAATTACGGACAAAACCAAATAGCACGCGCTTATCATTTCTTGAAATTTACGGGATGTGATAATAATATAGATATTGGTCTGCAAATATCACAATTCGATTTTAGAAATCGATATCCGATTGTTTACTTTTCGTTGGAACATCTTGTTTTAACCAGACAGTCCGTCGTTGACATACATTTCCAAGCTTGTGTAGCGCTTCTGACTAATACAGCAGGTTATATCACTATCCCTAATTACAGAGCAATTGCTGTCATTCTCAGTGACAAATCAGTGCTACTCGAAGGTGTTGGTGGACGAATGAGGATAATGGATGCGACAGTAGAAAACCTTTTGTGGTCAATAAACACGTAGACAATTAGATCAATCTCGTATTAAAAAGAATGAAATATAGTCATGCTAGTGTTACTCTGACTAATGGTCAGATTAAAAAGTTGTCATCTGATTCAGCAAACAATGGGGAACTACAATATCGTTAAAACACAATCAAAGGTCTGGTGGTCAGAATAAACTATCACTGACAGCTCGTCAGATAGCGCATTTCAATGATGCTAGCAAAGATAAAGAAAGGTGTTCAGGTCACTCTCTGTGCGTCCGCGATCAAAGACATCATAAAATCTGATGGTATATTTCCAAAGCTGCCGCTCTCGCAGCTGTTGTTGCCGCCGCTGGGAAGACACTAAAGAATGCGACTGGAAGCGGATACAAAAAAAGAGACGATCAGAAAAAGGAAACGGTCTATGACTACCAGGAAGTCCGTATTCATGGTACAGCGCAAACGGCCTGATACTACCAATAATAGTTTACTGGCACCGTTATCAAATTTTTATTTACTCGATGCTGCTATAAACTTAGCGATAAGAAACTTTAGAGGTGTCTTTATGCGAGATCAATTAACACAACAACCAAACTGCACTGAAACCTATTTCATTAATCTCGATAACGGCACCGGACCTGGAACGCACTGGGATGCATATGCGATTGATGCGTATAATTATTTATTTTGATTCATATTTGTTAACGCAACCTAAAGAATTTATGCGTTATCCTTATCAATTAAAAATTCCGATCTGGTACTCCACGTTACCAACACAAAACTGACCGAACCACCAATATTTTGCCAGCAGGTATTGGCGCTGTATCATCATTGGCTAAACCCCTCATAAAACCGTACACAAATATACGAGTAATCGCTTTTTAGAGAGATCCTAAAATATAATGGTTGATCGCACATTGATTTATATTTGGGGAAGATTTCTCTCAATCCTGGAAAAACCCACCGGGGAAATATCTGCAACCAAGGATTAAAACGAATAATCGAAGATAAAATATCCGAGATATTCGACTTCTCAAAGATGGATCTAAACGAAATAGTCGTATTCAAAGACGAACAAGGGAAATTGAAAACGAATAAAAGTCCTGTGACACAATGACAGGTACCCTCGACATGAACTCGAATAAAATAACCACACTTGGTAATCCAACACTGGACACTGATGCTGCGACAAAAATATGTAGATGTGTCAGACAATAAATTAACAACGCTGCAAGCTGAGCATACAATCACAGAAGATAAACTAACAACAATGCGAGCTGAGTATGATGTTCATGTAGGCGCGTTTGCAAACCTCCGTAGGAATGTTAGAAAAACGGGTGACACAGTGGATAATTCCTTTGGTACTCTGTCGGCGATTCCAATCAAATTTTCTGATATTAAAAAATATTGATAACATAAACACAGAACAAAATCGTTAGTGATTTTCCTGCTATCGCGACTCGGCTTGATAAAATTCAAATACCACATAAACAAAATATTAATACAGTGTACTTGACATATCACGGATCTTTCGACTGGACACCTGAAAATAATATTATTAATATTATCGCTGAAGTCAGAGGTATCTATAGATTTACCCTGCTTTTAGGAGTACAGTTTCAAGTGTCATCGGATACATCTATGGGAATTAATAATGCGAGTGCGATAATAGATAAGGGAGCCATGGGAACATTTACAATAATCTCTGCCAGTGGTACTTTAGCTCGGGCATCAGTGTCATACTACATAGAATTTGTCATTGATTTAAGTTAATAGTATAATGAATGTCCAACAATATCAATATGATCAAGTCCGTGAGTTTCAAACTAAACAAAAACATCTTATTGACGAGTATAAATAGAAGATAAAAAAAATATCGCAGGCGAATTCGACTTACCAGAGTTGATATTACTCTGTATTCGATTTTAAGTGTAATTGCTGGAACGGGTATATTGTTATCAGCGATAACAGCACAGGCACCTGTAGTTGTCACAATTTGTGTGTCATCGGCGACAACAATTACAGGGATTATTAGCATTTGCTTACATGTGCCACTAAAATGTCTTTATAACCGAAATAAATACACCACTGTTATATGTATAAATCTCCCAAGACTCCGTATGACACACTCTTGTCTCCTGTGTAAACAGGTGTGCTGAATGCCTTTACAACAGAATATTGTGCAAGGCTCTAAAAGGTCAAGCTGACGCTAGAGAGGGTACCAAATGATGATAACAGCCGACATTTCCATACATACATTGAGTCACAAATATTGTGGGTATGGTGGAAAAGCCATTCAATATAATGTTCCCTTAAATAATATTAAAATTCTTTTAAGCCATATAACCTTCTCAAGTTAAAACTTGTTTCAATTCTTTTCCTCATTAATGTATTACGTACCTGAATTCTCGCAGATATACCCATTCAGTTTTGCACACGGCGCGGTATTCCACGTGCTATATTCAGTACTTATTTCTACACAATTCTCGTCGATCGGAGGACCATTTGGCTTACCTAGAATTTATAACGAAACGTATCAAACGCACAAATAACACACAATATTTCACAGTCTTCTTGAGTATTTTAAATTTCTATGCAAAAAAATTAAGTTATGCGTACAATTATTGACGTTATATATCATTTAAAATTTCTAAAATAGCGACTTTGTTATAAAACCGTTTTGAAAATAATTATTTGTTACGCTACCTCTCCATCTATACAACGCATAAGATAAAACATTTTAGGAAATCGAAAGCTAAGATCCTGATTTGTTAGAATATTATTTATTTAGCTGCCACTTTTCCAACTCTGTTATGTAAGTATTATAGTAATTTACCAAACCGGGTATGTTATTGTCATTTAACCAATTAAGTATCCCAAATGTGCTTGCATTAAATTTACAGTGTAGCTTTGTCGGTAACGTAATCAATAATTTGTGTTAAGTTTTAGTCAACCAAATTGGCATTATATAATTTATTGTATACATTAGGCTAGATTTTGCATCTTCAGCCCTTGATTCGCAAAAAGTCTTTCGAAATAATTCTTTGACAAAATTACGCTTTTCAAATATGTACTTAATATATATCTGCTCCAACGTAAAATTAGTCTAAAATGTTTATTGGTCTCACTCGTTATACACGATCCATGCATATCAATAACATCATAGTGAAGACATTTTAACACGTGATATATCCACTTGATTCGTAGGGGCCCCGAGTAGCTGAGTGGTCTAAAGCACTAACGTTAACGGTTTACTCACTGTCATCTTCATTCTGTCTCCATGGTTTTGAGTCTCATGATCAGGCTAATTGAGGTATGGAGAAAGCTTGTCAATAGCTTCTCCTGGTCGGTTGCTTTTTCTGGGGTTTTCTCTGATTCATCCTACACCATTACTTCTAGCTGCCATATATAGCCTATGCTGTACTGAACAATGGCGTTAAAGTTCTGTAACAACAACAAAATGGTTCTAAAGGACATTCGACAAATTATGAGTTTATACCTGGTGCCCAGTTCACATAGGAAAACTTTTCTCCATTAGCCCATGCACGTTGCTCCTCTGGATGCAACTTGTCTGACCCAATCCATAATCCTGACGCATTAAATGTTCTCTTCGTCATTAGGTCTGCAATGGGAATATATATATATATATATATATATATATATATATATATATATATATATATATATATATATATATATATATATATATATATATATATATATATGTATGTATATATTGATGAAAGACTTCTGCAGAACTTTATAGATAAAACAAACTTATGTTTAGAGTGAAATCCTATTAAAAAGCTATGCTATTTACACTCGATCTTAAGGTATTAAATAATATTTGTACTGATAAGTACTAGCTGCAGATTGAATAGTTTCACTACGCACAATTATTTTTGCTTATATTGAACGAAGTTTACAAACATGGAGTTAAAATGTTTATACATTATGTCCTGTTTATAGACTATAGTTGATTGAATTCGTTTGAGAACGGCAGCCTAATAGAAAGAAGCAAAATTCAATTTTTCTCCATCTTTTTTACAATACGTGTTTGATATAACTGGTATTACCACCTAACTTAAACAATTGAAGGATAACATCAAATATAAATCAATGTCCTATCGTTATGCAAAGTTACAAGATATAAGATAGAACTTTCTTGAATTATTTCGCTACAATCATTGAGGACCTATACAATTCGTTGCTTTGAGCTATATTTGATAGTATCTTCAAAACATGTCACTCTCTAATGGCGGATATTAATGAAGATAATAACATTTTGAATACATATAGTATGCACCTTCTATAAACATCTGCTCCTCGACTGATTCGATGGCGACCAGATTGCCACCGTAATGTTTGCACAAGTCGGAGGCATTCTTCCATGTGCTCTTTGTTTCAAATATCTCGTAGCAGTGTCTGATAGTGTCAACTGTGATGCATGGCTCGGTCCAACCTGATCTCATCGATATTAATACTGATACTAATAACAATACTCATCACAATAAGAGGAAGAAGAATAAAAAGAAGGCAATACAAATAATAACAGCAGCATAAGATGAGTGATGGCCGTAGTAGTAGTTAAAACATTAAGAGTAGAAGCCATCATACATAAAATTTGTTAATGTTAAATCTTTCCCCAAAGAGGAACAAACATGTATTTAAATGTACCATTCCTCACCTGTAGAATGGAACTAGAGTCGATGAACAAGTATTTCTTTAGATTTTCATATATATTTTAAATTGATATAAAAGACAAATCACGAGTGCAATGAAATAGTTTCGACATGTTATTTGATTCATTAACTAAACTAAAACAGGAAACGGCATTGCTATTCTTAGACGAAATTGGAATCGAATCCACATGGCTAGAAGTACTGGTTGTGTAATACGTCTTCAGTATAAAGTTTTAATATACGTAATTTGCATAAAGAGTGAAACTAGCATGAAATATAATTGAAACAAATATTTTCTGTGGCCCAAATATGAGAAGAACGATTAACACTTTGATACTTCTCTCTCTGCTGGTGATTTGAGTAGGAGCTGCTATAGGCTATGTACTAAACTACGACATCCCTAAAGATGGCTTCACATGGTTTGAAAGCTAATGACAGTTCCATACTATATACCAAATATAGTTGTATGAAAATACCCCACACACGAAATGAATGAATTATTACAACACTCATTAACTTCATCTTTATTCGAATTATGATGTGGTTATAAAATGCATGTTGACGTTGTTTTAATTGGAACATGAGAATAAGGACTAGAAATTTCAGGGGAAACAATGGAAAAGCCATGTCGAACCAGCAAGGGAAAAATGACAATTATTTGAGAGATATTAATCAGGTATGAAATTTGATCAAGACTAACTTTATATTAATTGAGGAGTTCAAGTTATGTCAATCTTTCTACACGTACAGATGATGATTATTCCGTGAATCACAACGTTTCATTTGCAGATAATTATTCATCTCACCAGTTTTAAGTTTTGAAGTCATCAAAGTCTGATAGGGATACTTTAGAATTAAACATTTAGTTAAGAATGGTTAGAAATATGTTTCTTGTCTTACGTCAATTTCTTATTAGAAAAACAGGTACACAATTTCTGATTGCTACGACTTGAAATATAAGCATCATAATAACGACAGGGCTATTCCGAATGTTCCCATTATTAAGAGACTAACGACACGGTTTGATATTGAAAGCAACAGATTGGTTGAACCATGTAAGATAGTAAAATGGTCGCAGAAGAGATTTTGTACAATATTCAAATTTATTTCGATCAATATCTTCGTTGCATTATAACACGTTTCTCTTGTTAAAACAACTACCGCGTGCCTAGAGTATAACATATACCACTTTAGAAGTACGAACTGACAGATGTTTTATTTAAAAATATTAAACTACTACCGCGGTGTATATATATATATATATATATATATATATATATATATATATATATATATATATATATATATATATATATATATATATGTATATATTAGTCATGAGAGCTGCTATGAATATATTTAAATATAACACCTATCATGACTAAAAACAGTAACTAAGCGAAAGCACAGAATTATAAGGGCGATGCGATGCGTTCTATTTATTCAATCTTTGTTTTCCTTTTGTCTTTGTTATCAAATTATAACGATGTAATGTTAATTACGTATTTAAAAGATATGTAGATAAACCAGACATGTAGCGTTACAATGCAGACTTGGTTAAAGAGCTACAACACAGATGCATAAATGTAAATATGTAGAAATGGGTTTTGAAAATAATTAGAATAATGAGAGAGAGAGAGAGAGAGAGAGAGAGAGAGAGAGAGAGAGAGAGAGAGAGAGAGAGAATATAATGGACTGTTTGTAATGATTAAATATTAAAACTGATGGAATATTAACAGTTTTGTTTTCTATTTACTTAACAATTAGTTTCTGAACACTCTGAAATCAAAGAGATACATCACGATAACTGACCATTCAACTTTTGGAGTATAAATTGAGCCCACGTTTGTTTGTCAATTTAAGTATGTGCAAAGCAGTCAGGATGTACAAGTCTCCTGTAATTATCACGTAGGCAAAGTATTATAAACACCGCTAACGAATGTTACATTTTGAAACCTAAATTACGCTTAGAACTTGGCCATCAATTTCTGATCAGTCTTTATCGCTAACAATATGGCCCCATTTCAAGTCATTAGAAAAAGTCGAAAAACAACCTGTTGATCCAGTTTTGACCGTAATTAATAGGCGCCAGTCACGACTTCCTATGGCCATGTTAGATACCTGACTTAACGTCTCATTGTTCCTAAGACTGAGCTTCGTACATTTCTGACGTGGAATTATTAGAAAGTATACATATATTTTACTTTTGTGCAAAATTTCTCAAAGATATGAATACAAATACTACTTAACATAACGAGTTCATGAAAATATGCAACAAATGTAAGAGTCTCGAAATGAATGTATTCTTCTAAAACATCAAGCGATTCTTCAATGAACATCGACGCTATAAGGTCAGAAAGAATTCTACAAACATTCAAGATAAGCAGTGTTGCAAGACACTTGGTACATTTTCGTACACCATACTAAATACAAAAACAATATGGCCAGTACGTCTGATAAGCTATAGTATTACGATTCCTCTAAAACTGGGTAAAGCAAATGCCGTAGTTTACGCAACATTGAAAAGATTGCAATACAAGTTAAACTCTTATTATTTTTAAGAATGAATATTTGTCTATTATTCAATCAGTTACCTCTCCTTACTTTTACTAGTCTGCTGCATGTGTTATCAGCAGACTCGGCAACTTTTAGTAATGTCCGTCGTTTTAAGTAGTTAAAGCAGCTGGTATAGCAACCATTTCTATAAATCAATTTAGCCTTCCCTCCCTACGACATTATTTGCTATACAGATTTTTTTTTTCTACTGTTGGGATTGTTATATAAGTATTTTTAAATCAGTTTTTAAGCTGTAATTACGAGTGACATTCTGGTTCCGAAAATTACAAGTGTTCTAAAAATGCAGGTTATCTGTGGAGTTATATGTCTGTACTGATCTCTGTGTACATATATTGTATATGTTGGTTGTAGGTTTCAGTGACTAATGTAATAAATACATTCCACCAATCCATTGACACATTTATAAACATTGATATAACATGGATATAAACCGTTAACCCTCTTCCGTTTTTAATAATTAGTATTTAACTGCAGGTATAAGCAATAGTCTTTTACTTTATTCAAAGGGATTGTCTATAACACTGCGAATTATATAACACTTACGGATTAAATGGTAACTTTTTTGACTTTCGACATTTCGCTCCTTACATTGACTATAGAAGCTAAAGTTCTTTCAATCGAATTTTTTTTTATTGTGTAGTGATTTGCATAGTCTGGTTGTTTTTGCAAGATACAAAAACTCTATGAAACCCAAAGCCACAATAGGCTCTTTGAAATGTTTGCAAAATCCTAACAATGTCTGCAAATTTAATTATATTGTGTCTTCATTTGAGTTATTCCTGCTTATTTCTTTGCGCAATGTAATTATAACTTTGTTTCTACACGCCTCATTAAAACCAAATAATGTGTTATCTTCAATAATATAGTTCTCTTTGATCAGTTCATATTATTGTTCATATAACACTGTTTTATTCACATGTAATGTATTTTTGTGCCTTTTTATTATATGAACTTAAAGATGTTGTCGCGGAGGGAGAGAGTTCGCTGAAAACTGTGGTCTGGACCACCTTCGGGAAATATTAGTATGGAAATCGTGCTTGAATCTCGACTTAAATGTTCATTAAATGATGTGTAATTGTATAACGCTACACTGTTCAATGATTAGATAAACAGAAACACCGCGGTGTGACCGAAGTGAGTGTTCGTCATCAATGAGCGCTTGAGTGAGTGAGGGAGCGATCAGTGCACGAGAAGCATGAAGGGAACGAAAACTTCGAGCGCCATCGTCTCTGGACTAACTGCACCTTTTTCATTGCCTCTACGCCTATTATGACGAATATAATTCGAGAGAATTGTAGCATCTGGGTGTTCGTGTTTGGTATTTGTTTTGTTTTGTCTTGTATCGATGACGCTACATAAATCCCACAACCAGAGGATGTTGTCTTGGTTTCTTCTGTACAACACCAGGCTCACATAGACGGATACCCCTTGGAGTATCATTAAGATTTGCCAAAGCTGATTATAGCACAATCCAGTGCAGAAGTGAAATATTAAGCAGTATAGCGACATACACTCAGTGCTATAAAGAACGAAACTAATGAAGAATAGCATATTCAGACGTGAAAAAAGATCTTAAACTTAATTTATGCATAGAAATAAGATCATTTATTCTAACTATTTGTGATGTTCTCTGAACAATTATCTTTAAATAAATCTGAATTCATTCCGACAAAGCGAAACAGCTCTGCATCAGCCCGTGTAAATCAGAAATCTTTATTGAACTTGGTCTGTTCACCCTCTCTGCTGCTGGCTCACATAGGTATACAACAGAGAATAAATAAAGTGATATCCCATGGCGTATCATAAGGATTCGTCAAAAACTGATTACAGTACAATCGAATGCAGAAGTGAATATTTAGCAGTAACTTATTGCTAACTGAAAGTGCTAGAAGACATCAACATATGTATCATAGAAAGAACGAAACTAATGAAAAATAGCATCTTCAAATGTTAAAAAATCTGCTAAAGTTAATTTATTTACAGAAATAAGATCATCTATTCTGAAGTTTTGTTTAGTATCTTTAAATTATATCTGCCTTGATTCCGACAAAGCGAACCATCTCTGCGAACAGCCCGTGTAAAGCAGACATATTAATTTAAATTTATCCTCTCTTTTCCACTATCTAATATTAACTACAACATTTCTCAGCCGTATATTTAAGAGTCACATTAAATTGTTACAGGATAAAATTAACGTATGCTCTATAAACGTTTTGTTTATTACAATATATATTATGTACAACAAAACAGCAGTAATAACAATGGCATTCTTTATTTTCCACACTACGAGCTTAGTAGCAGTTGCTATTCTACTATTTGGTCTATTAATGTAAATTATTTTGTTCACTAATTTGCTTTGGTTCATGACACATAACATATTTCAATTGAGGTATATTAAAAACATTAACAAAACAAACTGAATGTATTCTCCCAGCGTTAGTGCTACATTTTTGGTTTTGCAGTTTCTGGAGTGTCAATGAAAAGAGAATCCACTTTGATATTGAAACATGGAAGACATTGTTGTAACAGCAGACACAGTGGCAAGCTAAGATGCAACGGAATACGAAGACATCTAATCTGGTTCTGCACCAAACTGAGACCACACATCACCAGCTCCAGAGGATTTACAAAACTGATCATTAGGCATTACGAGAACGCGGACTACATATATTATTTACTTACCTCATAGATGGAGCGTCTTGACAGCATGCAGAATGCATGCATCTCCGAAACAGAGGACTGTACAAAGAACGGATTTATTCTAAGGATTGTGACCTACGTAAAGGTCTAATCTAGTGAACAGGCACATCAATGAAAACAATAGATGGACAATATTTACAGACTTCGTCTCAAACCAATGTTAAATGTATGTACCTGGTATGTTATATATTGCGTTCATATGTTAAAAAAATCAAGTTAAACACTTTGGAGGAGAATATCAGGCATTTCTCCCATCGTATGGCAGCATCGATAGTATAAGACCATAAATATCCATTCCTAAGAGTGTCTCGACAGAAATTGGTTGCAGTGTATTCATTGCCATCCGGAAACATATAGTCATATGGTAAGTATCAGAATGAAGCGCATCCATTGACCATGTTTGGCATATTCTCCAACAAATGATAATTCTCTGCTGGCCAGTATAAAGGCCTGTTTTTGTCTGGCAATAATTTTATACAAAGAAAGTTGAAGCAAACAATATAATTAGAATATGAAGCCACTGAACAGATGGACGAAGTTGCATTCCGTGTGTAAGTTAATGTAACAGTAACAAACATACGAATATAACTTACAACGGTCATGCAAAACAGACTGATATAGATTAATAGATTATATCACTATCAATAGATTGATATGTATCCATACAGTGAAACACACATATATGAGAGATATTAGAAATGCATATATATATAATATATATATAATATTTTAACACACAATTTTTATTAAGTAGAAATGTTTTCATAAGAAAATAAATAAACCTACAGTTTTAGAGAATCAAGTCTAAAAACAATCCAATATAGAATTCACAAAAATATTCCACCAATGGAATTGCAAGAGTCCTGATAAATAAATGTCCTAATAGTTCCAGGTTCGAATCTTGATGATGTAATTATGAACGACGATGTCACGTGATTTAGTGAGTTCTTGTTTTTTTTATAATATTCCAAATGAAAATCTGTGAGCACATATTCTTTTCCAGATAAATAAAATAATTCCTCTTGATCTAACGAATTGACACAATTTCCAAAATAACTCAAAACACAACTAATAATTTAAAGCCCAGAGATTCTACTCAATTTTTCTCTCCCAAACAACAATTTAAATACCTGTTTTTACGTAAACAAGGAATCACGTGATTTTCCAGAAGGTCACAGAAAGAACGTACGATCATAAAACCACATACGAATTGAATGACCCAGAAGAAAAATCATCCACCTCTCTCACCCAAGAACTACAAATAAAAAGATGTCCTTGGATTTAGCCAATCGTTTTAGAAGCTTGTTAACACACTCTGAAGCAGGGTCAGAAATGAGGTCAACCCTGTTGTTTACTAATAGAGTCTAGGTGAGCCTAAATTTTCCAGAATAGATATCTCCCAATTAATGAATTTTAAATCCAAAATGACAAATTTGGATCGACATTTAAATATAAATGATTTAAATCAAATATACGTAACAATATATATATATATATATATATATATATATATATATATATATATATATATATATATATATATATATATATATATATATATATATATATATATATATATATATATATATACAGAGAGTGAGAGAGGTAAAGAGAAAGAGAGAAGAGAGGAGAAGACGTAAGGGAAATATTGCAAGTGTTTACAGATCCGTAAAGGGAAAATGTAGTTTGCTGTTTCGCCTCCATACCTGAAATCAATTGGTCTTCACTCAGTGTTTGGTCAAGGCTAGACTCTGGAGCAGTGAGGTCTACAAGAATACAGGAATGACATTTATTTACCTCAACAACAAAAAAAACATCACAATGAACAAAATGTACTCACGAAACGTACGCATGCTTATCAAATGTTACATATGTAAGTGAGAAAAACTAATTTAAATAATGCAAAGCAAATTATAGCATAGTGGAGATGTAGTGATCTACAATATACAGATTAAAATAAAATTGGGTAGACCGCAAAATATTTCAAATTTTGTGTGCAAGTAGACATATATTGTAAATATGTTTCATAGAGTATTTGTGATGCTAAGCAAGATATTGAACATCAATTCGAATCCCCAGCTCGGGAACAATTAAATATATTATGTTCATGAACGAAGCTTCACTGTTTAATGGGTTTCAACTTTACTATTGGTATTAATTATTGATGAACCTACGGTTGTGTTATTTTTTAATACAGTATACTTTTAATTTCTTTGTTTCCTTTAGTGCCTCGTATATAATTTAACTCAAGTAAGAAACTTGATATATAATAAAACGGTTACTGCATTTGTATGGGAAAATATCAAATTCTTTTTTCAGATAAATACTGTAAAATAAACTAGTTTGCATTTTCTCAAATGCAATAACCTTACAAATACACTTTACTTGATATCAATATTTCATATTCCATACATTTAAAATATGAGAATGTTATCTCATTTTTATGATTTTATGATGTACGTGCTATATCGCATCCCATGAAACCACATACAAATTTTCAATATCATTACTTGCCTAAATTAACCTATGATTATATAGTGTGCAGTTTATGTT
The DNA here is from genome assembly GCA_029339505.1 of Unio delphinus. Classification (NCBI taxonomy): domain Eukaryota; kingdom Metazoa; phylum Mollusca; class Bivalvia; order Unionida; family Unionidae; genus Unio; species Unio delphinus. The sequence goes on from JAQISU010000104.1 coordinate 1,642,995, forward strand.
TTCTTTTCTATGAAGCAGCTGCTTACGTTGTTCTCAATAGAATGATCATCTCAGGACACTTATATTTTTGCTGTTCTCTGGTGATCGTAACTTTATATACAATAAGCAGTTATCTCCCAGAATCTTTAATAATCAAAAGTAAATTTTAGACAATAACTAAACACTAATGCTTTTCAATTAATTGGATGCCGATGTCTATTTAGTATACGAGTTTTGTGCATTATACGGTCATTTTACCATACGATTTACCAGTAGGAAAATTTCGTTCAAAGGAACATCTTAACTAAACAAATACTAGCTTTTAAACTTATTTGTACTGACAGTAAAAGTCATGGAGTAAATTATTACTGACAATAAAATATATTATATTAGTGCAGTAAATTATTACAAAATATACTGCAACAATGCAGTAAAGTAGTACTGGCAGTATTATATATTATACCAATGGCGTATATTATTACTGTCAGCAAAGATAAATTAACTTAAGGCATTAAATTATTAATGCAGTACCAATATATTATAGCAGTTAAGGTGATTATTACTAAGAGCAAACATATATTAATATAATGCAGTAAACTAGTACTTAACAGTAAAATTATATTATAACAATGCATCACATTATTACAAATTCATTACAGCAATGCAGTAAATTATCGATGGCAGTAAATAGACGTTATATTATTGCAGTATAGTATAGCTGGTAGTATATATATATATATATATATATATATATATATATATATATATATATATATATATATATATATATATATATATATATATATATATATATATATATATATATATATATTAATGCAATGCAGTAAAGTATTACTGCAGTAAACACTATTATATTGTCATGCACTAGATTAGTACTGACAGCAAAATCATTTGTTTTAAAATTTATATAAAGAATACTTACGCAGTATGCAACTGACAATCGTTATCAATACATATTGTAAAAACATTATCAGTATGTGTTCCATTAACACAGATGAATGTGTTATTACTCAATACTGCATGTTTGTCGTATGATCTCAAAATCCTATTTCGTACCAGATGATCTCCAATTTATAGTATAGATCACGATGTGGACAGCAGGATGTAACATAAGATGATTACTATGTACCTCTTAAGAGTCTGGTACATGATATGAGTGGGAACATATTGACACGTTATACATAGCATGTTATTTAAATACATAAACATTTCTTTGTACTAGGTACGACATGACAAAGAACAATTACTCTAGAAGGTTAATGAAATTATAATGTAAGGGAAAAAATGGGAGTCAAAAACTCCGATGTAAAAAGCACGACCGAATTTGTAAATATACCTTTGTTCTCCGTTAACTTTACATTGTCAGAATCGTGCCGTATTTAGATACACTGAACACTCATATTACACTCACATGCAGAAAACGTGTGCCTCAAAGAACTACTTTGCAAACAAAACATGCACACTCATGTAGTAGACATTTGGTTTCAATTCATTAGATTTGTTTGTGGATGAACAAACACAGACGTTGTGTATCGTTGAATGTCTTGTTAGAAGCGTACGAATAAATAAACCAAATCGACGAAAAGTGAGTATTTCCTCTAGGTGAATGTATTGTGATAAACCAGACGTTTCATAAGTTTGCATGTTCACTTTGTTGATACAATATTTTTGATTTAGGCTAACGATAGCCTTTCTGATTCTGAGTACAGACGTACACTTTTAGCACCCTTGCTTTCTTGTTTGTTTCCGAACATTATTCACATGTTTTCTATTCCAATATGTGTATTCTGTAGTTTGGGTCCCTGTGTAAATTAACTCACGATATTAGATACCTGTATATATGCAAACGTTGAGAGACAAATCATCTCTTTTAGGTATCCACCAAATTGTCTTTGGTGTCAAAAACAAGGATAATACAGACCTACAAAAATAAACTTATCCTCCTATTATTTTGCAGAGCTACCGCTTCAATCTCATGTCTAGAGCTAGTAGTGGTGTTAGAGAAAGACTTACAACGTTGTGCTTCATTATCTGGGGTGAAGAAATCGTGCTTTCAGTGACAGGAGCTATCAAATATGTAGTTAAGAAGGCTGATTATATGCACTTAACATTTATTTATATAGCTCTTACCAGATTTCTCCTTACTTCCTTAGGTCAAACCAAGTGAAAATATATTGTATGGGCTATATTTTCCAACAAAGGTGTATCCAAAAATAGTGATATCATGTCTATTCAAATATTGTAATATCATCATTTTGCACTAGTTATGTGATCATGGAGAAGGATGTCGTATAATAACCTTCGTTTTTCCATGATCTGATTCGGATTAAGGCAGACGACCCCACCAGCTGACTGAATAAAACCCCATCAGGCTCATGTACCCACACCGATAGCTACTGAGCCCACAGCCACTAATTCCGAACTGTCCCCCTAACCGGCTAATAGTTCCTCTGAATGACTTGAGTACTGCCACTCGTCCCATTGCTCCATAAACTAATCCTGACAGATGTTAACCACTCATTTTACTCCAACATCCACAGAACTGATTGAACGTCAGACACACATATAAAATGTTAAGCTCCAGAAGCCAAACTTTGGTATCAACAAGCACTTAACGTTCAGTGAGCACATGTTACTCACTTCCTTTGAATTAAAAAATGACAAAAGACTGAACATGCAACGTATCAAGAAGAATTGCGATATTGACGGGAACAATGTCCTATCATATTTTGATATTGGACGATTACGAAATGTATTTCTCATGAAAACGTTTTGGCCACATTACTTGACACCTGTTTCACAGAACGTTACAAACCTAATTGAAAACAAAGGTATGAATTAACCTTTCCATTGGCAGTTTTTTTTAAAGATACGTGTAATAATATTGGTCAGACTTTTATTTCAGATCAAGATATCGTTATTTTCATTACGACAAACATGGTTCTAACCAATAAAAATGCGAAAGCACGATTGAAACTAGACTATATGAAGTTTCTCATTTATATCATGAAGTGTCTCATTTATGTCATTTATTCTCGTGACAGTAGTAAAAACGTGGTAATTAAATGTTTTCGAATTACTGTTATTTCCACTGGAAGATCTAGTTTTCTAGAGATGAAACTTGATTTAGGTGTTGTGGATATTTAACAAATAATGATAAATGCAAAATTATATCTTCCAGCTTGCATCAACAGGTGGTCTTGGACCACCAACGTAACTCTTGGGAGACAATTGTCTTTATTATTACTTTAATATGTCATATCTTAATATGACAAATAATTTGTGTGGTAATATTTGAACATATATATATTGTGTATGTCACTTCGTCAACATCCAGATGATATATGTAGCATCAAAAGGATGCAGACAATCTGAATTTACTATTGTTACATTTGATAGTTAATAAATTGGAGTTGCCTGCCACATAACATCTTTACCGTAGATTATTTTGTACACGTAATCTCCTTGACTAAATCATCATTACATTTCCAAACTGCCATAATGAAAATGACAATGATGTTTAAAATTAATATAATTTCCATTCATGTAATTCAGAAAGGTAATTCATAAAACGGGTTTCATTTTTAAAATTAATGTAAATCAAAATTAGGTGAAATTGCCGGATTTGAAATCATAGATTCGTTATTGCGAAGTTGACCTTCATACTATATACAGTCGACTCCGGTTAACTGCACACCTTTGGGTCCGTCACGATACGTTGCAGTTAACCGGAGTGTGCAGTTAACCTAAGTACAGTACAGTACAGCTTTGCATCAGCACGGAACGAATATATGTAAAGAATAAATTTAAACAATGATTAGAATCCACTCTTTCAACTTTTACTTAAATGTTTAGCTTTTTTTCCTTCAACCAATGGATCAAGGAATTATAGCGAATTTCAAGAAATTCTATAGATCGCTTGTTGTTTGAAAACTGCTGTCAGACATTGATGGGTCATCTCCCACAGAAAAAGCGTTCAGCTCCAAAGTCTTCTGCATCCTGTTTTTCGCCGTGTTGTCGTTTAAACTGAATTCCATTGCACATTTTCCATCTTTCCAACCATCTATTTTTGGGTTTGAATGATCAAACCCGAACGGTTTAGAGCAATGTTTCCCATGCTGTACTATGATTTTTCCCACGCTATTGCTCCTTAGTGGGTGCGGATATACAAGTATATACCACATGAGTCGTCCTTTACATATAAATTACTTTCACAGTCGCATTTACCTGCTTAATTGTCGGCTTATTTGAAGCGTTACAGCAGTGGACTGGCAATAACTGATCATGAATACACATTGTGCAGTTAACCGGAGTAAAATTGTATTGAATAATGTGACACTAGCAGAAATGTATCGTGCTATTATCCGGAGTGTGCATTTAAGCGAAGTGCAGTTAACCAAAGTTTGATCCCATTGAAAATCATTAGGAAATACCGGGACCGGTGTGACTACGTGCAGCTATACGGCGTGTGCACTTAACCGGTGTGCAGTTAAGTGGAGTCGACAGTATGTATTCCTTTTTTATTTAGATGTATGTAGCGCACATTAAATGCAACACGCACAACATAATGATTGCTGGTATGTAAATTTCATGTAGTATATACATACCAATCTAAATTACTGAAAACAATCATGTCTGAGTTAATTTGTTGATTTGTATCACAATTCTGAGGAGCTAAACATAATGATTCATAACTATGTAAAATGGAGATCACAGCCATCTTGTGTCTTATTAGAGATTTTATTCCCCTTAAAAATCAACTGCATTATCAAGAAATGTGACTACCAGTTACGGTGTCTGAGACACTGACACTAACCTAACCCTTGTACATGGAGAAACCACCAGATGGCGGGATTGTTATGCTGAATCACTTTACAACTTTGCGAAAACAATGATTTGTAGCGTAAAACTAAATGTGATAGTGAGCTGGCGATAGTGAGTAATACATGTAGTAACAGTATCCTGTTTGTCCGCCCCATGATCTCAAGATCCTATATCGTGTCATAAAATATTTTATCTATAAACGACAACATTGCAGGCAGGATGTAACAAGCTGCTTGATATGATTTCAGGACACGACATAAGTGGCGATATTTTATAAAATGATAAGTAGCAAATATGCAAGTAATCCAATCATCTCCATCTTATGCGCATACACATGACCGAGAAGGCGAATTATCGCAAGGTAATAACAATACAGTGTGATAGAGAGACATTTAGACGACTGGATAGAATCAAAGTGATTTAACTGCTTGAAACGTTGACCTACATCACCGGAGATATATCACATTAACACTGACCAGCAACTTCGAAATAATGTGAAACATACAATTTCTTAAGCCAGTTTGCATAATACTTCTGTATAGTTTTAACGAACGCTAAGGTGTCATTTTTCACGTGGTCTTTGCGGTTGTGTCTCATGTATATACATGTGATAAACGGTGAAAAATCATCAAATGATTCAAAAATGAATACTATCATTAGATACAAATTTTAGATTCTTAGAATAAAAAATACAGCAGTTTCATTACATACCAAAAACGTAAAGCAAATAGGGTATATGGTATCCTTAAGGTAAATAAACAATTAACAACACATAATATCTGTAATTCCACTACGTTTGATACAACCTTAAAGAGTATATATGCGTACATACCAGTGAACATCTTTCTATCTTATTTTAAAACCCATTAAGCAGCAAAGAGGGTGGACAGACAAAGTTTTCAAACAAAAATAAAGCCTCTACGGAGACCGAAACTATTTCCAACAACCGAAACTATTTCAAATCGAAACTATTTCAAACCGAAGCCTATTTAGGCAGACCAAACCTAGACAGAAAGAAGGATGAATAGTTTGATTTTCTCGCAAAATAAGGCTGCTATGGAGACAAAGTCTCCAGAGAGAGTAAATATACTTCTACAGAGATGAATCAAAACTGTTATGGTTTCATCGAATATTTTATCAAGTCCGATACGAAATCTTGATCTAGGGTCATGCAAATTTATCGTTACAAATCCATGCGGGATTGACTGTGCGTGACTAAAGAAATTTCTTAAGAGATTATAATCCATATCTCCACTGCACCAGGTCTGGTGAATATTTCGTAGCGTATGTGTGTGAACTCCATTAAAAACAGCAAGAATATTACAGTTAGCCCTGACCAATTTTAGTATTTGTGTATATCTCTGAGTGACATATATCACATCGGTATTTTTATATCTACCTCTGGAAAATATCCTAGAGGGATTATTTCGATTGTCCAGTATCACATCATCCTATACGACTAAATTGTGAATAATTCCCTCAATAATATCAACGCTCGGTGTTTCCTCGATATCGGTTATAAATTCAATAATATCCTCATCGATTTCAGATTTTGCTTTCTCGTTAAAACACCTCGTAACATCGCTGATCATCTACACTCGGGGCTACCAAATATAGTTTATCCCATTTCATTCATTTCGGTATCAAATTAAGTAACAACCAACTGTGTCTTGCCAATTCCAGAAGGTCCAATTATAATCATGCGAATAGAATGTGATAGCGCTGCATCATGCCTAACTGGTTCTCGTGTTGTTGTCGCCGAAACATCAATTACATTGATGTTATTATAAATAAATTATGGATCTATATTGTGTGAAATGTAGGACGCGTACACCAACATATGACCCAACACCTACTACGACAAAAAAATGACAGAGAAGCTATCACTGGCAAGTGTGAATGATGCGGTATAAAAAAAAAACTTGGATTTATTAAAAATGAGAGAGGTTATATTGTAGCAAAATTAACAAAGCTTCCGGGCACTCCATGGGCAAATATCCGGGAGAAAAACACCTTCCGGGGTATAGTTATTTAAGACCTGGAACTAGATACGATATCCGACTCGATGATCAAAACCAACCCCGACCCGGTGAATATATAATAAACGCTACTGATAAGGCATGTCATGCTCATGATGTTGATTATAAAAGCAGCAATCTGTAACACAGATACTGTTAATAAACAAACATACAAGTATACGCTAACCATAGTTGATGTTGCGAGTATATACAAACAAGCAGAGCCGCTAGCGACCAAGTCATCAAATGAAGTAGCTTCTGTGTTTGAAAGGATTTATCGACAAGGTCATCTACAGTGGCCAAATCTATTACAAGTTGATCCTGGCAAGGAATTTCAGGGTGCAGTGTTATCAACAATGAAGCATCATAATGTCACCATCAGACGAGGACATACTGCACTACATCGCGATCAGGCAATTGTTGAACGATTTAATCGGACACTTGCTTGCTAAGCGGTTATTTAGAAATCAATACGCGAAGGAATTTATTCAGGATAAACGATCTCGTGAATGGGTAAAGACACTACCGGGTGTAATTACCGCGCTAAATAATGAAATTCCTCAAACAATCATTGTGAAACCTATTAACACCATCAAAAATAAGTATATAACTGTACAAAAACCACAAAATGATTTTTACAAAACAACGAATACTCTGCAATGTCACTGTGAGATATTTATAGGAACCAGAAGAGCTTGAAGGTGGTACAAAAAGAGCTACTGATCCTATTTAGAGTGTCACCGCACATAAAATATCTAACATAACGAGATCCATGGGTAGACCAGCAATCTATAGATTAGATTCAACTGCTTCTCAGCTCAGATTTACACGGGAACAATTACAAGTGATACCCGAGGATACTCAATTACCGCCGCGTGGTCTTAACTAGCACCTCTGCGTCTGTTACACTCAAGAAAGGTCAACATCACATTATCTCTGTTATGACCAACACTGCTATATTTTCTATCTGCGATAACTTGGCGAGGATTATGATTCTGTCATTGTTCACAATATCACTGATTGTGGTGTCATTAGCATCTAAAACAACTCTTCGAAGTTGATTTATTCTTCGTACTCTTCCATACTGATAAGTAAACTAGATTTGACCACTTGATGCGATCATCTACGATCCAAACAATTGTATCGGATATAGTCAATCCCTGTGAAGAATGTATCGTCGCTGCGTATCCTAGCGCCATGGGGATTTATCAGGACGCAATGCATCTTCGACAACACTGCTATCATCCAACACAATATCATTTAACACGAGAATCTGCTTCTCTGTCTGGCCAGAAATATCAATTTCAATATTCTGTCTTCGTGTATCCGTAAGTCAATAACAGAATAGCACTGGAAGTGTTGAGAATTTTTCTTTGTGTGTTTGAAATAACTTTATCTGAAGTGTATCTCTGATTATCTTTCTACATGCTACTATCAAATCGTTTGGTCTCCACGCTTCCAAAAAATCATTTAAAGAGGTTGCTTAAATTATTTCATGCGCAATTTCACAATGGATTTTAGACGGTTGTGATCTAATTAGTTTGTTAAATTCACTTAATTGTTTATCAAGAGATTTATGATCGGTATAAATTTCTTCATAATAGTCTAAAAAATTCTTCAGCCAATCATGAGGAGATAAACAGACAAATGGTGGTGGTTGATAATGATCGCCACACATTATCACAGTTGTATTCGCTAGCAATTTCCAATTAAGAAGCATTTTTAATATATCTAACGACACTGTACATATCTCATCCCAAATAATAATTTCAGGAATATATTTCTCGCCAATTTGATCAGGAGTCCATGCGTTACCTTTCCATCGAAAGAAGCTGTGATCAGAGCAAGTATTAACTCTTCGTTGTTTCATCTCTCTTGCAAGTCTGTGTGTTGGTGTTAGCACAATTATGTTTGATTTCCCTCGACATAATTCTGTCACAAGAGTCGTCTTCCCTGACCAACCACAACCGCTTAGGTAACTGGTTTTGTATCTACATATTGGATCGGAACACGGAGGCGCACTAGATAGTTCAGATATTTGATTATTTTTCAATTAATTGTTTTAAATTGTAACATCTGCTGATTTAGAATCATCACGCAATATTTCCCTTTTTATTCTCCATGATCCCCAACACTCGTCGGAATTTGTAAATTCAGCAACTGCTTCGCTGTGTTTTACATCTTTGTAAAATGAATCATTGGCGACTTTAAACGCAGAATCAAGAAATCCATTTATCATCGAAAATAAATTGATAAAATCATCAGCCAGCTGTTACGTATATGTGATATAAGGCATTTATATTTATTTTTTATTATTTGTTTGGAAGATTTAAATTTATTTGGCATTTGAAGTTTAAAGATTCGATCATTGAAGGGGGGTGACCTGTACTTATACATAGTAAACACCAAGTGTTGACCTCATTTCTGACCTGTTTTTAGAGTTGTAAACAAGCTTTTAAAATGATTGGTTGGTTCCATGGACAAAATCGAGTAAAGTATAAACATCTTTCTATTTTGGTTGGGTCATACGCAGGTTACGTGATTTCTTGAACGTACATTTGTTCTGAAGGTCGTGACAACTTTCTTGTTTACGTAAAAACAGTTATATAAGTGATGTTTTGGAGCGAGCTATTCAGTAGAAGAACTGGGCTTTTAGAATAGTAAGTTGTGTCTTTTTGAGTTCTTATAAATTACCTTGTACTGGAAATTGTGTCAATTCATTTGGATTCAGGCGGATTTGTTTTGTTATTTATCTGGAAAAGAATTTGTGCTCATAGATTTTCATTAACAAGAACTGACTAAATCAAGTGACATCGTCTTTCATCGTGGATACTTCGCTGGAATGCGAACTTAGAACCATTTGGACATTTTAATACCAGGACTTTTTGTAACTTCTCTAGTGGATAATTTTGGATTGTATTTTTAAAACCGTAAGTTTATTATTCTTTTCTGAAAAATATTTGTACACAATAAATTGTTTATTAAGTTTTACAAGCTTGTTATTTTCACTATTTCTATGTTACTGTTTATTCTAGCCTAAGCACGTAACACCAGCATAGAAGCCCTTAAATACGTATTTTGAGGATTATCTCTATCAATGTAAGTAACAATTGTACCAAATTTCATTCCATCGGACAAGAAAACGTCTTTACGATTCACATGTATACCTCTAGATCTTGCATCTGCGATTATAAAATCGTATTCATCATCATCTTGAACTAATCGTGAGGAATATCGCTTGTGATCATATTTTCCACCCTGAGTGAATTTACCAATTATTTTTCTACCGAGATATTTTGCGTGTTTATTTCTAACTTAAAATATCTCCTTGGACCATTTATTTATATGTTCTTCATCGACGGAGGGAAATTTTTCTTTGTTATCGCTAATTATACTATCTAGACTATCGGGTTGTGGTAGCCAAACTTCAGTCTCCGCCCGATATGATGTAATTGCTTCACTGACAATCAGCGATATCAGTATTTTACAATCAATCATATACCATAAAAACACTATTGGCATCCAGTCTTTTTCAGATATATGTCTACCAAAACCAAACATAACAGCACGGATGAAGTCCTTTAGCGAATTCAAATGATCCCACACGAGCGAATCCGGTTAGATCAAAATCGGGTACCGGCCCATTAATCGCAACACGGATCATCTCGTGTGTAGGATGCCCAAATCGTTTAAAATACTCAGAGCATTCTCCATACCCAAGAAAACTCCCTGGATAACACGCAACCATATCAACCGAAATAACACTTTCGGGGTCATATTTGGTATTATATAATCCACCTTGTCCATATACAACAAAGCTTGACTGGATATCTGAGAGAAATTCAGCGCGTGTTGGTTTCCATAGATTTTTCTTTCTCGCAAAATGAGCTGCAACTGATGGTATTGTAAAACAGTTTGCTAATAATTGTTCGTTGTTATCCGATGAAAAACCACGAGCTAGTTTTCTCATCTAGTCATGAAGAGATTCAGTATGGTATATTTCGCCGTTAGGTATTAAAAATTGATCGAATTTACACTCCTCGTCTTCAAAACTCTGAAATAACCACACTGACACAGAATCGTTTTTACTTAACTGATAAATAAAATCAAATAAATTTCCCCCAGAGAATTCTGGCGATAGACATTTTATGGTTCTATCCCGCGGAAATATTGTTACAGCGGAGGTCCAAGCGTGTGCATTATGGTCAATAATTTTGATTGGAGATCCTCTTAATTTATATTTTGATTCATATAATACTTCTCCTGTTATCGTCGTTACGGTTATTGGAAATTTTAGTATCTTTTCTAGTTTGGCTACATTTTGAATTGTTGCACCGTTGTAACAAATGAATCCTGCGGATACCATTCATAAATCGCAGCTGTGTCTAAATTTTGGTGGTAAGATATACAGGGAACTAAAGCGCTATTATGACAAGCGAATTAAAAACCCTGACCGTGACTCTGTCAGTGTCCCTGACAAAATTATAAGAACACCTCAGGACTACATTGATAGATTCTCAACAAGTAATAAGTAAACCAAATAATTAATTAGACAAAGTATATATATGTATATAAATGAACCAAGAATTTCAACCACAGCCTGTGATCATCGGAAAAGCATCTCGTGAAGGTTTTGTCAGATACCGAAGATTGAAGAAACCATTAGGTGTTACCAACAATTGGGGATTACCCAAAATTACTGCTGGAGGGAAAAATCATTATTGTCACAGATTCGTCCATGAAATGTTTATTGGAGAAATACCAGATGGTCTTGTGATTGACCATATAAATGGTATAAAAACTGTTAGTTCTTATCGAATTTACAAGCTATCACTAAGAGTGAAAATGTATTTAGAAAAACTGATACTTCTAAAACAGTTTCAAAAAGACCTGTCAAGTCACTCAATATAGGAACTAACGAAAACACAATATTTTAATTAATGAATGCAGCTGGAAAATATTTTGATATTTGCCAGCGTTCGGTTCGAAGCGTTGCAGAACGAATACAAAATTCGGCTTTTTCCAAGCGATTTAAAACAGAATTCGGTTTGAATATTTACAATAAAATATTCACATACATCTAAATTCCATTTTGCACTATATGTAACACCAAGAGGAAAAACTCGTGTAGGCTTGTGTATATAGTTTCTGAAACAGAGATAATTTCTTTGTTGTTGTCACGAAAATACTTGAGTATTCTCATGGAAATAATCGCGTATTCGTTTTGTGAGAAAACGAATCAAATAAATAAGTATTTACAAAGATTACATTTTATTTTGATCCCTTTATCAGGTATCCTGATTTGCTAGGATGTTGTCAATAATCACAATTAAGTACACGAGAGAATAAAAATTACACCACAGCTATTTATTGTCGTGTATTAGTCGGTATATACACAACACTACCTGTTATAATATCGGTTCTTTAAGCCATTCGAAGTGCAACCAAAAACTACTCTACGTCACACCGTCACACGTTGTTAATGTGTTTTGCATTCAAAACTTTGAATGGTTTTGTGGAGGTAGAGTGGTTTAGTTGAATGTAAATACAGCCCCTTTGTATGTGTTGTAATGTCCTATTATAATCCATTGTTGTATTGTATTGTCTTGTATTGTCCTTTATAATCCATTGTTGTATTGTCCACATCATATAATCCATTGTTGTATTGTACTTATGCAAAAAATTGGGGGTCAATTTTAAATTATATTTCTACAAACCAATGATAATTTTGAATTGCAAATAACCTGTCAAAGAATTATATCGTCGCGTGTTCATGGAGGATACTCGTCCTATCCTAAAACAAACTCTTTCAGATAGCCAAGGCAACATTACGATATATGTTTATCCTTTCTACTCTCACTGATTATGTAATTTTCTAATTCCGTATCGCATTAGTTTCATTTCCTCCAAAAAAGTTGGCAGTCTGTATCGTATCTGAATTTAACTTTAATCCTTTTAATGTTACTTCAAAGCAGATACAGACTTTGTAATCAAACCTAACGAGTTTTATCTCCACCAAATACTGAACTTATTTATTCCTTATCACTTGCTTCTGTATAGATAGCCTTCGCTTTAAGAAAAAGACTAATGTCTGCGAAGCTCAAGCAGCTGTGCTTGACAAAACATTATAATCCTTTCTGGGGAAGAATTGTGAAACTATTGTCTGCATTAGATAACATTGAACAAGGTTCATGGTATCTCTAAGAGGTTGTTAAGTACTAGAAATTTAAATAATGACTAAAGATAATGAGAACTCTGAGACAAATTCAACTTAAATTCAAATAGCAGCTTTAATGTAATTCTCTTACAATTATATGTTCTTAAACTAAAGAACATAAACACCATAATATTAAACAAAACTGATCATAAACACGCAGCTTTGCTTGTAGTATTGTGAATTAATTTCTAAATATTCGCTAAATAGATTACAGCAGTTCTAGTGAATGGCAACATATAAATCTGGTTATGAACCACAGTCAGAATCAAATAGGGGAACTGTCTCTCACCAGCTCCTTAACATCTACCGGAAATAAAAATTAGAATACCATCAGGGCAGTGTCAGTTTTAGAGGCAAAGCAATCACCAACTAGCACCACGTCGATGATATCGATGGCTTACCAGGAGATGATAACTAACTGGAAACCTTAGTAAACCATATAAACCAAGCAGTCACTAAGGTATGATATGGAGAAAGGCGCTAAAAAAGACTACGTTAATGATAAACAACCCGAGTGACATTCACAGTGAAAAAACGAATGAATGGACAACAGTTGGGCACAGTGACAAGTTTCAAGTACCAAGAGGTATGATATGGAGGTATGATATCGCCTCTGATGGAGGATCAAAAACTTGTGTTCTTTCTAGAACAACACAGACCTCATGGTAAAAGCATATCTGAAAAGACATCAACAACAAGTTTGGATCCAAGATCAAGTGTTTGGTCTCTTTCTCTCTTCTTGCACATATACCTGGATGTATGTGAGATATGGACCCTAACAGCAGACCTAATGGAATGAATTCACCATTAGGATGTGATATTATCGAGAGACCTTGACATTGTCATGCTTATATCAAATATCTAATGACCTTAAGAAAATCCACTTACTACTTTTAATACACACAAACTAAGTAGATATGGTCACGTCTGACCTGTCAAACACAATCATAGAGGGCATCGAAAGAGAAAAGACAAAATGAGGTAGACATACGAAAAAAGAGAAGAAAATATGAAAACGTGGATAGGTATAACCTTTGTAAAGTTCTAACTAGCAGTGTAGGCGAAACGGAAAGAGATTGTCGCAATGTCATCAATTGCATCCTACAACAAGCGCAGTTACGTATAAATGACAAATGAAAATGAATTTAATAAAAACATAAGAATACCAACAATACCGTTGAAAAAGGGTGGGATGACCTGACTGATTCAATAAATATTTGACCTAACTTCTAGCAAACTGGATGGCTGAAGAATATGATTTTGATATACTATGATTTTCTGTTGCCCTTGATTTGAGATTAATGCAATTTTCCATCACAATATATGGCGGCCAGGATATCTGATTGAGAAGATCCCGGAAGAATAAACGTCGTACGAGACTATTCTGTGTATTTAGATACCAGTAAGGTTCAGTAGGTCGCAATATACGCTGTCACTTCACTGTGGAATCTATGTCTTAACGTTAATCGACAGAGTTCGATGCGTAACTAAATGTGTTGAAACTGACTTTCGTCGCACCTTGACCGACGAGCACACACTCGATAATTTGATTCCTTTAGTAAGCTCAGTTTTTAAATCAAACCCTTTAGTGTTAGGTGGAGAAATCATGTCCACATAATCCCTAAAGACCTTCTTGAATTTGTTTTGATCTCTAGTATTTCAACTTGATATACAATGCGTTATCTTTTCTAAAGGTACGTTAATTTGCAATTGTTGTACGATTTCTAATTTGCTAGCATCATAGCTAGCGAATTAGAAATCGTACAATTGCAAATTAACGCGAGGTTTAATGATGTGAATGTTACCCTTATTTGTCTTTCAGTATAACGTAATTATAACATATTTAACCTGTATGTACTGTTAATTATATTCAATTAGTATTTTGTATTGGCTTTTGTTAGTGATTATTTGTTCTAAATCTCTGTATTTTACATCAGATCTTTATTAAAAATCAATTTTATGACCTTTAACTAGTGACATTATTTAGTAAACGTTATACATTTGCTACTATTTCTCCTTTAATATAAATTGAATAATCAGGTCGTCGTTATTGTAAACAATATTTGAGCAGCAGAGAGGGTGAACAGACCAACTTTTACAGGCGTCAATTTAGCAAACTGAGGCTTTCTCGAAATTGCTTAATAGGCCTCAATTTAGCAAACTGAGGCTTCCTTGAAAATACTTAATTAAGTTTTTCAGTAAAAAAAAAAAAACGACGCCAATTTTATTGTCACCATCCCTTGCTGCCTGGAACTTTCAGTGGAAAATCAGCGGTTTTAAACATGATGAGGTGAGAACGTGGACTGCGTCTGATTTGGTCCGAGGCTTCCTCGAAAATGCTTAATAGAACGGTAAAAAAAAGACGCCATATAGTTGGTGTTCACCCTCTCTGCTGCTATACGCTAACCGAATTAGTTATATATACAATGATGAATTAGCAATATATTTTTTATATAAATGTCAAACATCGGAGAAGCACAAATAACTAGATTAACTAGAGAACGGTTGGCTGCAATTAAGAAATATCTTCCGGTGAGATATTCTTTTAGAGATAATCTTCAAGCTCGTCAACAAGCGAAATTAGATTTTACCGCTGATACTGAAAAATTATTTAAGCCGATAACTACAGCAACTGAAAACGTTGTTGCCGCTACTGAACAAGTTGGTATAGAGACCGCAAAAGTTGGTACAGAGACCGCAAAGATAGCAAAAAGATCTAAAACAGCAAAAAAATACTTGAAAACACTCCCTGGTGATATAGTAACTGCTATAAGACAACAAGAACAACCACCTGAACCACTTGAAGAAGTTGAACAACTTGTTAGCGCACCACCTGAACTATTTGAACAACAACAACAAAAAAGTAAAACAACACGATGAGATCTTGACCCGGAGAAAATATTTAAAAGTGATGTGATAAATAGTATTAAGAAAGAATCTATGACTGATAGACAATTTGCTCAATTTATCATCGATTCATTTCCAAAAGGTCAACGAGAACAATATATGAATAGCGGGTATGAAGACACTATGACTTCCAGGGATTAATGGGAAAAAAAAATCATATTTGGCAAGAATTAAAAAGTCTACACTACCACATAAAGATATAGGATTAAAGAACCTTGAAAAGTTAATATCTCAAATAGAAAAACCACCGATACCAATTGTACCCTTTGTATCTCAACGTGTCAAAGTTGATTCTAAAGAAAACGCAACTGGTACAACAGAAAAAGATTTTACCGGCGAGGGATATCACGGTGGTAATATACCCTGATCAAGAAGTGTCCTCGATGATATATCGCGATTAGAAGTTCTTATTGGAGGGGTGCGTGCTGGAAATAATTCCCCGGAAATAATTAATGAAGCAACTGAAATCTGTCAGCGGTTATTTCAAGGTCATGTAATGGATATCGGACTATATTGCAGTTTCATCGATGAACTTACCGATGATTATTACAGCGACTGAAATGGAAAATCTCTTTGAGATTTTCACTTTGGATTTTTCGATTGAAAGTCTCAAAGAGATTTCACGATTAGATATATAGCATTTAAATAAAAATGATAGTATATCGTAATATGAACAGAGCAAGACCTGTTTATTTTGTAAACTCAAGATTGCCGGTTTATAAACTTAAGTATGGAAATGGACTTGGTGATATTGTCACTGGATTATTTACTTGAATTGCTCCAAAGATTTTACCTGTTGGTAAGGAAATCGCGTCAAAAGCCATTGGGGTTTTCGGTGATAGAGTTGGTACAGCTATTGGTAATAAAGCATTTGATATGTTAGGTGATGCAAAAGAAAAACTTATGTTGTTGGCAAGAGGTGGAAAATTCAAAGGATTTTCAAAGAAAAATGGAAATTCTGAAAGAATTTCACAAAGAAATTTTCAATTACAGTCAACGGAACAAATGCCACATAAACAAGGAAGTGCGATTAATAAAATTGCAAAGGCAAGGTTGAGATTAATTGCTGGCTCCGGTTTGAAACGGTTAAACATTTAGATCAACTATGTTAGTATAAAATGTTCAAGGACGAAATCGATGATGCTTTTAAAGTAAATGATCCTGTAACAAGAAACAATTCTATACGCGATTATCAATATTTTTCATATCGAGCTCAGGATCCAAATTAAAGCTTTTAAAGAAAACAAAGGGAGTTCAGATTAATCTATCTGTTGCTGCAATAAAAATATGATAAAAACCGGCGGAATATTCCCGTTGCTAGCTGCAATTCCAGGATTGATTGCGTCAGCTGCTCCAGCAATTCTTGGAGCGTTAGGAACTGGTGCAGCCGGAGCACTTGCTTCTAATGTTGTCAATAAAATACTTGGTAAAGGTCTAAAATCCGGTGGAAAAATTTCCACGAGAAAAAAAAAGGGAAAGGGATTCAGACTACAAAGATATTACAAAACCAGTTACTGGAAATTCTGCGAAATAATTTCAACGAAATTTCACCAATCTCAAATTTTGATCTATTAGAAGCTGTAAAAAAAAACTCTCAATAAAGCATTTCAGAGGTGTATTCATGAAAGATCAATTACCAGCAAAACCACAAATACCAGAAACTGGCATAATTAATCTAGATGATAACACTGGACCTGGAACTTATTGGGTTTGTTACGCGATGTATCCAGCTTCGATTATTTATTTTGACTCATATGGATTGCCACCTCCGATTGAATTTGTCAAATATATTTCGATGATTTCATCAAAATCATACAATGATTCAATCCCAATTTGGTATTCAAAGTTACCCACGCAGACGTTAACAGATCCTCCAATATGTGGACAAGAAACTCTTAACGCGTTGATGATTATTTCGGCAAATCCACGAGTACACAATGATGAAATCGATGATGAAATAATAAATTACTTGTAATTCAAGAATGATTTTAACAAAGAGAAACATATATATAACATGTCAGATATTTTTGGAAGATCAGTAACACGTGTTCCCGAATCAGTTACTGTTGGACAAGTAAAAAAAATAATCAACAAAGCTATCTCATCGATAGCAAATTTAGATGAATTAAAAAAATATATGATCAAATAAATGATATAATACAATTTAAAAAAACCATCGATGATGTTAAAGTCTCCTCTGATGACTCCGTCAATGATTTAAAAAAACTACAGCAACAATATGACGATCATATAAAGACAATTACAGGTTTACAAACTTCCCTCGATAACATTGATAAACCTCTAACCGCGTTTTTTGGTAACCCATATGTTACAGCACCGAGTCTTGAATCGATAAGAAGTTCTATACTAGCATTAACAACGTTAAAAAACGAATATGAAGCACATATAGAAAATTTCTTTGGTGTCCAACCTGAACATGTTGATTTACATATCTCAGAAGTAATAACCACCGTCGACAATTTATCAAAATTACAAACTGATTTTAATTCTCATGTTGAACAATTTACTACTTTACGAAAAAAATTTCGAAAGGCTGATGACGCCGTCGACACGTTTTTCGGAAAGAATGCAAAACCAGAAAATATTAAAACAACTCTTGAAAATATTATTACAAAACTCGATGAAATAACCGCGATTAATTCCCGGTTAGGTGTTATTCGCGAAGAGAGATCAATTTCAGATTCAATCGCGATTAATAAAAAATCCATCGATGATCTCAAAACGACCACAAATGCCATCTTAGCGGATGCAACGAGAATGATAGCAGTCGTCGAAAAAACAAAAATTCCTCATGATAATGAAAAAAATATCATCAACGTCGTATACACGATTCAATACGGGTCATTTGCGTGGACACCTACAAACAACAAATTAGATATCACTGCAGCCGTAAAGGGTATTTATCGATTAACGTTAGTGACACCAACGTTGTTTAATATATCATCGTCGAGTTCATCTGGAGTCAATAATACAATATCAACGATCATCGACAAGGATACAACTGAACGATTCACAATAACATCCACTGATAATAATCTAGCTAGGGTTTCAATGACATGGTATGTTGAATTTGTAGCTAATTTAGGTAAACAGTTAAACTAAAATCTATCGTTGAAAATCCAAGGATTTCAGATAATTGTTGACTACGTTAATAGATAAAATGTCAATGATGTCATTATCAACACCAACGGTGTTTGAATATCGTTATAACACCGTCAAAGAGTTTCAATATAAACTTGAAGCGTTAATTACCGAGTATAAAAATAAAAAGAAAAAATACCAACGTAGAATCACCGCGTTAGATATAACTGTTTACTCGGTATCAGGAGTAATCACAGGCGCTGGAATAATACTATCATCGGTAACAATGATAGCTCCAGTTGTTGTTCCAATTTGTATATCTGCGACGGCAACAATCACTGGAATATTCACCACGATAACAAAAAAAAATATCATCATGCTCTCAATGTAAATTACAGGATTACGCTGTTAAACTTATCACCGTGTCAAACGCTTATTCGGAATTATCAATGTTAATCTCGTCAGCGATTGACGATCAAATAATATCCGACGAGGGATTCTCGAAGATGGTAAGGTTGTATGATTCAACGATTTCAAAATTGGAAAACAATATCAATAACAATGACATCGTCGCAAGAAATCCTTCAACGAATAGCAACAAATACCGCCAACACAAAAACAAAGTTGATCTCGCTCGTAACGAAAGCACTAGAATTCAGCGTTGAATTTAATCCTCCGTTGGCAGTATCTGCAATAGCGCTAACGCAATTAAGATGCTATTATAGTTGGCCTAATGTAAGATCAGAACCGTTCAATGGTAAACTTCCCAATAACAGTTTTACATTCACGTATAGAAAAACTAACCCAGATGGAACAAAATCCGAACCAGAAACAAATACAATACATCTGCCAACTGGTGCATACGATATCGAAGATATCAATGACGCAATCATAGAATCAATCCAGGCAATCACCGGACCAAATATCATCGAAGTCAAAGATGAATCTGATAAATATCCTATTGAGATTCACGGACATGAGCCGCTGCTGTCAACGATCATCGAAGCAAATTCACCTGACTACGCCGTAGATATATATAATAGCTCAATTAGAACTTTATTGGGTTATCCTGAGTTTATTCCAGGAACCGTCGACATAAAGGATCTACCACGTGAGCCATTGAAATCCGATTTTATTACCACGGAGGGAAGTTCGCATAGATTTCTTACTTTTATTAAGGATAGTACACTTAAATTTACATTTAAAACAACCGGTATTTGATTCTTTGGTGGATTCTAGTGTTATTGGAAACACTTTTAGATTAATGAACGCTGATTTTAATCGATTTCTAGGTTATTTAATAACTGCAATAAGTGAAATTCCACCACGTCGTGATGATGTCATCAACTACATGGAAGTGTGTAATTTAATTATCTATGAAATGGAAGATTATAATCAAAAAAATATTAAACAAATTCTCAGTGGTTCATATCCTTCTTCATCGAGAAAAGAATTTGCAGCATATTACATCACAGTCTACAGGAAAAAGTTTCACAATCACGTACAATAGTTTATCTGCGAAATTCAACAATATGAAAAAATTATATCAAACTCATCAACAACAACTTCGAAATCTTATTCAAGGATCTCTCGGAAATTATTTAAATTTTACAGGTGTAACAATTACACGTGATTCAATCAAGCAACAACAACAACAACTAAATCAAATTATCGCTGATATGAATTTGTTAGCGAAGACATTACTTGATGTGATAATTAACGATAATGATAAACTTACTGAAAGTGCTAACGCTTCAAAACGAGATTTTCAAAGATTGTTTTCGCTAACAGATGAAACTCTACCTGATTATAAATTTCCAGGATGGGATGTACCAGCGATAAAAGCATCAACGAGAAAACTCATCGATGAATTCTTTCCACAGATTCACGCGTTATGGTTTAAACTGATTCCGCCAGAAGCAATTTTAATATCGACGAATTCAGTATACCGCAACAACAAACATCGATCTCCCGGCAACGTTCATATATCATCTGTCATTGCAATACACGTTATCTGTGATGGTATCTTGGGAAGTTTCTCAGTTGACGTTTCAAAATCAAACAACGCCAATCAAGGATATATCATGTATACATTTTCCCCGGATGTTTCCCCGGGAAGTCTCATAGTGAAAAATCCGCCTAATTTAACTTACTCGGAGCCCATTAATCCGTTCATAACCAAGATGAATTTTTCAATAACCGACCAAGAATTTAACCTGATTGACCTTCGCGGGGAAACACTAAAAATAACACTAGATGTAAAGTCCTAAAGGACTTTCAAAATCGTAAATGGAACTTCGAAGACGAAACGATGATTGAGATAACTTTTTCCCCCAGCAGTACAACTCAAATATCCAAGATTATTCACAACACCAATTGGCTTCTTCAGTCAGCGATGTCTGACAATACAGTCACAGGATGCTTCATAGTTTACAATCACGGGGTGCGGTTGAAATTATTGGTTCATTTATATACATAATATTTTATTTGTCTAGATCATTATTTGGTTGAGATATATTATTTGAAAATCTCTGAACGTAATCGTGGGGAGTTCTTATGATCTTGTCGTTGACGCTGTCAGGGACAGAGTCAAGGACGCTGTCAGATTCATTAACTCGCTTATCGTAATAGCGCTTCAACTCTCTGTATCGTTTACCACCACAACCGAGACATAACTGTGATATTCCTCTAACCCCTACCCCACAACGAATACAGGGTAGAGGTCCATTGCTTCCCCGACGAAAACTTTGCATATGATACCCACAGAACTCATTTATGCATGATTTGTTACACACGGTTACTGATCCAATCATGAGCCATTTGCAATAATTCATTATATAAAAAAAACTTTTTATTTAAATACTTGTTTTAATTATAATATGAAAGAGTTAAAGAGATTATCGAAAATTAAACCTAAATTTAATCTCGATAGAGTCTCTGATACACCAAAACGTCTAATAGACGATAGCATGAAGGAGTTCAAGAGATTATCGAAAATTAAACCCGGATTTAATCGGGATAGAGTCTCTGTTAAACCAAAACGTCTAATAGACGGTAACATGAAGGAGTTCAAGAGATTATCGAAAATTAAACCCGGATTTAATCGGGATAGAGTCTCTGTTAAACCAAAACGTCTAATAGACGATAGCATGAAGGAGTTCAAGAGATTATCGAAAATTAATCCTTGGAAAAATACTAGATTCGATCTCGATAGAATCTCTGATATGAAGGAGTTCGAGAGATTATCGAAAATTAATCCTTGGAAAAATGCTAGATTTAATCTCGATAGAATCTCTGATATACCAAAAAGTCTAATAGACGATAGAACCATGTTGAGTAAAATAATCGATTGTTTTAACGAATTTAAGCGTGATGGAGCATCTCATACGTGGTCGACATTTCGAATTATACATGATGATATCAATGTACCCGTAATCGATGCTACCATGAACGATAAAAGAGCAGCTGAGATAATCTCACACCTTGGCTCGCCAAGGGGGAAATCCAAGGGGGAATTGCAAAGTAATTCCCAACAGAGGTATTTTTTCAGAGTAAAATCCATTATCAAAGTCGAAGGTGAATGGATTATCAGAGATAAATTTGATCCAATCCTCAAGGATAAAAAAAACTGTCATTGTGAGTAGAGATTCCAAACCAGGAATTCTAACTGGAATTGACAAACCATACTACAAGAGATCTTATCCTATAACAGCAGTTGTTTATGGGATATATCCGTTAAATGATAAACCCGATATTGCAAAACTATCTTCTATGAAATATTCAAGTTCACTGAATTGTGTAGCAACACGGGTAATGGAACACTTCACAAATGCATCCCGAGGAAATAAACTAACTGATCTGCGACGTAGGAAAATAACCGAATGGGAACTGACAGTGAAACAGCATGGGGCAATGATTTCCGATATAGCTAAATTAGAAGCATCATTAAAATTTCCAATATCGGTAGCGAGGATAACCGGAGAAGTATTATACGAACCGAAATATCAATCGCGAGGAGCTCCAATTGAAATTATTGATCATAACAAACACGCATGGACACCTGCAGTAAATGTATTTACACGAGAACGAATCGTGAAATATACCCCCTCGGAATTTTCCGGGGAGTTTTGTAAGGATGTGTTCCACGAAGAGAGTTTATTCAATGCTATTCATGCGTTATGTAAAGATGATCTTGTGTCAGTGTGGCTACTTCGCAGCGCTGAAGATTTCGAATCAGGATTTGATCAATTTGTAAGACCAAATGGAGAATTATATCGCACTAAAGAGTTACACTCAAGGATGAAAAATATCGCTGTAAAATACTTAGGTGAAAACTCGATTAATTTCCATGAAAAACTACTCACGGATAGTTTTACGATTCCATCAGTGGTAGCTCATTTTGCACGAGAAAAGAACTCATAGCGTCCAACACTAAGTGATCATTTATTGGATGTTAAATCAAGCTGTCTTGAATTCGGTCATGGAGAACTGTGGAATACAAAATACTACCGCGAGGGTATGATTTCAATTGATATAGCTGCGTGTTATCCAGGGAGTTTTCTCAGATATGGAGAATGTGCTAAATACTTTAAACGATTTGGACACCCCACACATGAAATGACTCGTGTTTCGGTTAATGGTCCATTGCCTGATTTTGACTTAACTGGATTCGCTCGTGTGGTATCATTTAAATTAGCTACAGGATTACATCCGTGTAGTTATGTTTGGATTGGTAGACATATGTCTGAAAAACACTGGATGCCAATTGTGCTATTGAGATACATGATTGATTGTGGTATGCTGATATCGCTGATTATTTCCGAAGCAATTATATGGTATCGAGCTCAGAAAGAAGTTTGGCTACCACAACCCGATCTAGATAGTAAAATTAGCGAACAACGAAAACAATTTTCGAATAAAAAATCGGAGATTTTCAATGAAGAACAAATCATGGATTGGTTTAGGCAGTTATTTGATATTGAAAATGGACTAGCAAAAGATTTTGGACGAAAAATAATCGGTAAATTTACTCAAGGTGGAAGATATGACAATGCAAAATATTCTTCACGGTTGATCATAGATAGAGTTGAATGTGATTTTATCATAGCAGATTTAACGAAAAATGGAAAACTCGTAACTCGTAAAGATGCTTTTCTATCCAATGGGACTAAGTTGGGTACAATTGTTACCTACTGTGATGGATAAAGTTCCCAGTATACACATTTAAGATCATCTATGCTTAGTTATTCTGCTATTAATCTTTTTTCGATGATAAATAGATTTCCTAATACCGCAGTTAGAGTAGCCATTGATTCGATGTATATACACAACTAATACAAATCAGCAGTGGCTGAATTCACATCCCCGGAGGAAGCGTGGGGATGTTGGAGATTTAAAAAGGAGACGCTACACGAGTATTGTAAATCTGCTGATGTTACGATGGACGATAAATACTTGAAAAGCAACCAATTATCAGAATTTTCTAATGCACCACCGATATCAGATCCGATTACGCGATATAAAATCGTTTAAATGAATGGTTGTGGAGGATCAGGAAAGACAACATGAGTAATTAATTTATTCAAGGATAAAATCAACATGAATGTGTTAACACCAACACATAAACTTGCTAGAGACATAAAACAACGAAATGTAAAATCTGGTACTTATCACAGCTTCTTTCGATGGAAAGGCGATAAGTGGACCCCTGAAAGAATGGGTGAGAAATGTATTCCACCGGTGATAATTTGGGATGAAATATGCACGGTATCGTTGAAAGTATTAAAAATATTTCTTGAATGGCTGTCAACGAAAATTACAAAAATTATTATGTGTGGTGATCAAGGCCAACCACCACCATTTGTCGGTGAACCTCCTCATGACTGGCTCAAAGAACACGTTGATTATTACGAAGAGATTAATGATGACCTTAGATCTCTAGATGAAGTATTACGTGAGTTTAAACAACTAATCAGATTACAACCAGATAGAATCCAATGTGAAATAGCTCGTGAAATAATTTCAGAAACTCCCATGAATGATTTTTAGGAGGTGTTTAGACCAAACGATTTGATAGTAGCAAGTAGAAAAATAGTCAGAGATAAACTTCAGATGAAATTATTTGAATTGCATAAATGTAAATTTGCAACACTTCCAGTACCGCTCTGTTATAGACCTTCGGATACACGAAAGCAGAATATTTTCGTTCACATTTCTGGACAACGTGAAAAGCAGAATTTAGTATTAAATGATATTGTGCTGGTTGATATCAGCGTCGTCGAAGATGCATTGCGTGCTGATAAATCCCCGTGGACGTTAGGTTACGCAGCGACAATACACTCTTCACAGGGATTAACCATCACATACACAATTGTTTGGATAGTAGATAATCGCATTGAGTGGTCAAATTTAATTTATCTTGCAGTGTCTCGAGTACGGAGAATAAATCAACTTCGAAGAATTGTTGTTGACGAAGCCAGTGACGATAATGACACTACAATCAGCGCCGATGATATCATCGAGGATATAATCAGAAAAAACTCTCTGGTTATAAACAACAGGATAAAAAAAATAATAGAGAATTTGACATTGATGCTAAATTAATAATTACACTGAAGCAATAACAGAATAATCACTGCGAGAGTTGCAATTGTATAATGCGTTGGAGTTGGTCGGATAAAGATCCTCGCCAATTTACCGTAGACAGAAAGAATATCAGCATTGGTCATATCAGAGATAACGTTATGCTGACTTGTCTTGAGTGCAACAGACGAAGAGGTGCCAGCACCCTTTGTGCTAGTTAAGACCACGCGGTGGTAATTGAGTATCCTCGGGAATTACCTGTAGTTGTTGTCGAGTAAATCCTCGCTGAGGAGCAGTTGAATCCAGTTTATAGATTGCTGGTCTACCCGTAGATCGTGTTATACTAGATATTTTATGTACGGTGACACTCCAAATAGGATCAGTAGCTCTTTTTTTTACCACCTTCAAGCTCTCCTGGTTCGTATAAGTACCTTACAGTGACATTACCAAGTATTTGTTCTCGGAAATCTTTTTGTGGTTGTACGGGTATTGACTTTTTTTTAATAGCGTTGTTAGGTTTCGTACTCAGGAAATAAACATTACCTACAGAACCACACACACCAACATCAACATACCTAAATAAGTATCATGTGGACACTGTGCTCAAATCTGTTTAGTTAAATGCGAAATCGAGCATGAACACAATGAAGTAGGATTTGCACTCAACGTCGCAATACATACTGCTTAGGGTTACCAGTGTGGATACTTTCAAACTCCGTTATATGATCCGTAGCAAGCTTAAAACGAACATGATCTCATCTTCTATGTTTATAAATGTATTTGATCTGAAAGGTAAGTTAAATTTTTCAACAAAAGTAATCATTTTATCAGGAAACTTGATTTAATATGTTTTGATGGAATGCAAATAGCAGAGTTTGATGTACATGTAATTAGTTATGATAGATATGAGATGAATGTAATACAACTAGACACCATACAAAATCTACATAGGATGACATAGCGCAGCTTGTAAGACAATAAAGTTAAAAAATATTAAGAATACATTTACAACTTTTCGTTTAACCTCTCGACGGTTCTGAAAACTCTTCAAAATATCATTTGATGAAAAATAATCTTTTTGTTAGGCGAATGAAACAGCTGGACTTCAGATTATTGTATGACATTAACAACCAACACTGACAACACCGATAATGTTGATGAAATCGCTTCTGATTACATTAACGATGTACAGCGTTTCTACAATATTGATTTTTCAATGAAACAATATACTCGTGATAAAAAGAGGCCACACAACTATGGCAATCGCATTTTACTCTCTTATGGAGTTATTGCAATATGTATGCACTAACTCAACGGTTAGATATGACTGAGTATTAAATAGGTAGATGAACAAGTAAAGATGTAAGTGTAATACATTAGTTACCGATGTAGGTTTTAATTTCATTGAATATTTTTGGGTTCATTATCTTTAGTTCATACTCTCTGACATTCATAATGTCATAAGGTTCACAGTACATGCTGAGTTCAATACATATGTATCTGAGTCCAAGTGTGTCAAAACGATTGTGCAGATCAGATAAGAAAATATATATTGAGAGGAATCATTTGTAGAAACTATTAGAAACATTTAACAACTAATTGACTTGAAAATATTGAATACGATTTACACCGGATGTGCAACCAACCATTCTGTTAAAAAATTGCAAATAGGAATATTAATCAATGTAAGACCGGCCAAACCGCTTGACCGCATGAAGAGATGATGAGACGCAGAATGCAATACATAAGTTATGATGCCAGTTTGGATGTTAACGTAGGAAATAATTTTTACAGGAAAACAAAACTAATATTTAAAGCTAATACAGAATAATTAGAAGAATGATTTAGGTTAGTTTATATTCTAAGAAACTGGAAGTGGTCAATAAGAACTGTAATGTCCAAGTGCAAAACTATAATCGTACACTCCGATGCAAATAGAAATAGCAGCAGAGAGGGTGAACAGACCAACTTTTACAGGCGTCAATTTAGCAAACTGAGGCTTTCTCGAAATTGTTTAATAGGCCTCAATTTAGCAAACCGAGGCTTCCTTGAAAATACTTAATTAAATTTTTCATTAAAAAAAAAACGACGCCAATTTTATTGTCACCATCTCTTGCTGCCTGGAACTTTCAGTGGAAAATCAGCGGTTTTAAACATGATGAGGTGAGAACGTGGACTGCGTCTGATTTGGTCCGAGGCTTCCTCGAAAATGCTTAATAGAACGGTAAAAAAAAGACGCCATATAGTTGGCGTTCACCCTCTCTGCTGCTATACACTAACCGAATTAGCTATAGATACGATCCAATCCAATTCGATATCGTGTCTGAGGATCGTGTATACTTATCGTTACAAATCCATGTGGGTTAGGTCTGGGCTCAAAAGAAATTTTGAAATCGATTATAATCCATGTCAGGACACCAGGTCTGCAAAATATTTCTGAGTGTATGAGTATCAACTCCGTTAAATACACACAATAGATTACAATTATCCCTTATCATTTTTGGTATTTGTGTATAACGTTGAGTTACATATATCACGTCGGAGCTTTTGTGTACACCAACTATTGACCCAACGATTGTTACCACAAAAAATAACAGAAAAGCGGTCACCGGCAAGTGTGAAATATGCGGTACAAAAAAATATCGATTTGTGAAAAATCCTCTAAAGGAGAATTCAAAACATTTTTTAAAAAAAGCGGAGGAGATATTACAACCAAGTTAGCTAAACTCCCAGAGTTACCATGGAGGAAGTATCCAGGTGAAAAACACCTTCCAGGATATAGTTATTGTGGACCGGGAACGCGATTAGATATCAGACTTGATAGTCATGATAAACCTAACCCGGGAGAAAATCCGATAAATGCTATCGATGAAGCATGTCGAATACATGATATAGCTTACCAGAGCGGTGATTTACAACAGCGTCATCTCGCAGATGTGAAATTAATTCATGCGTTGAATGCCATTCCCGAAAACACTAGTGTTTCGTTCAAAGAAAAATTGGCTTCATGGTTGATAAAATCCGCCATGAAAGGTAAATTAATATTTGGTGCGGGTAATTAATAACAACATGGAATCTATTTACTATTCTCCGAGAGGATACTGGAGAGGTAAGGCAGCAATCAGTAAACTCGCTAGCGCTGCAAAAGTAAAAAAAAAACTACAGCGGCGGATTGGTTATCCAAACAGGCGATATGGCAAATTTATCTACCGCGGCCTAAACAAATTAACTACTCGCATTTTGATGTGACAGTTCCTAATGAAGTTCATCAAGATGATATATTATTTCTGCCGCATGATAGCGGTTACAAATACGCGTTAACCGTAGTTGATATTGCGAGTCGATACAAAGAAGCAGAACCGCTAAAATCAAAATCATCAACTGAAGTGGCTTCTGCATTTGAAAGGATTTATCGAAGGGGTCCTCTGCGTTGGCCAAATCTATTACAAGTTGATCCTGGCAAGGAATTTCAAGGCACTGTTTTAACAGTGATGAAACATCATAATGTCACCATACGACGAGGACACTGCACTACATCGTGATCAGGCAATTGTTGAACGATTTAATCGGACTCTTGCTGAACGGTTATTTGGATATCAATACGCGAAAGAATTTATTCAACATAAACGATCCCGTGAATGGGTTAAGAGATTACCAGGTGTAGTTACCGCAATCAATAATGAAATTACTAGAACAATTAACGATTACCACTTGAATCTCTGATTAATACTCACTGGGTTGCATTTCGGAATAGTGTGTCGGATTTATCAGATGGGTAAAAAAATCCATCATTGCTCGTGTTTGCTCCTGGGTTCATCGATCTGACTTGGGGTAAATGGCGTTTGTTTGTTGTTTTGAGGGTTAAACGCCATTTTTCAGCACACGCTAGGCTATACGTGGCGGCCAGTATTATTGGTGGAGAAAGAACCCAACCCCCTGATAAAACCACCGACCCACGAGAAGCTACTGATAAGCTGCTTTCTCACATAACTACATTAGCCGAATCTTAGAAAGCGCTTTAGACTAATTGGTGACTCAAGACCCAGTTAAATGGCATAGTAGTCTGGATCAAGTTTAGTTCACGCTGATTCCATGTTTTTGATTTCGTAAACTGTTTGGTACTGTCTATCTTTAAAATAAGTAAATTATTATGTTGCTTCACTCTGCGAACTCTTTCATGATTATATTGATCCGCGTGGATGTCTAATTATTTAAAATACACTATCGTACGTGGTTTTATCCTGGTTATTAGTTCCTGTTTCAGCTATGTAAGGGACGTTCGGGTTGTTGAGCATTTTTCTGCTTTGCCAGTCAAGTGGCGTTTCTTTTGAACTGGCATTTTTTTTGGGCCAACGTTTAACAACTTCCACTCAATTCTTAACCTCCGCCAAATATTTATGTAGGATAATTGTTATGATTTCTTTATGTGCGCAATGTAGAGTTTAATACCGATGTTTGTAATTTAGGGCCAACTAACAGGAAATGTGGAGAGACTGTGAAACATAGTCGATGGCTGCATGGTTTATAACTTGTTAGGTAACATGGATATTTTGCATTTGGTCGTTGGGGACGATACTGTATAATACAGTTTAAGTTACGTAAATAATGGGAGCGGCATGGTAAAGAATAGTATCTGCTTCCGTTTGAATTTGGTTCACCAGATATGTGTGCATCGTCTTCCTTTTGTACTTCTTTCATGCAAGAATCAAATTTAAATCTGGTAACAAATTCTCGTCCCTCTGCTTTTTTTTTTTTTAATTTTCTTTTTAAGCCACCAAAATGTAATCAGTGGCCAGGTTTAGCATAACATAGACAGTAAAGACACATTATGATCAAATTCCTATAAATTGTACCCAGACAGTAATCCCGGCGCTCTGAAACGGTCGACTTATCATATCACTTGCAAGCGCAGAGTCGTGTTAGAAATAGGCTGTCCTCAACCCATGACGAAATAAATGTAGGTCGTTTTCACATTCGAAAGCAACTGATGTGAGGCATGCTTTCAGACATCTCCCAACAAAATGCATGTATAATCAAACTTTAGCCTAGTTCCAAAGATTACTCAAAGTATAATGTTTAACCTGTACTTTCAGCCAGTTATGACGTATTTGCGCGATAAAATCAGTCTGTGAATTAAGCAATGTGGCACACTTTCGATTGGTTTATCCAACCTTCATTTATGATTTATTGATCACTTTAATGACTTTGTGCTCCTTCTCACTTAAAAATCAAGTTGGAAAATAATAAATGATCTCTTCCAAAAAATGTTGTTAGTACTTCAATATAATTACCGAAACTCTGTATTGATGAGCAGCAGAGAGGGTGAATCCTACAACGTTTTCAGGCAAAATTTTGATTGAAATCCTAAAACGAGCCTTCCTACGATCAAAAAAAAATGTCTCAGGGGCAAACCCTACAACGTTTTCAGACAAAAAAATTGATTGAAATCTACATACGAAATCATTTTAACTAAAAAATGAAAACGATTTTTTAATTAATTTTGGTCGCAACTTGTTGTCATCCACCCTCTCTGCTGCTAAAGTTTTCAGTTCTGGGTTAACAAAAATAATAAATAATTTGATCGAGTCTTTAGGATGAAAATCATTTATGATTTCACAAACAGACTAATCGCTAACACCTCTTCTTGTAAATCAATCAGATTATTTGACTGGTCGGTGAGTTTGAAATTAATTCTGGTTAATGAATTATTATGGCATCGCATGTAGACAGGATTAATTGGGTTTTCAATAATTAGGAATCCTGGAGGAGCTGTTGGTGCAAATGAATAAAGAATATATCCTTGCTGAGCTTGATTTGATCGTTCGAGATTAATTTGATAGCTTCCTTCGATAACATCACACACTAAATTGAGCGCAATCACCGATGAAATATTCACGTTGAACGGAGCGATATGCCTACCACCACCATCTGGGTCATTATTATGTTTGAGGATTTTTATTTCCGGTGATGTTGTTTTTTTCCATGCGTCATGAATTATTTTAAAACCAACATCGATAGCATCGTTGAGAGATTTTTTTAGTTCTGGTACGTTATATCCCGGTAGTTTGAATGTGGGGATATCTTCAACGCGGATTTTATAGTTTGATGCAAATGTTGTTCTCGTTTTAGGATTACTGTCATCTAATACCACTTGAATAATTTATGAATTAAATACTTCCATATCGTCGATAATTTTGTTGCATGTTTCTACGACGCTGATAAATTCATCTCGGCTGAGAGAGCCGGATTTAAGAGATATTAACAACAGCGATAAATCATTATTCATTGCTGTGAAATTTTTAATGATTTCAGGTTCGTTAACAACATGATATCCATCTATTTCCTTCTCTCTCTCTCTAATTGCGTGGTATATTAAATAAAAAAAAATCTTCAGTTATCCTGTATTCTTTATAACTCTTTAGTGGATTTTTAGGTTTTATCACGTCGGTGATATAATCAGATTTTTTAGGTTCTGGTATATCAATGGTTTTACTCTTGGGTGGTAATTCAGGCCATCCTAGTACGGTTCTTATTGAGCTTTGATAGATATCTACGACGTATCCTTCTGTGCTTATTTCAATGGCAGATGATAGCGTCGGCTCATGAACTGTTATAGCGATTTTTGATTCTTTTCCAGTAATCGATTTTATTCTACGTTGCAATTCATTATTGATTTGTTCTATTTGGTATGACCCTGTTGGTATTGAAACAACGTTCCAGTCTGGGGTTCCGTCGGGTTTATTCTTATTTGCAAACACTAAAGAATTATTGGGTTGTTGATTACCAAATGCTACCGATCTGATATTAGGCCAACTGTGATACATTCGTAGTTTTGCTAGCGCGATTTCGCTCACAGGAACCGGAGAGGGGAAATTCACACTAAACTCGGGTTTCGTAGATGTTATTGATATCATACTCGTTTGTACTGGGTTCGTGTTCTCCACTACTCGTTGAAGTAATTCCATCTGTGTCGTCATTATACTCATGATTTATTTCTAATTTTGGTATCGAGGAATCATAAATACTGACCATCACTGAGAATTCACAATCTGGTAATGTTGATATTATTGAGATCATTTTGTTTTTTGGGTTCGTGTTTTCTAATTCCATCGGTGTTGTCATTGTTATTATACTGTTGTTGTCGCTCTAATTTCGATATCGCGGAATCAAAAATACTGACCATCGCTGAGAATTCAATATCTGATATAATCGTATTGTCGAGTGACGACGATATCATCAATGATAATTGCGAATATGCGGTTGATGCAATATGAAATTGAAGTAAGTAATTCTGCAGTTTACTCTGGCTGCATGATGATATCTTTTTTGCTATCCCGGTTAATATACCCCCGATTGTAGCCGCCGCAGAAATGCAAATTGGAACTATGACCGGGGCAATCATTGTAACCGATGCTAGTATTATTCCGGCACCAGTAAGAACGCTTGACACCGAGTACACAATAACATCAATTGCGGTGATTCTTCGTCGGTATTTTTTTATTTTTATTTGATACTCCTCAGTGAGGGTTTTGAGTCTATTTTGAAATTCTCTGACCTGATCATAGCGACATTGCGTCGATGACAAAGTCATTGTTGTTTATTTTAAAAACACTAGCGTTTTCAATTGTGAAATCCGAACGATTTAGTTATTTACTTAAATCCGCTACGAATTCCAGATACCATGTTACTGATGCCTTAGCCAAACTTTTATCATCGGCTTTTATCGTTAACCGTTCAGTTTTATCCTTGTCGATGATCGTTGAAATCGTATTGTTAACCCCGGATGAACTCGACGATGATATATTAAATTGAATTGGTGCTACCAGCGTTAATCGATAAATACCCTTGATAGTAGCTGTGATATCTAATTTGTTGTTTGCAGGTGTCCACTCAAATGATCCGTGTTGGATTGTATATACTACGTTATTGGTTTTCTCATGAGGAATTTTTGTTTTTTCAATGATTGTTATCATCCTCGAAAAATCACCTTTGACGGCTTCGATGAAAGTTTTCGTCTCATCGATGGATTTTTTAATATCAGGGAGTTTTATTTCAATTTTATCCAACTGGGTTCCAATAAATTTATCAATGATATTTCTACGAAATGATATAAACTGTTTTCCGTTTTCTTCAATTTTAGATTCAAGTGCTGTTAGTACAACCAAAAAATCTTTTAAATCATCGTTGAGAGTTTTTAATCGATCTGTAATCGTCGAAACGAGTACACCCGGTTTTAGTTTACCCTGATCGGAAAATAACGCGATAGTATCCTCGATTGCGTTTTGTTGTTTAACCAAAATATCATCCAGAGAAATATTACTGGTTTTCAATTTACCCTGATCGGAAAATAACGCAACGGTGTTCTCGATTGCGTTTCGTTGTTTAACCAAAATATCATCCAGAGAAATATTACTGGTTTTCAATTTACCCTGATCGGAAAATAACGCAACGGTGTTCTCGATTGCGTTTCGTTGTTTAACTAAAATGTCATTCAATGACACATCACTGGATTTCAATTTACCCTGTTTGTCTTGAAATACAACTATTTCATTAGGATCAACACTTGTTAAATTTAACGTCTCAGCTATTTCATCTTCAATTATTTTTTTTACATCCTTGATAGAATCAGGTGGTGCAGTGCCATCGGGTTTGGGTTTCAAAGATCTCCCCCAAATATCAATCATGTTATTGTAAAACTCTTTCTCTCTCTAAAAAGCGATTGCTGGTGTAGTCATTTACGACAATATGAGGTGGTTTTCCGCTTGGGTTACTCAAGGAGTTAGAAATAGCGTCAAGGACATTTAATACTTCGCTGCCACATATTGGTGGGTCAATCATCGTTTGTGTTGGTAGCGTAGAATACCAAGTCTTCATTGGAAGGGTTTTTATATACCGCATAAACTCTTTTGGTGGGGCTAATCCATATGAATCGAAATAAACAATCCCACGTGGATCAATAGCGTATGCAACCCAGTGAGTTCCAGGTCCGGTGCTGTTATCTAAATTAATGATTCCGGTTTCAACGCTGTTTGGTTGATGTGGTAATTGATCTTTCATAAAGACACCTCTGAAGTTTTTAATCGCGAGTTTTTTAGCCGCATCCATTAAATCAAAATTGGACATGGGAATCTTCGATTCCTGAATTAATAAATCGTTCCTGGTAGTCTTAGACCCTTTCCGCTGTACCACGAATACGGGGTTCCTGGTAGTCTTAGACCCAATCCGTGAACGGATCGTCCCTTTTTTTTATATCCTTTCCCAGTTGCTTTCTTTAGTGCCATTCCTGCTGCAGTACCAACGGCTCCTAACGCAGCCGCTTTAGCCACCGCTGGGGCTGCTGCTGCAATCAATGCTGGAATCGCAGCTAACAACGGAAATATACCGCCTGTTTTAATCATATTTTTGATAGCAGCCGCAGAGAGAGTAATCTGAACACCTTTTTTGGCTGCAAGTGCATCATTGAAATGTTTCACCTGACGAGTTGTCAGCGATAATTTATTTGCACCACCAGTCATTTGATTAGGTTTCAACGTGATTGTGGTTCCACATTTTTTAGCTGATTCCGATTGCAATTTTTTTAATTGACCGGGAGTTAACGTAACACTAATAACACTATATGACATTATACATAATAGATTGATTCTAAATCGTTTACAATTTCAATTACATGTTTTCTACTGGTGCATCTACCACTCTCATTCTTCCACCAACACCTTCAAGTAGCATTGATTTATCACTGAGAATGACAGCAACCGCTCTATAATTAGCAATAGCACCACGAGTCACATTAGCTCTAAAGTGTATATCAACGACGGACTGTCTTGTTAAATCGAGATGTTCCAGTGAGAAGTAATAGATCGGATATAGATTTTTAAAATCATATTGTGATATTTGCAAACCAGTATCCACATTTTGATCGCGTGCCATAAATGACAACAGACGATGATACACGCGTGCAATATGATTTTCTGTGTAATTAAGTTGTATATCCTCGGATGGTTCCTGCTGGCCGTTTATTCTCAGTGAGATGTCTTTCACACCTAACTGATCAAATATCATATGACTGAAACGTTGATCGCCAACTCGTGTGTTATCCTGTAACGCAATAAATATATGACGTGGCGCAGCAACACCTTGTTTTGATGCTAGGTTCCAAGTGAATAACCCGTTGATATTTGATTGCTTCACATCTGTACTCACGGTTAGCCAACTCAACAACGACTTTCCTCCTTGGTCCATAAATGATAGTAATCGTTCTTCTGCGGTGATTGCTGGAGTCAACACTGGCATCCACAATGATATTTTTGTTAAATTGACTTTACCGGCATCAGCATTGGGATTTGCAGCATCTGCTGGAATCCTCCAGATTGCGTCATTATCATCACTCTTTCGTACAAGCGATACTGTATGCTTCGCCCCGTAGATAACTTTTCTGACGTTTCTACAGAATCCAAATATGTGATGCAGTGGAATCGCGCATGAAAATGATTTACGCGCTCCTTGCAACATTGCGTTTCGTGTTGCAGCTCCTAGATTGAAATTAACGTCGTTGTTTATAATCATATTCTCGACATCAGCATCACTATTATCACGTTTTTTTGGTCGTCTTACAACAAATGGATTTCCTCCAGCGGTATTCTTACCATCTTTTGCAAACATCATAGAGGGTCCTGCTGATCTTGTATAATCATCAGAATATCTCGCTAACCCGATTATTGTTGTAGCCATATCAACATCGCGATCTATGGACTCAATTTCTTTTCCATCAATGAGATATCTAGCACTCTCAAATAACGCCATAATACCATTATTGACAAAACCGACTTGAGTACCATCTGGATACGGTGCTGGTACAGCAGGAGTATCATCAGCTGTTACAAGTTCTCCTTCTACTTCAATAAACGCTTCACAGGGCAAAAAGTATTTACTGGTATCATGGACTTGAAGTTCAATTCTTGCTCGACTATTTGCGTCTATTGCATGATAAGCGTAATATTGATAATCGCGTACAGAATCATCCTTGCCAACTGGGGCGTCTATATCAAACGCCGGATCATGTGATTTTTTGAACATTTTATTCTATTTATCAGAGTCTAAATCGTAAAATCCTACGGATTTTCATCGTAAACGATTTTCATCGACGTAGTTTTTTAAAGCCGCTTCCTGCTATCATATTTGCAATATTGCTTTGGTCCCCTTGATTTATCAAGGGAGTTAAAGCCATCGACGCTAATTTTTCGTCTACTGCGTTATTTATAATTCTACTAACACTTGCAGGCATTTCCGCTGTAGACGGTAACGGTTTCTTTTTTCGTGATTTCACTAATGATGTTATTTTATTCTTCGCAGTTGAAAACGCTTTTCCAGCAAAATCTCCAACAGCACTAATACCCTTATCACGAATAACTTCAATTGCTTTCATTCCTAGTTGTTTAGCCAACGGCATCACTTTTGGAGCCATTCTCGCAAATAACCCTGCAATGGTATTGCCTAAACCATCTCCGTAGTATGCTCTATAAACCGGAAACCGTGAATTAACTACGTAGACGGGGGTTGGTTTATCATGATTGTAGTGTATGATCATTATTTGAAATCAGAAACCATTTTTCAATTGGAAACGCTAGCGTTTTTATTTAATCACTGTGATACCCACTTTCCGCTAACTCGTCAATGAAATCTCGATATGTTTTGATATCCATGATACCGCCGGCAAATAACCGTCTACAGATATCAGCTGCTTCATTAATTATTTCCGGTGAGTTATTTCCAGCTCGGAAACCTCCTACAAGAACTTCTAATCGTGATATATCATTGATAACACTACCAGGACATGAAATCTTTAGATTTCCACTCTTTGAGTTTCCAATCCTTGGATTTTCCCTCGAAGAGTTTCCACTGGAATCTTGCAATCCACTTCCGCTATAACCAGTTGCTTCATCCTGTTTTTCTAAATCGGCTTCTTGTAATAAATAATCAAGAAGATTATCATCAGGTGGTAGTTGTTGTTTTTTAGGAGAGTAGACTACTTTCTTTGCAGGTTGCTGTCGCTTTCCTCGCAATTTTTGCGGTTTTTGTTGTTGTTTAAACTCTTCGTATTGATTATACACTTCGCCCACCTCATTGATATATCCAATGTATGATGCGTTACCCTTCTTCTTAATTCTACCTGTTTTTTCAGTTTTGATTTTGTAGAATATATCAGCCCAGTGAGTTATATCTCTAACAAAGTTATGATGTTCTGGTTTCAACAAATTTTTCCTGTTTTCATAAGTCGTAACAACAAGCGCAGGAATTTTTGCTAGTTTAGTCTCAATGATTGCTGCTAAACCCGCCTCGTTAAATATCACGCGTAAATCATCTACTATTTCTTTTGATTCCATTTGTTTTGTTTGTTCAGTTTGTTCAGTTTTCGCTGCTATTTTTTCAAGTTCACCAATAACAGATTTTCCCGTCTCGGGAACATCTCCCAGTATAGCACGCTCTATCCCTTTCGTTGCTGTGGTTACTGGTTTAAACAATTCTTCGGATCCCATAGCAAAATCAGTCTGAAGACTCTGTCGTTGTTGTAGTTTATTCCGTACAGAGTCACGAATTGGTACAAATCTCCTGATTGCATCCAGTCGTTCACGAGCCAATCGGGTTGTTAATGCTTCATTGACCATTATTTGAAATCGCAAACAATTTTTCAATTGCAAAACAATTTTTCAATCCGACCTAACAGACGAAAACACTTTTTGTTACATGTCAGACATGTCGGATGATTTTTAACACGATCACGGAAGCGTTTTAACAGCGTTATCAATGATGTGGAAAGTATCAGAGTTACTAATAAAATAATTAGTTTTAATTAATACTGATAGTTTCCACACTCTCAATCTGATATATCATATCGGGAAAACCATCCATTAACGGCCTATCGATTTGACATTTTTAATCAAAAAATGCTGAAAAAAAAATTAAAATCTCTATAAGGGACGGTCACAATCAAATAATGATAAATGGTTGGTCAATCAAAATTGTTCATTTTCTTGAATTAACGCCCGTAGGTTTCTAACTTTAGAATTAACCTCCTTTTTCAATTCGTATTCGTACCCCAATTCTTTTCGTATTCGTTCTACGATGGTATACAACGGAGCGAACACACTTACGTCACTGGAAAATGCGAGAGAGTCCTTAATAGAATTCTGAATTCTTTTGATGAGCGCATACTTCTTTGGTAGCATATATTTATTGTTGTTAACTCCGTATTCTATATCCTGAAAATCAGACATGATTTGATCAGGATTTAACCCATCTGATAGTTCAATATCCCAACCTTTCAATTTTGAAATCTCGGATATGATGCTATTCATGTTTTCAGAATTCATTATTCTATAACAATTATATATTTCTAAATGAAAAATATGACGCATTAGACATAACTAAATCGAATTTTCTGTCCGGTCCCTTTTGAAATAGCCGATCGACAAACCCCCTCTGCAACATATCGTACTGAGGGTCTACAAATATTGAAATACTTGCCGGCTTCATATATTGATTTAAATACTTTTTCTTCGTTAGTTATTGTATTCAAAGATTTCACAGGTCTCGCTTTTTTCGAGTATTTCCCAGTCCCCCCTCGTTTGGTATTCTCACTATGTGTGATTGCTTGAAGATTTGATAAGGAATTGTTCTTCGGATTAGAATCAATATGATCAATAACAAAACCATCTTTGATCAATCCATGGAAACATTCATACACGAAACGATGATTGTAATATTTCTTCTTTCCAACAGTAAAGAACAAATACCCCATACCATTATCCCACGCAACTGGGTTCTTCAGTCTACGGTTTCTTACAACACCATCACTGGATGCTTCATAATTTGTACTCACAGGGTGTTGTCTGAATTCTTGGTTCATTCGTATACTATACTATTTGTCTAATTCATTGACTGATTCATTTGCAGGGATTCATTATACATAAATCTTTCATTTAGAGACTTGTTTTTAGTATAGCATGAAAGAGTTCAAGAGATTGACTTCGAAAAATGCTGAATTCAATGCTGATAAGGAGTTTAAGAGATTATTGAAAATCAGTCCTAGATTTAATCTCGATAGACCCAAAAAACGTAACAAACGTCCAAGAGACGGAAACATGAAAGAGTTTAAGAGATTATTGAAAATCAGTCCTAGATTTAATCTCGATAGACCCAAAAAACGTAACAAACGTCCAAGAGACGGAAACATGAAAGAGTTTAAGAGATTATTGAAAATCAGTCCTAGATTTAATCTCGATAGACCCAAAAAACGTAACAAACGTCCAAGAGACGGAAACATGAAAGAGTTTAAGAGATTATTGAAAATCAGTCCTAGATTTAATCTCGATAGACCCAAAAAACGTAACAAAATCAATCCTAGATTTAATCGCGATAAACCCAAAATCCTTCGGATTTCAAAAACGTCCAAGAGAGATTACCCCTGGAAAGATGCTCAATTCAATCTCGATATAGTTTCTAATACACCAAAGAATACAATTCTTGATAAAGCCATGATTAGTAAAATCAGAGACTGTTTTAATGAATTCAAGCGTGATGGAGCATCTTATTGTTGGTCAACATTTCGAATTGATGGTGTTGTTGATGCTACCATGACTGATGAAAAAGCAGCAGTGATAATTTCACGTGTTGGGGAAAAACGGCATTTTTTCCGAATCAAATTCATTATCGAAGTCGATGGCAAATGGATTATTAAGGATAAATTTGAACCAATCCTCAAGAATAAAAAAGCTGTCATTGTGAGTAGAGATTCCAAACCAGGGATTCTAACCGGCATTGATAAACCATACTACGAAAGATCTTATCCCGTAACAGCAATGGTTTATGGGATATATCCGTTAAATGATAAACCCGATATCGCAAAACTAGCTCCTATGAAATATTCGTCAGGGCTTAATTGTGTAGCAGAACGAATAATAGAACACTTCACAAATGCATCCCGAGGAAATAAACTAACTGATCTGCGACGTAGGAAAATAACCGAGTGGGAACTGACAGTGAAACAGCATGGTGCAAAGATTTCTGATATAGCTAAATTAGAAACATCATTACGATTCCCAATAACCGTTATGACGATAACCGGAGAGGTTTTATACGAACCGAAATATAACAAAAATGGAGCCCCAATACAGATTATTGATCATAACAAACACGCGTGGACACCTGCGGTAACAATATTTCCACGAGAACGAACCGTGAAATATATCCCTAAGGAGTTCGTCGGGGATGTTTTCTATGAAGAGAAATTATTCGATGCTATTCATATGTTGTGTAAAGATGATCCTGTGTCAGTGTGGTTACTTAGAAGTGATGAAGAATTCGATCAATTTGTAAAACCAAATGGTGAATTATATCGCATTGAAGAATTAGATAACAGAATGAGAAAAATCGCTAGTGATTTTTCACCGCAGAATTCCCATGAAAAACTACTCACGGATAGTTTTACTATTCCATCAGTGGTAGCTCACTTCGCAAGAGAAAAAAACTCATGGCGTCCAACACGAAGTGATTTTCTCGAGGATGTTAAATTGAGTTGCGTCGAATTTGGTCATGGAGGACTGTGGAATACGAAATATTCACGTGATGGTATGATTTCAA
Organism: Unio delphinus; assembly: GCA_029339505.1. Taxonomy (NCBI): domain Eukaryota; kingdom Metazoa; phylum Mollusca; class Bivalvia; order Unionida; family Unionidae; genus Unio; species Unio delphinus. The sequence continues at coordinate 1,684,281 of JAQISU010000104.1, forward strand.
TTGATATGTCCGCGTGTTATCCCGGAAGTTTTCTCGGGTATGGGGAATGCGCTGAGTACTTCAAACGATTTGGACACCCCACGCATGAAATGACTCGTGTTGCGATTAATGGACCATTACCTGATTTTGATATAACCGGATTCGCTCGTGTGATATCATTCGAATTAGCTACAGGGTTACATCCGTGTAGTTACGTTTGGCTCGGTAGACACCTATCTGAAAAACACTGGATGCCAATAGTGCTATTGAGATATATGATTGATTGTGGTATGCTAATATCGTTGATTGTTTCCGATGCTATTATATGCTATCGAGCTCAGAAAGAAGTTTGGCTACCACAACCCAATCTAGATAGAATAATCAACGAACTACGAAAACAGTTTCCAGATTTCAGTGAAGAAGAAATAATAAATTGGTCTAAGAAGTTATTTGAAATTAAAAAAGAACAAGCAAAAGATCTCGGAAGAAGAATAATCGGTAAATTTACCCAGGGTGGACGATACGATAACGCAAAATACTCTTCGCGGTTGATCATAGATGTCGCTGAATACGATTTTATTGTAGCGGATTTAATGAAACAGGGAAAACTTGTATCCCGTAAGGATGCTTTTCTATCCAATGGTGAGAAATTAGGTACGGTTGTTACCTACTGTGATGGATATAATTCCCAGTACACACATTTGAGAAGTTCAATGTTAGCCTATGCTTCTATTAATCTATTTTCGATGATAAATAGATTTCCTAATACCGCGGTTAGAGTAGCCACTGATTCGATGTATATACACAATAAGTAGAAATCAGCTGTAGCGGCATTCACAGATCCCGAAGAAAATTGGGGGCGTTGGCGATTTAAAAAGGAGATGCTACATGAGTATTGTGAATCCGCAGACGTTGCCATGGATGATAAATATATTTGTTGTAACCGTATTGAAATTCAATCAGAATTTTCTAATGCACCACCGGTATCTGATCCAATCTGTAGATACAAGACAGTTTATTTAAACGGCTGTGGTGGGTCAGGAAAGACAACTCGTGCAATTGAATTATATCGTGGTGGTGGAAATACTTGTATTTCTACTAACATGATTGTGCTAACACCGACTCATAGACTCGCCAGAGAGATGATACAGCGAGGGGTAAATTCTTGCACTTATCACAGCTTCTTTCGATGGAAAGGTGACAAATGGACTCCTGATCGAATGGGTGATAAATTCATTCCTGAAATCATAATCTGGGATGAAATATGCACAGTGTCATTAGATGTATTAAAAACATTTCTTGAGTGGTTGTTAACCAAAAACACAAAAGTCGTCATGTGCGGGGATCAAGGCCAACCACCACCATTTGTCGGTGCATCTCCACATGAATGGCTAAAGGGTTTTGTAGACTACTATGAAGAAATCACCACTGATTATAGATCACTTGATGAACGATTACGCGAGTTCAAAGCGCTAATTAGATTACAACCGGATAGAATCCAATGCGAAATAGCGCGCGAAGTGATTTCAGAAACCCCAATGAATGATTTCTGGGAAGCGTGGAGACCAAACGATTTGATCATTGCAAGTAGAAAAATAGTCAGGGATACACTTCAGATGAAGTTATTTGAATTGCATAAAGAAAAATTTGCAACGCTTCCAGTACCCCTTTGTTATCGGCCATCGGATACACGAAAACAGAATATTGAAGTTGATATTCCAGGACAGAATGAAAAACAAATTCTAGTATTAAATGATATTGTGCTGGTTGATATCAATGTCGTTGAAGATGCATTGCGTGCTAATAAATCCCCGTGGACGCTAGGATACGCAGCAACAATACACTCTTCACAGGGATTGACTATATCGGATACAATTGTTTGGATGGTAGATAATCGCATCGAATGGTCAAATTTAGTCTATCTCGCAGTATCCAGAGTACGAAACATAAATCAACTTCGAAGAATTGTCCTGACAGAGTCAGGCGATGATGAAATCATTGGTGATGATAATGACACAACAATAAGTGATATTGATGTTAGCATCATTAATAAAAAACTCTCCGGTTACAAACAACAGGACAAAAAAAAACAACGAGAATTTGATATTGATGCTGAATTAATAATCACTTTGAAGAAACAACAGAATAATCACTGCGCGAGTTGCAATTGTATAATGCGTTGGCAGTATTCGGATAAGGATCCTCGCCAATTCACCGTAGACAGAAAAAATAACAATCTCGGTCATGTCAGAAATAATGTGATGTTGACTTGTCTTGAATGCAATAGACGCAACGGCGCTAGTTAAGACCATGCGGTGGCAATTGAGTATCCTCGGGAATCACTTGTAGTTGTTGTCGAGTAAATCCTCGCTGAGGAGCAGTTGAATCCAGTTTATAGATTGCTGGTCTACCAGTTGATCGTGTTATACTAGATATCTTATGCGTAGTGATGCTCCAAATGGGATCAGTAGCCCTTTTTCTACCCCCTTCAAGCTCTCCTGGTTCGTATAAGTACCTCACAATGACATTACTACCAAGAATTGGTTGGGAAACGCTAGCGTTTCTAGGGAAATCTTTTTGTGGTTGTACGGGTATTGACTTCTTTTTAATCGCGTTGATAGGTTTCATGTTGATTGTTCTAGTAATCTCGTTATTCAGTGCAGTAATCACAGATGGTAATCTTTTAACCCATTCACTGGATCGCTTTTCTTGAATGAATTCTTTTGCGTATTGATATCCAAATAACCGCTCAGCAATCGTCCGATTAAATCGTTCTACAATGGCCTGATCGCGATGTAGCGCAGTATGCCCTCGTCGTATGGTGACATTATGATGTTTCATTGTAGATAACACTGCACCCTGAAATTCCTTGCCAGGATCAACTTGTAACAGATTTGGCCAGTGCAGAGGACCTCGTCGAAAAATCCTTTCAAATGCAGAAGCGACTTCAGTGGCCGATTTTGTTTTCAGCGGTTCTGCTTCTTTGTATCGACTCGCAACATCAACTACGGTTAGCGCATATTTGTAACCACGATCATGTGGCAGAAATAATATATCAGCCTGATGAACTTTATTAGGAACTGTCACATCAAAATGCGAGAATTGAATTTGTTTAGGCGGTGGTAGATAAATTTGCCATAGTGCCTGTTTGGATAACCAATGAGCCGCAGTGGTTTTTTTCACTTTTGCAGCACTAGCGAGTTTACGGACTGCTGATTTACCCCTCCAGTATCCTCTTGGGGAATAATAAATTGATTCCATATTATTAATTACCGGCACCTAACATCAATTTACTTTTCATAGCCGATTTTATTAAAAATGAAGCCAATTTTTCTTTGAAGGATTTATCAGGAATAGCATTTAACGCATGAATTAATTTCACATCTGCTAGATGCCTGTGTTGCAGATTGCTGCTTTTATAAGCAACATCATGAAGGTGACAGGCCTTATCAATGGCGTTTATTGGTTCTTCACCGGGGTTGGGTTGATTTTGATTATTGAGTCTGATATCAAGTCTGGTTCCCGGTCCACAGTAGCTATATCCTGGGAGGTGCTTTTCTCCGGGGTACTTTGCCCATGGGGTTCCAGGGAGTTTTGCTAATTTGGCTGCGATATCACCTCCTCGTTTTTTTTTAAATCAGATTTCATAGACACAAATCTAAATTTCTTTGTACCACATTGCACGCATTTACCAGAAAGCGCTGATCGGTTATTTTTTGTTGTAATCGTCGTCACATCATCTGTGCCAGTACGCGTTTTACACTTCACACAATATAGATCCATAATTTATGTATAGAAATATGGATATAATTGATTTTTCAGCGACGAAAACAAGAGAACCAATTAAGCATCATGCAGCGCTACCAAACTCTATCCGGATGATTATAATCGGGCCATCTGGATCCGGTAAAACGCAATTGTTGCTCAATTTAATAATGAGATGGATGAAGTGGGATAAGTTGTATTTAATTGCCCCTAGCGTAGATGATCAACGATGCTATGAAGTGTTAAAGGATTTTAACGAGAATGCATCAGAAATTAAGGGTGAGAACGCCATTGATTTTATAACCGATATCGATGAAGCACCGAGTATTGATGATATTGATGGAGATATTAACAATTTAGTCGTATACGACGATATAATGTTGGATAAACAAAAGAATCCTGCTAGAATATTTTCCCGTGGGCGTCACAAAAACACTGACGTGATATTTGTCACTCAACGCTACACTCAGGTTCCAAAATTGATCAGAGATAACTGCAATTTATTGTCTGTATTCAACGGAGTTGATACTCATACTCTTAGAAATATTTGGCAGACATGGTGTTCTGATATGGACTTCAATCAATTTCGAGATTTCTTTAGTCATGCTCAGTCGACTCCGCACGGATTCGCAACAATAAATCTACATGATCCTCGGACACGATATCGTATCGGACTGGATCAAATATTCGGTTAAAATCGTAAAAGAATTATTAACCCAGAACTGAAAACTTTAGCAGCAGAGAGGGTGTATGACAACAAGTTGCGACCAAAATTAATTAAAAAATCGTTTTCATTTTTTTAGTTAAAATGATTTCGTATGTAGATTTCAATCAATTTTTTTGTCTGAAAACGTTGTAGGGTTTGCCCCTGAGACATTTTTTTTTGATCGTAGGAAGGCTCGTTTTAGGATTTCAATCAAAATTTTGCCTGAAAACGTTGTAGGATTCACCCTCTCTGCTGCTTGATGTTTCTTTATAGTACATATACAGTGTTTTTAAGACATCTGTTTGTGCAATATTGTTAAATAATAATGAATAACATCAATGAAAATATGCAACCTTAGGTTTTATTTCATACTAGGAACATAAATTATTTCGGTTGTACAAAATGTTTTTCACTATTCTTATTTAAGAGATTTTAAAAAAACACGTTATTTCCAACAGTCTTTTTCATCGTAATCTTTCTTATGTATTTTATAATTGATTTTGTTAGCATATCATTATTAGAATCGACATGGTATCAGCGCACTTTAATGATATTGTTAAATCCATTTGTCTTTCAAATTTCAGCATGTTCTAAATATATTAAATACGAATCATTGATGATGATCTACAATTTTTCTAACCTTGACTTCGTGTGTTGTGTCTTATAGTTGAATTGGTTACTTTGATATTTATTCAACATACAAAAGAAAACCCGCAAAACTGAAGATATTAGGAACACTAGACTAGAGAGAGAATGCGATAAAGTCGATGAATGTAAGTGTACATTAACATGTTATAGTAAGAGATATTTCTGTAAATATTCATAAATTAGCCAAATTGTAGGCTTTCTGTAGGAGTGCGTTTCTGATGGAAATGATGAAGAGTACAAAGCTATTACCTCACTCTTCAAATAAAATATGGATAATTCCAACTTGACTCGAAAGATTGAAAATATGTTTATACTAAAAAAAAACGTCTTATTACTAAATCCATTTAGCCAGGTATTCTAATCGAATTTACGGTATTGAAAGTTTGATCAAACGCATTTAAGTTGTGTAAAATGTGGTCTTGATTTTTATATGGGTTTGAAATGCGAAGTTGTCTTTAGACTATCATGCTCACGCACGTGGATTTCGGCTGCCACTGAATCAGAGTTACATCTATCAAGGACAATTTTGTTAAGAGAGAAACGGTCGCCCGTTTAATCATTATTTGCAGTCCTAAGTCTCATATATGTTTATATCCTATGCGTGAAGTCGTCGGGTCTTGAGGCCTAGTCATCGATGGTACAATATGTGCCAGAAAGGTCAATATGTGTATTATATACGTGTTCTGTGTTTCGCGTTTCTATTTCATGTATGCCTTGGTAGGACTCGTCTCTCTTCTTGTTTTTCCTTCTACAATTGAAGTTGTAATAATGCAACATTATATATATATATATATATATATATATATATATATATATATATATATATATATATATATATATATATATATAAAACGAGAGAGGGATAAAGAGAGAAAGAGAGGATAGGATTAAACAATCATGGTTTGGTATTTATAACATTTGCCTAATAACTCACAAAGTGAACAAACTCCAAATGACTTTATTTTAAATTTGTGAGTTATTTGGAAAACTGTACACACCGATATATACCCAGCCATGATTATTTAAGGCACATAAAATTACAATTGCGTCCTTTCTTGAAATCAAACTTAGTCCATCAACAATGCATTCCAGTTTAAGTAGGGCGTACTTTCTTTTCATTCGCCGCTTGACATCCGCCATAATGCATAAACTGTACAGAATCATACGAACATAATGACTACTGTCACAGTTACGTTTATTAAAAAACGTCATACTTTATATTTCAGGCAAAATCTGTCGATAGTTTTAAGACATTTAGTTCATTTGCAACATCCATATTGAAGTTTAGTCTGCCCCATATGCTGATTCAGATGGCAATGACCTTACATAAGAACAGCCTCTACAGAATGGACAAGTGTGCTTAATTAAATTTCCAATCCAACCTGAAATCATTCTGGATTTTATCTTTGAACAATATGGAAATATGAACCAGATGATGCTATCCATTAGTAACACAAAGATAACAATTAAATAATTGTTTACAGGAATAACATTTTCTATCATTCTCAACAGCGTTAATAATTATGAAGACCCGTTCAGTGGTCTAATAGCAAATAAAATGTAACTAATGTCACAGTTAAGTTTATTCAGCAACTTCATACTTTATATCTTAGGCAATTGTTACCTGTGGTGTCAGCACATTTCTTTTCAAATAAAACCAATAACGGATTTTTTAATTTTAGCATGTCTTTTACAGGAATAACATTTTTTATATTTTCCATCAGCGTTATTACTAAACAAGACCCTTTCAGTTATCTATGTAAAATTAAATGACAGGGTTGCTACATGCATAGTTACTCGGCAAAACCGGCCATGTTTTGTTTGGTAACATAGTTGAGTGCTGAAAAGAATTAATTACTACACGTCCAAAATAATTTAAATTCGCGAAACAATCACCTTTATGGATGAGTATATACATTCTACAATCGTGTTCAGTCACATTGTTGGAAATGATAGTTTTACTTGGAAACTTGATTTAGTATTTAAATAATGCTCTAATAAATATTTGTTTTTATTTTTGTGTATGAGGTAGCATACGCCATACCACCAACACCAAAACAATCACAATCAAATAAAAAGAAAACAATGTACCATTCAAAACACCAATGCCCCATTTTGAGTTTTGTTTAGTATCCTCTTAGTATTGATTTTTTTCAATAGCTTTTAACTCCACCTCTGATAATGTTTTGAAGCTTAGTTTATATCCCTCAACGGCCTCAAAATTGACTGACCCAGTTCCTATTAATATTGTTTAGGTTGTGTATGGTTAAGGTGACTGAGATCAAGGGATGCAATGTGTGGGAATTTATCAGTCTCTGTTGGTGTGTTTCATTGTCAGCGTTTGTAACGTCCATCGCATTATCGTTTAACTCTTTGTCATCTATTTACTTCAAAAACCTACCCCCCAAATAATACAAAGTGAGAGTATTTGGCAATTTTGCGCGACTATAAAACAGACGAACGCCAAATTGTAATGTGTGCATTTCAATTAAAGAATATTTGTAAAATAATAAAACGGGCATAGGTTTATCAATGTACACGAAATTCTAGATTAGTGTATATATATATATATATATATATATATATATATATATATATATATATATATATATATATATATATATAACAGAGAGAGAGATGTAGACTAAGGTAGACAGCTGAATACATTAATATTGTTGCATGACAAAATCACTGTAAGTCCAGGTAGAAAAAGAAAAATTGTACGGAACTAGGGAGACATATTTGTGTGATTACAGAAAATATTTGCAACTTTCATTACCAGCAGCCATTTCCCTAACTCGAAATAATTATCGTACATACATATCAAAACAACCATAAAAAACTAGTTATGAATATTGCATGGATATAATTATCAAATGAAGAATTTCTAATTTTCCAATTGTGTTTAGGGTAACCTTATAAATTATGTACATTTAACATAGAAACCATGTTTTGTGTTTGAAATTCTACCATCAGAACTAAATATCTCAAACTCAGGTACCTGGACAATACAAACTATTCATACTTAAAAACAAAGTTTTATTTGGACTGGCTTCTTATCTCAATAACCAATTATTAGCCATCTAAATAGAAGAAAACTTCACAAAAACATATCACAGAATATTACCTCTTCCTCACCAAGCAGCAGACAAAAATCACGCTCACAGCTATCAGTGCCGACACCACAACAACAGTAATAACGATGACCAGTTGATATGTCGTATCATAAACTAAAAGAAATAATGCCGATGCATTACTGTTAATAATAATATAGCAAATAATAATAATAATAATAATAATAATAATAATAATAACCGAAATTAGATATAATTTAAATCTAATTATATAAAATACGGAAAGAAACTCATATCTTATCTTACGACAATTTGATTCTAACTAAGTAACTGAAAAGCAATACACGCATTTTTAGTCAAATTCAACAAATACTGTGTTCAACAATACAATGTAGAAACTTGAAAGGAACTTAAAGTAGTCTGAATTTATCCCAAAACTACTTCAATGTTTTATCACAATTCTCAACGTATAGCGTGTTCTCAAAGATGAACGATATTGGATGTGATGATGTACTAATAGTCTTGAATAGTTTGATGTACCAACAGTCTTGGTATATGACAATCTTATAATCCAGGATGTATTAAAACGAATTCACAATTATTTTAAAATATTGTTTTAGTCCAAAATGTAAATGAGCAAATTGTAGTTTCAATAATAGAAATGAAAAATTATGATTAATTTAGAACTTTGTATAAAATATACAATAATTTAATAAGGATGTGGATCATTTTCTCGTCATATTTGTACCTGTATTAGAACATTGAAATATTTGCAAATAAGGTTAGATTTTTAACTCAGATTTCAGTAAACAACTTATTTGTATCTTACAAACAATTGTTACATGCTTAGGCTCGAATAAAAAGTAACATACAAAAGAGTGAAAATAACAAGCTTGTATAAACGTAATAAACAATTTATTGAGCACAAATATTTTCCAGAAAAGAAAAATAAATTTACGGTTTTAAGAATCAATTCCAAAATTAATCCAAAAATAATTCAAAATATTATCCACTAGAGAAATTGCAAAAGTCCTGGTAATAAAATGTCCAAATAATTCCAAGTTCAAATCCCAGCGAAGTATCCAAGATGGAAGACGATATCATTTGATGAAGTCAGTTCTTGTTAATACAATTATATGAGCACAATTCTTTTCCAGATAAATAACAAAATATTTCCTCTTAATCCAAAGAATTGAAATAATTTGTAATACAAGGTAATTTAAAATAACTAAAAACGACACACAACTCAGTATTCTAACAGCTCCAGTTCTCTACTAAATAGTTAGCTCTAAAACATAATTTATATACCTGTTTTCAGGTAAACAAGAAAGGGGTCACGTGATCTAGGATCTTTTAGAACAAATTTACGTTCAAATATCACGTAAACACCGTATGAACCAACTAAAAATAGAAAGATGTCTATACAAAGCGCCATAATGTCCTTGGAACAAATCAATCATTTTAAAAGCTTGTTTACAATTCTATGTATTGATATCTACATGATTAGTCATTAAATATTCAAAATCGTGTAGTGTTTATACTACCTAATGATAAGTACAGTATGCAAGATTTCGTCCGATCGACATTTAATTTCAAGTATGAGAGTCTTCATTTATTTTCAAACTGTAAGCAGTACACAATAATTGCCTGTACTCTTAATATCTGAAGAGACAGGAATACTTGAGATGATTGTTAAATAACAATGAAAGTCAAATTTTGTTATGTTCAGATTGATATTAATTACAAGGGCGATGCACATTTTAATGTTTGATATGTACTTAGCATGGATAAGATCTGTCCTTACTAGTTTGTCATTTGGAAATACCATGACCGCATCTGGGGTTATATTGAATATGGACTGCACACACTAGACGGATCGTAAAAGCTTTATTTGTATCAGCTTACATTTGGTGGTTTACCCATAGTCTCTAGTTTTCATCGACATTCCCAGATTAGATGTGTCTTGTTATACTGTACAAATACAGCGTTATCATATCAAAATCACAACATGATGCATTTGGGTCGACGTTGAGGTTCAGCATTAGTTTTTAGCGTTTGACCCGATTTATGGATAGGTTAGATATAGACACCTTATTAGATGTTCTTGAATTGGGGCTTTTCCACGAAAGTATTTACAGGTTTTCCACTCCTTCTCATTGCATGATTAGTTCGAAAGCACTGGCATGCAGTGACGGATGCATCCAATACATGCTATCTACGGTACAGAATTTACCCAAACAAAAATAGTTCTGTTTATGATGTCGACTTTTTAATGCAATCAAAGGTGCCCATAAGCGAAATAAACAAAAAACATTGAATTGCACATTATATTTAAGCATGGTCAGCTACAGTTCATTAAATCGTTAGTTTCTAAACTTCAGCCTAGCTAAGACATTTGGTTCTAGTGCATCGATTGCTATACCTTAACCTTGGCTCGATACAAAAAAGGAGTGTATCCTTATGAGTAAATTAGACAGTGGAAAAAGTTTGCTGAATCTCAGTTTCCAACGACAAATCTTATCATTAGTCTTTGTCTCGCCAAAGTATTTCATTTCCAAACTATGAACACGTTTGGTCTGGTCTGGGATTGGTTTTCAGGACCCTAGTGACATTCATATCGGTATTTAAAATAAAAAAGACGTGCGTATCCTTTTGGAGACATGCGATCTAGCTATGTGTCAATAGGACGAGTAATTCCTGGAAATGGTGTCTATGTCGACTCATCTCAGGCTTGCTCCAACAATACAAACATAGACTGGTATGACACAGATGTTCCAAACAGTTTCATGATATATATTGACCATAACAATCTATATGAATGGTAAATGGTACAGTCTGTATTCCGGGCTTGGGGGTTTTATAGCGTCATGCACAAGCTCGTGCACATTAAAAACAATGGCAGTAACGGTGAAATAACTTATCAAGCTTAACTGCTTGGGACAACAGGTTGTTACAACAATGTATTAGAACCGTCTGAATATGGATACTTTATATTATCCCTACAAGATAGAAAGCGGCCATATTACTATCAGCTGTCAGTGGAATCTCAGTTAGAGTTCCTAAAGTAGTTGTGGCATTATTTTGAGATTATAAATGAGACTGTACACATAAATAAATAAGCTAAAACTCTAGGTAAAAACGAAACACAACTAGATCGTTTACATACGTAATTTGCAAGTATTGTACCGACGAATATTTCACAGACAAATCTATTGATAATGCTGTCTGAATATGGATAAATAAAATCGACAGCCATCGAAGAAACGGAAACAGCTGAGTCTTCCGTGCAAACATTGCCCAAATATGAGGGTGGGATCAGAGCCTGTTTCTCATCGAACAAAACCTGTGATCGCCTGGAAACACTTGTGGGGTAGTCATCCATGTCATTGACGTTATTCACCATTTAAACCATGGGATAGGAGACGTTTTGCGCGTTAATAGGTCAACTTCTTGACCACATCGATGGATCATACAATTGAGAAAATGAGTTCTTACTCGGTTCCCTGTTAAATATATAATACTCTTTAACGCGTGGTTGGAAATATAATCAGGTTTGTACCACGATTATTACTATCTCATCTTTGAAAACTGAATTTTGAAATTTTCTGCTCTATTCGCTGCATTTCTCAATTGCCCAAAAGGTATTCACTAGCATAAACATATTCTGCATGAAAGATATGAAAGTTTACGTAGCATAATCAGAATTACATCGATGGTGCGGATAAATTTAAATTGAAACGCTGTCTGCCACAGTTACGAAGCGGATATATCTCAACCATACGTGCTTTAGGTTATACTTGGTGTCACAGAATTAGGCGAAAATTGAATTTATTTCTTCTTGAATTACAAACTAATCTCACCATTTTTTTTGTTTCGTCGTACATGCGTTACCTGGGGTAAATAAGTGGTTTTTTCCAAGGTAAGCGGCGTGTAACGATTTGCATGTGCCTGACTACGAATCACTTGAAGTCAGGAACATTAGAATCACGGGGTGCACGGGAATTCTGCCGTAAATTCTTCTCACCTATTTGAGGATATATAAGGCAGAATATTTCTGATAATATTACGGGTTCAAAAGTGTCTTATCCCAGGATAGATAGCTTGTCATTCTTTCTCCAGCCAAAGAGGTGAGTGTTAAATTTATATTTCGTTTTATTGTGAATTTTATTCAGTTTATCATTTCATGTAATGATGCCTTTATTACAATGCAGATTGTAAACGTTGAATATTTGGAATTACTAGTCACTATTAGACTTTAAATGCAATAGCGTAATCTAAGTTTTAGATTGTTTTTGAAACAACTACTATTAGTGTGGTTTCTTTATTGTAGCTGATTTGTAGCGGAACGTCTTTTATTTGTAGCTAAACGTCTCTGATTGTCTCTGAATTGTAACTGAATGTGATTGATTGTGCCGTGATTGTGCTGTTTAATTGTGCGATCGAATTAAGGTATCTGACTGTCTGTCTGTCGGATTGTCTGTCCGTCTACATCTGTCGTGATGTGTAAATATCCGGAAATCTAGAAGTCTGAGTGTCGGAGCTGTCTAGAGGTATAAACATCCTGGGTGGCATCTAGGTATTTGGGACCGTTGGTTCTAGTAAATGCTGTATGCTGTCTGTACGTATAACTGTGGTGGATCCGTGAAGGGCATGTGACCGATAAAAGTATTGAGTCAACCCTAGGTATTCGGAGAAGCTGGGCGGCGATTCAACAGTTGGTGAATCGTACGGTTCTACAGGGTCGAAACATATGTGTGTGTTGCAATTGTAGTACAATTGAATATATTGTTATATTTACACATAGTTACTTCAAATCACAGTAGTATTTCAAGGGATTACATGAATCTCAATAAAAGTTAGCAACTTTATTAAATACATGTATATGTTCGTGCTAGTTGTCGCAATCCATACGTGCGATAGTATAGTCTGATGTTTGTATTTATTATCGCAATTTATACTTGCGTTAATATAACTTTTATGAAGGTTCCTTGGATATGTGTATAGTCCAGGAGATTCCTTGTATCTGTGTTTATTTTGTATTAATATTTAATTTATTTTTGAATTGTGAATAGTTGTGTAGCGTCAATTTTGGTGAATGTATGAGTTATTGTGTTGATACATCATTATTTTTCATTAATAATTTATTTCATAAATTTACATTATCTTTCACATTGTGTTTGTGTTGTTCATTTAATCCACCATCCACTCGGTAACAAGTCTGTTACACTTGGATTTGTTATCCAATGACTATTTACAGTAGCACCGTATACAAAATTGTGCTTATCACTTAAATGTCAGCGATTGCAATTGGTTAATCGATATGAGATCGACTACGTCGAATATTGACTAGAACACAACAAAAGACGCTTACACTTCCATCAACATCAATAATACCCGATCCAGTCGGAAACATCCTTAATGGTTCGCTTGCGTTGGAACACATAGTTCTATAGTAAGTCGGTCTTAGATACATACAATAGATAATCTGGCTGGTATCTCAAAGTACAGGTGCAATGATATTATTATCCACAATTAGACACTTTTGTCGGATGACCAAATGAGAGACATTCATGCAACTATAGCAAATTTAGAGAACTTAAACCTGTAACGTTTTTTTAATAATAATGTTCCGTCTCAAGGTGATGCTGGCCTTAGCAGAAAATAAGGAATGCATTATAAGCTTATTCATGTTCATAATGGGGCATTCTCTAGGACGATCATCTAAAATTATTTCCTTTCATTTGACCAAACATAACTTGGACAAATATTTCCATTCCTCGTACTCATTCCAGCTTTAAAGGTCGTCCAAACTGCACCCTGAATGGTTTCGAGAAAGGACGAATAAAAAAGAAATGAACTATGACAAATTCCCACAACTCACACAATTACTTCAGACAGATGCAACATGCAAAATGCCTTACTACCATTCGCCATCTGTGATATTCTCATTTTGACAATGTAAGTCGATATTTTTCGTTATAGATGAACTAATTTAAAAGGCTCTCCCCGAAAGTGAAAACGTCGTTTTTACTCTAACTTGAACTGGCTTGTTTCATTACATAATTGTGTTGATTATCTTACCTAAAGAGCGACAGTCAACCACCGTTTTATTTGGTATTGCCGTTATGAGAACGGATGAATGGGTCCATAAATAACGATCTTGTGATTAATGAAATGCGTGCACTCGATCGTGCGCCAGCAACCAGGCCTTGTTTGATTGATCTTGTTAATCCTCCGCTCAACTACCAGGATCCTTTCCTCCACCGAAACGGGTCGCAACCCGCGGCAAACAGGTTGTCTCTACTTAGTCGCATCTTACGTCACGTAGTGATGCACAAAGGACCAATTCTTCAACCCGGAACCCGCAGGAGGATATCCCTAAGGTACCCATGTCATTATGTAAAGTAGTTTTCTATACAAAACATTAAAATTATGATCAGCAAAGGAGAAGTAAAAACTGTTTTAAAGTAACAAATGGTCGACTTACTTTGGCTGACACTATTGGCTTTAATATAGCTAAACATCAGATCTTAGCGGAATGCGAGTCAGGTCTACATTTACTTATTATGCTCTGTTATTGAACTGTATAGAGTCACTAAATATAAATTTTTAATATGCAATCTAGTGTAACATTATCAATGCGTAACAAATTCGGCACCGGAGCACCACATTCTTACATATATACAATATCAGTAGCAATGTAAACTAAAGATTAAATTCAGTTTTAATGATTCCACAATCATACAGAGGGTAATTTTATCATTTTATGTATGTGTTTCAGATACAATTATCATTTCATATTGCCACGAAATTATATAAACCCATTTTATTTGTATTTATTAAATTCGTGCTACTAGAGTTTCATTTCTGGCGTACAACTATACCCGAGGGTGATTCATGTATATTGTGTCGTATTTCAAAATAGCGAGTTCGGTTCATCCTAAGCCGCACGTGCGAAGTGCTTTTGATGAGACGAGCCAAATGCCTTCGATGCACAGTCCGTACCTCACCGCATGTAATGCTACTTATATTAAGAATAGTCAGTCGGCGATCTACTATAAGGATTCGCACATCTCTAGCTATAGAGGTAGGACATTAGAAATAATGTATCGTAAGCGATAACACTATTGTACTATCACTTCAATTTCTGCATGATTTTAAGCTTTGGTTTACACGGAATAATGTACACGTTTATATTCTTATTTCGAACTTAACAAAGGATTTTCTATTAGTAATGTTTACATTTTTAAGAAATGTTTAGTACAGTAGGATTAGTAACAAGCAAGGTTAGGTTTATTTCTGAACTTGTTCTCAAATTATTGTGCCAATAATATTATCTGTATAACTTGCCGTGTATAACGTTCTTACGCCCATGTTGTATAAATAGTACACGGTATTGGATATGTTTTCAGCCGCCCAGAATCTGAAAATGTCTGGTGTTGTTCGGTGCTGTCGAGTGATTGGAATGTCCAGTGTCTGGAGTGTTCCGGCTATAAAGCTGTCCAGTGTCCGGAGTATCCCAGCTGTATAGCTGTCCAGTATTTGGAATATCCAGTGTTGTCTTGTGGTGTCCAGAGTGACTACAGGGACCCGAACGTTCCAAGTATCAGATGAATTGAGGACTACGTGGTGCAAGTTGTAAATTTAACAGAAGGAATGGTAGCAGTTGTAAAGCTATAATTGTGGGGTTCGTAAAACCCAATACATCTTTATGTACTGTACAGATAACTTATATATCTGTCCTTTTTCATTTGCACAATTTCACCGAGTTAAGTCATTCTACTACAAGAGTAAAATTCTAGTGTTTACTATCTGAGTAAAAAAGATCAATCTCTCCACTGTTTAGTCACTGTGAATCATTCACGCCTTGTTTGTCTTCTGTAGAAAAAAAAATTGTATTCTTCTTTATTACATTTGTGTTATTATGTTAATCTAATATTTGGATAGAATATATACGCAAGTATTCATTGTTTTTTATTGTCATACAAGTCATTTATTACTTGTGTGTCTCTATGTGTGTGTCTGTGTGTGTGTGTCTCTGTGTGTGTGTGTGTGTCTGTCATGTTGTGAATCCGAAAATTCCCACCCGGTTCTCTTGTTACACATACAAGTCGTGAATTCAAACTCGATTGACACGGAATTTACAGACAACATGCTGGACCAGCTGACTACATCAAAAGCAATTTCATTCCACGTTTTAACGAAAATAAGTCAAGAGTGGTGTTACCAGAACCTAATGCGTTCAAATATAATCTTGCTAACAGCCGAAGAGATATCCATACATTTGCACTACCATTATGTATCAATACAAACCAGAATATGTTTGTATTGCATCTGCACGTGCAAATGTTAAGCCCATGGCTGTATATTCAGTGTCAAACATTTCACGGTTTATATTTCTCAACATGTCCAACAATGTTGCATTTCCCGTTCATTTTTTTTTAGCAACATTGACTAAAGACAAATAGAGCAAATGTTCGACTATTATTTCCATAATGCGCACTTTTCTTCGGGCATAAGTTTTTCGATGGAGTAGAGAAACACCTTTTCGAATGCAATTTAAATGGTCATATAGTCTTCAGACATATTAATGTTATTTTAGTTGTTCCAGTAAACCTAATGTCATAACAAGAAGTACGTGTGTATCTTGCAAATCATCAATGTCAGCATGTTGAGCAATTATATATTGAGATCGCAGTATAAATCGGACAACTACGATTGATCGTCAAAAGTTTCATCGTAGGAAGGAGATGGAAGAGAACCAAGAACTGCGAGACGAAATCACTACGAGAACGACGTTGCTTACGAAATACAAACGCAAGTTTGTTGTATTGTGTGTTACTTGCGGAATCATATGGCAGCCACCGTTGGTCCGGGTGCGCTGTGAATCGTATATTATATTAATGTTAATCAATCTCATTACGACTGCATTTTGCGAATGTCTTTATGCAAAACATCTTGCCGCGGCACAAACCAGTTCCAATACAATGACGAAGCTATACTTAGTGTCCAGTAAGAATAGAACAATTACCGTGTATGTATATGGAAATCCAACACAACCTCGAAAGGCCCACAATAAACGTGGGTGGGGGTAAATGAGTTACAGGGAGTAAACACAAATTGTATAAGAATACGGAAAGAAAAAAGACTTTGCGCACAATACTGTTTTTGAAATACATCGCCTACAATGTTACAATCCTGAAAAAAGTACAATAAACTTTCCGAATGAGACTGATTGTATGTATCGGATACGGACAGGTATCAAATATTAACAACTTTTAAAAGCATCATGTAACATTAAAAACAATATACAACCAATACTAAACACTAGTAAGTCCATAGAAACAAAAATGAAAACAGACGAAATGTGATACCATTACAAGAGCTTCAAATACTTGCAATGCTGTCAACAATTTTAAAAGGAAAATGGAGCTCTGTATGGAACAAAAGAATCGTAAAGGTTAGCCATTATCTAGCTTCAAGAGAGAAGAAAGAAATAATTAGTCTTTGCTTATCAGTCGTATAGGTCTAGAATAAAGGTATGCAAACTCGCTGTATGTTTTGCACATTGTCAAATATCTGTATTGTGCCATTTCACAGAAAGTGACAAAATTAAATGAAAACATCAATAAACGTTGCCATTTAAAAGTATATGGATGGAGCGATGCCTCTGAAAACTTACACGAAATGTTTTATTTTATTATAATAAAGGTGCTATTAAATAATCTTTACTCGAAAGTTCGCCACGTAGCAGAAATGTTTGGCCAGATTCAAACCAGAAAAAAACAGAACCCATTAAACGACGATATGTAATGGAATATAGTCTATGATATTCAATAATTTAGTTCGAATTTTCCATTGAAACACATGTCACCTTCTTGTAAGTCGCTACAATAGAATACCTCTGCAAAGCGTACATAAATTTTGTTTGACACATGTAATCTTCCTATGTTAAAGATTGGTTACATTGTGATTGCGTATATAATTAATGGTGTACGTACCTGAATTCTCGCAGATATACCCTCTTTGACTTGAACACATTTCGTCGTTCCAGGTGCAATCAGACGTTGATAATTCTGCACAGTTCTCGGAGTACCGATTGTTATTAGGCTCCCCTTGAATTATTAAAGCGCATTATGTTGAATCAATGTCATTAAAATGTGTACAATGTCACTTTATTACAACTATTTTATAAATAAACATTGTTTATGATATCTCGTTTTTCTGCTCATTTTTAAACATGTATAAAATTATATAAATGAACATATTCACTCCTTAGACAATTTTTTAATACAGCTCCCACTTATCTATCACTGTTAGGTCAGTACAATAATACATGTAGAATAATAACAGAAACTAACACTTTATTCCAATTAAACCATGTGAGTACCCTAATTTATCTTGCAATAATTATGTTTGTAATGATTTCTGACGACAGCAAGAATTGTTCTTTACGTTTCATCAAATGTTATAACAAACGTGGCATTGCACAGTTCAATACATACTTGATAATGCTTTTGAGTCTTGGTTCACGAAAAGACATTCTGAAAAAAATGTCTTTCCAAATATTTCGTTTAATCAAATAGATCTGTTTCACTATTTAGCTAATGTAAGGGCTTTTCTCAAATATTTCATGGCCTCGACAGCTCTCTGCATTATCTGTTTAAACAATGTACATGACTCAAATGCTAAACAATTATTATATAAATCCACATAATTGATGATCTGAAAAGCATACACTGGCTTCAATTTGCTAAAATACTAAATTGTATTAGAAAACATTAAGGAATATATAATGAGATACTATCAAATAAATATAAACACCATTATAAAATACTTGATTTTAAAGAAACGTCAATAAATTTCATCAATTGTTATACCTTCTGCCCAGTTTACATATGTGAATCTTTGTCCATTAACCCATGTACGTTTATTTTCTGGGTGCAACTTGTTTGCCCCTATCCATAGCTCCTCCACAGAAAACCTTATCCTCTGCATTTGTACTGAAAAATAAATTAATGTATTTGGATCAAAGGTTTAGTATGTCTTGAAGATAACAGTTAACATCTAATGGAAGATATATTAAAACACATTTAACCTTGTCTTAGACTGGAACCGTGCATATGAAATGGATTTCACCGAGCGAATTCGGACGCCAACATAACCATGCTTTTTGAGAGCCAATTGTTTGTTTGAATCTTACGGATCCTCAAAAAATTTAATAATAAGTGGTATACTTTGTTCCAAACCTGTAAATAGGCGTTACTCTCCCATTTCATATCAAATGCAACATTCTCACCATAGTCTTACTTGATCAAGGAAAGATGCAAATTAAATCAATCTATATGGCGTATGCAATAAGCTATTGAATTTAGTAGGAATTAAAAACGGTGGCAAAAAATGACTACCACTGAACATCAACTTTTGAAGTTTATAATTGAGTGTAATTCAATATCCAAATGTTCTACATAATTACTTGATATGATCTATGTGATTCCTTGGATATTCAGCTTTAATGATCGGTAACTTCCGAAAACGTTTTTTAGAAAACATTTATCATGTAGCTTTTAAATCTAATCCTTCTAGTTAAAGTACTGCCACATGTGCCTCAAGATCATAATGATACAATAAAACATTTATCTAAGAAATTAGGCTGGCATACCGGATTTACAAAGTAAGAAAAGGTCATATATTCTGTATTAAATATCATGTACCTTCTATAAACTTCTGCTCCGCTTCTGATTCAATGGTAACTAGCATGCCACCATTGTGTCTACAAATGTCGAAAGCCTGAGTCCATGTTATCATCACATCATGTACTATTTGGTAGCAATACCGCATATTGGCAACAGTCCTGCATGGCTCGCTAGCATCTGAGCTCAAACATAATACTAATATGTTATGAATGAGCTATATTTGTACTTGTACGAATAGTAATATCATCAGCAGCAATCGTAGTAAAAGTCAACAAGTGGCAGTTACATCGTTTCTTAAATAATGCTACTCAGAGACAGTAAAACACATTTATAAAAATGAAAACTAATGATAGATTTTGCATCATACGTTGTAACTATTACTAACAATAATCATTGAACATCATATAGACATGTTATATCCAGTTCTCTTAAGGTTTAAATATATAATGCTCTTGATTTCATTCAATGATATATATGACCTCTATAATCTCATGGAATGATGAAACATGGTATATATTATGATTAGCAACTATTAATTGACCTATATGTCATGTGAAGTTTCTCGTATCTACTGCCAGAAGACTGATGTAGTTATTCTAACACGGCAGTATATAATTAATGTAAAACGTGACCCATTTCTTTGAACAAAGTCAACCAATTGATGGTTGAAAAAGTGGATTTGCCTTCAGAAAAGTAGCTTTTGTTTCTTCAATTCTATAAGGACATAGCCACTTTGAACACAATTACCACTAAAGAAACTACTAAATATTTTAATAATAAATAGTCTATGAAAGACATACGTTATCTCCTGCTATTATATCAATCTGTAATATAATATATTGTAGACAAATATGTTCATTTGTAACAATAGTATTAAACCTTCTTGTACTGAGTGTACATAGTATAATGAGTAAATTATTACTGAAATTGATGTTGGCTTTCCTATACTGTGATAATATTAGGACGAGAAAACCGCCAAAGGCTATAGTACCGGATTAGAAAACTAGTTTAGTGGTTTATTTTTCGTATTCCCATTTTTGACTATATGTATATTACTGATCAGTTTACTTTATGAATTAAATATCAGGATATGGCTATTAGTTGCGATTTCTCACAGAGCACATACAAACCAAGTATAATGACTAAGTCAAACTTGTTTCAAGGCTAGAGCTTAAGACTTTGGTGAATGCAAATATCCGGTGCATAAAATTTCGATAATATTGAATTTGTTTTGCCAGAGAGGATTAATAATAATAATAATAATAATAATAATAATAATAATAATAATAATAATAATAATAATGAGGACTTTGTATAGCGCCTAATCTTATGAAGCTCTAAGCGCTTTACACTATCAATAATGATATGACTACACTAGAGAACAACAAATGACAAAACCAATGAAATTGTAAAACATTAAAACATGCTGAAAACATATAAGATACAAAACATGATTAGGTCGCTAAGTTTGTCTCTATAGTCGACACAGGTGAGTCTTAAGGGCACTCTTAAAAGGGACCACTGTGTCTTTATGTCTAATTTCAATGGGAAATTCGTTCCACATCGCCGGGCCCTGGTGTGCAAACGAACATGGTCCATATGACTTTGTTTTCACCTTGAAAACAATAAGTATACGATTATCAGATGAAGAGCGCAAGCATCTAGTTGGTTTATACACATGGGTGAGGCTGGATGGGTATGTTTGACTGGAGTATGTCACTTGAGAAAAGACAGTCATACAGACCTCTTTAAATATCCTAACCAAGTACAGATACATTACTAGTGTGTGATAAACTAATGCTAACCAAACAGTTGACGCTAGAATCTTAGTAAACCATATGATCTCACCATCTCCGATTGTGTTCTTCATAAGATTGAAACGTAAAGTAATCTTTGCGAAATAGTATTTCCTAAGATGCAAAACGAATGTATATAACTGCAAACATCAACATATCAAAGGGTGAAACATGATACAGGCCACAACCTATCACTAAACAGTTTGCCTTATGCGAGGCCGTGAAGTACTTGATTTGCCAAAAGAAATGATGTGGATAACTCACTGGAGTAACAGCTCTCACAATGGAGATTTCTGGCAATCTACACCCTTACACAAAGTTTCATATTTTGCACCTTTACCTCTCAATTAAAGAGCAAGTCACTTGAGAAAGGACAGTCATTCAGACCTCTTTAAACAACATCAGAAACCACCTTTGTATTTATAAACAATATTAAAGAACCACTCAATAAAATGGCACGATTACCAACAAGCTTGTTGATTTTGTGTTAACACATAATCCTGAAATTATAAGTAAAACTGATAATGGATGCGTTAGCAGCATACCGTGCACAGGTCGCTCAGAAAGTGCCACATGTGAACAAAGTAGGCACCCATATTGAATTAATGGTGGTATACCACCTGCCGAGAATGCAATACAATTCCAGGAAGAGAACAAAGCACGGACATCTAAGACAAGGAACACTACTGGAGCAGCAGCGGGAGCCTATATCATATTCTGTTGTTTTGGTTGGGGGAGGAGGTAGGGCGATGAGGGGTTGTTGTTGCATAGCTAACTTATCTCGCTTTCTTACTCCTCATCCACTTACGGTGACAAGCGAGCGGATTACTTTTGTGGAACGCATGAGCAAGGGCAAACCAATAAACTAAAGTCATGAGGGCAAGCCAGCGCAGTCTCAACATATTTTCGCTGCTTTAAGAAGCACATATCGGAAACCTTTCGGCAGATAATTGTTAATACCTTTGCCTTCACTGCACCAAAGTATATTATCCTTAAATTGAACCAGACGCTATCAAACCTGCGCAGCTAATTATCAACACAAATCTATAGATTATTTTAAGGATAGGTTTTGGCAAGGAATGTTATTAAACAATATCACAGACCTTCATTATATGATTACAACCTGGAAGTGACTGAACGTATCGAGCTAACGATTTCTTTCTTGTGTACACACCATCTGCTGAGTAGAGAAAAAATACGAAATAATTTTTGCTTCTTTGTTTACTTCTTTGGGGGCTTGCAGTCGATGGTCTTGTTGCCTCTATGTATAGACTTTAAGAATCGAAGTTGCTGAGAATCAATCTTAAATGTTGTCAATATTTGTGTGGCGATATATAGTAATACAAGTAACATGACTTAAAATAAATGTCCAAATTGATAGCTTGATAGCAAACGTACAGCTCTTCTCTTTTAAAGTGCAATTTCTTTCTACTGTTAAACTAAAGCGCTTGAAGGAAGGCAGTGCGCAATGTTACATTAGATTTCCACCTCCTGGGAACTGTATATAACTACCAGAAGCCAACACAGTGTCTCATAAATTTGCTAGTGCAACTATCGGCAAACGGCTTCAGTTTGAAGTCTGAAATAACGCTCAATGTTATCAGGGGTGTTCCAATCCTACATCAAATATTTGCCCTCTTACTTTCTCGTTATAATCAAGTACACATACATGCTTTTCTCGTAAGATTTAAACTAATAATATGCACCATCTCTACTTTTAATTCATAATGAAGGACACATCAAACAAACTATTGTTTGAGACCGTAACACAAATTTTCATATTATTCTTCTGTTGTTCTGCTTCTAACCCAGTCATGTCGGTAATTAGGAAAACGAGAGAACAGACCAGTCGGAAAATGCATCAGTATATATGCAACCCTCTGATTTTAAAATGCCTTACACGGATTTTAAAATTGCATCGCTAGATCCGTATTTAGTACGTGACAGGCATTATTCAATATGCTATCCATAACATGCTTCATTTGGAGAAATCCTCCAAAGACAAATAACTCTTGTATCTAGCCCTTTAGTGTGAAACACGTCTGGTAGATAATATCCATCTCCAGCTTACGGGATCATTACTATTATAAGAAATTTCTGATATTCTAAATGTGTCATGAATTTTAAACTACTTGTGTAAACTATGTTTGCACTATCAATCGCACTAAATATATGTATAGTATTTACATTCCCGTTAATTTAAAAATTTTATACACAATCCTCACCGTCCCATTCCTTATTTTTCGTTTCTTTATATCGCTCATTGATCATGATGAACGTTTCGTGCAAAAATCAAATTATTTATGGTACAACCTTTTATGATGAGTTATCAAGTGTTCATGCGCTATTTCTTGTCAATCAATCGATGAATCAAGCAATCAATCAATTCTCAAAAAGATGCACCAGCCTAGCCGCTTGTTCCTTTCTATCAAGAAGGTTGGGTCTCACAAGTATAAGTATGCACTAAGCGGGATTGACATCACCAGCCGTTACAATGAAGTTGTCATTGAAAACATAGAATATGTCCGATTTTAGAGAGGATCTTTAAAGCATACCGAAAGGCTACATGTTCACCCTGGTCTGGCGTTTATGGGCGCAGTGTCGCAATTCTTTGTCAAGCATTCCGTGCCTCTTTGTAATGGCGAGGCCGGCGTTTCAATGCTACCTTCACTGATTGACACTTTAGGCAACATCGCGCTCAGAAACGCGACTGAAAGCTCGAGCTGCATTGACAAAGTTGTTGCTGATAATTGTTATATTGACTCAAAATAATGAAGTAAGAGACATATGATCTCATATCAGTTTTTTCTGCACACTCAATCTCACACGCACAAATGACCAAAGCCTTCCCGCCGTGAAGCTGGTAATGTAACTATATACGCGAAGAGAACCAGTCACCAGTCAACACCACTCCAACAAGAATAGCCTATCTAACATATGTTAGGATCAAGATTATTTTTCCAGACTAGGCTGTTCCGAGGACTCCATGGTGATTTTCATGTTGTCAGTTATGTAACACAACTGGCATCTGTTTTTTTACTATGTTACTTTGCAGGTTCATGTTGCATTATTTACGAGTTCTGTTGCGATAGTTTCCCCTCATATAATAGAGGTCACGCCCCTTCTTGTTATAAAATGTCTTGTCATAGATGTAGCGGTCTATGGCTTTATGGATATCAGTCCATTACAAGTCTCATCCGAGTTTCGAAGTACCTATTGGATCCCCTCATGCTTCGCACAAAGCTATGTACAAAGGTGATCCACCAGCCTTTTGGAGATTTTCTCGCAGCAGAAGACGGTCTTAAAAACGCCATACGAGACCTCATATACACGTTTCTGCGTGCAGTTGTTATGCTGATAGGCGGCAAGGCCTTCTACTGTCACGATCTGCATAGATGTTATATTGCACAATATTTACGACGGTGTTAGTTCTGAAGGGCTTTTACGTCCTTTCCTGGCAACGGTAATAAAACAGGCAGTGGCCATTCGTCTATAAAGCGGAGATCTTTTCTCGGGTCTTTGGTACGTCGACCAGGCCAAAACACGGAGTGCATAGCTGGCTCATATCATAGAGAGAGAGAGAGAGATGAAATTCTGATTCGCGGCGGAGTTAGTCTATCCTAACAATCCTTGTCTTGAGTATATTATACTTCTCAAAATGCAATCAGTTGTACTTTTTGTGATCATGTATGTATAAAACTTAACCTTCATTGTCCTCTTGATGTTGCAATTCTATTACTAATTAACTGAGGAAGTACCTGTCTTTTCGCAGATGTACCCTCGATAACGTGTACACGATGTGTCGTTCCACTTGAAACTGGTGGTACTTATTTCTGCACAGTTCTCGTCGATCAGTGGACTATTAGGCTCACCTTGAATTGGTATAAAATATACACGATATCAAACTGAAAACAATAATACGTACAAACTTTAAGTTTATTGAGGTAATTAATGTACAAAGGTATATATATATATATATATATATATATATATATATATATATATATATATATATATATATATATATATATATATATATAATCATTATTAAGGGAATCTTACAAGATATATAATACAGAGTTGCTCAGAAACTACAAGACGAATGAGTTCTTGCGTCTGTCACGGAACGGACACCAGTTTGATCTGACCTAATTCAACAAAAGGACAGAAAAACAGCTTGGCGAGAGAATCACACAATTAACAGGATTTGGTAAGGGCATTGTTTACCGCAAGAGTTATGGAAGGAGGTTCTGAAGAAAAGATAATAGGATAAGTGTGTATCGGGATAACGGAAGAAGAAGAAGAAGAAGAAGAAGAAGAAGAAGAAGAAGAAGAAGAAGAAGAAGAAGAAGAAGAAGAAGTAATAACAATACAATTATTTGGGTAGATATTAGAGTAAAATTTACGTCGGGTGGGAAAGTGATTATCTGCAATTTGACTAAGATTGCAAAGTGAAGGGTACATTTGATATTTTAGAACCAACTGCTCATGCGTTTCAGTTGGTTGCAGTATCTGCATCGTTCTTTACGTGTGCGTTCCATGTCTGTAAACCCCTGATTAGATTCAATAAGTAACATCTCTGAATGTCCATTGTAATTGTAGTGGTTGGCGACTTTTGCGTTGATTTTGCTGCTATTATGGTTTCTGTGATTATTCGTTCCTTTACTTTCTGACGTTATTGCTTCTGAGAAAATATATTGTATTATTGGTTCGACATCGCAACTTTAGATTGATCGTGTAGTTAACTCCTATTGTCGAACTTAGGAAGGAATTATTATGGAACATATGTTTGTAAATTAAGCAGGGCATGTCTTTTGTAATGGTATGTGTCTGAATAGTTGGTCTTACTTGACGATTCACTGACACGTCTTACATGGTCCTCGAGATTGTTAGGCTTATGGCAATGAATCCATAGGAATGTCTTGAAATATCTCTTGAGAGATTCGGATGAGTAAATATGGTGCCAATATTTGTGTAGGATCTGTTGAAGCTTTTCTAAGTAATTTGTTTATGTATCCTGTCCTTTTAAGGTGTCACTTAAGCTCTACGAGTCACCGATCGCATGTAGCAGGATTACAACATGTATTTGATTGTTTCGCACATACCGTACGTGCTGGGGGTGGTTTTTGCATGGGAGTAGATATTGGGGAGATTCTATGGGTTTCGAATATAGTTCATTGTCTATGTTACACTCTAACAACGTATAAAAATATCAGAATTGATAAGAACCTGTTCAATGAATCCGAAGTAAATTGTATCGTATAATGAAGGTTTTTTTTTGCGAATTCTAAATTTATTTTTAAAAAGGGTCATATAATGATCCATTTCGATTTTATGTCGCCAAGGAATCAATACCAGGTTATGTTATTTTATGCTGCTTCTTTGACAGTCTTCTCATGAAAATATTAACATGTTAAGTCGCCATTTTAGTGTCCATTGCAGTCCACTTTACTGTTAACGTGTACGTTGTTAAATACAAACTAGTTAAGCATGAGAACATGTTTAACGTTTCACCAAATAAAACGTTGGAGGGTAAGAACCAGGTCGACTATCCCATGCTGCTTGATTGCAGTTTTTGATACATTCCTCGTGTGAGAAATTATTGATTAACGATATATCTAATGTGACGAGAAGAATCATTTTTAAAAGGTTAGTTTTGGTGTCTTGTTGTCAGTGGTATCTTGAATATACAATGGCAGTTTTGTTACAAACAGCCGAAGCTGAAAATCAGTTAATTAGATATAAGAAATGTTTCGTAGTGTGTGTTAGGAAGTACTGGTTTAGATCTCACTGATTGGAGTTACGTTCGCACATTTACTCATCAATATAACCTTAGTTTTGCATATCTGTATTAGACTGTTCTCTCTCTCTCTCTCTCTCTCTCTCTCTCTCTCTCTCTCTCTCTCTCTCTCTCTCTCCCTCTCTCTCTCTCTCTCTCTCTCTCTCTCTCTCTCTCTCTCTCTCTCTCTCTCTCTCTCTCTCTTGTAACTCCTTACAGTAGTACCTAATTAAGACTTTCAGCAAACTCGACTTTTCATTCTCATTTAGCTACATAAATATCCTAGGTTTGAGATGATTTTAAAGTGTATATCTACTCTGTAATGAATACACGATGTTGTCTTTAATCTTGATCCAAAATATTCATTGTACAATGTACTAAAAACATCAAGCTACTTGATCAACTTCAGCCGATTATTCACTAAAAGTACTAACTAATTATTGCGTTTACCTAGATATGTTTGTTCGACCATGAAGCTAATATGTGTTGAGGATATATTAATAACAGAATAAATATAATTTAGTTTTTAAAAAATTCAACAAATATGTTTTACCTTTTGACCAGTTCTCGTAGGAGACTTTTTCTAAATTAACCCATGTGCGTCCATCCTCCGCACGAACATTTTCTAACCCGATCCATAATGCAAGAGTTGTAAAGTTCCTCTTCTGCACCTGAGCTGTTAATATATTTTTGTCACAGAAATAATCAGAATTATAGTAATAAAAAGTAAATATTTTGAAAGACAAATGAGAGAAAGTAATGCTTCGTTGATAAACGAGATATCCGCCAACAACAATATTTCATTGAAGAATTACGCAATCTAAAACAAAAACTATTATTGAGCAGAACTTATGTTGCTTAAATTGTAGGATATTTCAATAACCTGCATTAAAACGTTTACACATTTTGACCTATTTATAAATGACAACTGATCAAATTCGATGGAACATCCCCATCTCACTGGAAAGAAGTCAAATCATGAATCTTTAATACACTACGCTGGCTGTAGATCTGCATTTCGAATTTGCAATTGAACATTATCTCATAATAAGCCTGGATATGTATCAATATGAATATGATCTGTAATGTCCCTTGATATAAGACATAACGTTCCTTAAATATATCGATTTAGTGATTCAGGATCAACCAACGTCAACCAGAGTTCATTTAAAAAGTATTTGGTCAAAACTATCTGATTTTAAAATACGACAGTGATAAAACCTATGGTATAAGAACATAATTTTAGTACGGGAGAGGTATATTCAATGATGGTGCAAATAACAAGCTCCTTCTATAAAACTAATATAAGATGAATTGCCTCCATTCTGCGGAACAATCAGTAGGGAGGAGACTGTCATTGCAAGAATTTGAATTGATGAAACATATATAAATCATTGGATAAAATATCAGGTACCTGCGATGAACTGCTGCTCCTCTGCTGTTTCTATAGTGATTAGGTGGCCATCATACTCTTTGCAGATACTGGATGCATCGTTCCATGTGATATTGGCATCTACTATGTTGTAGCAGTTTTCAAAATTGCCAATATTGATGCAAGGCTTGGCCCATCCTGAGCTAGTAGTTACTTAATAATAAGAAGAAACATAATATTAGAAGATGAAGAGGTAGGATAATCAGCAGAAGGAGATGAACAACAACGAAAATATTAACAGCAATAGAATCACTGGTATCTGTGGCGTATTAAAAGGAGAAGTAAATACAGATTTAGTAGTATTCGACAAAATATACTGATTGTCCACAATGAGTGTTTGACAAAGGTGGAAGAAACATGTTTTATTTCGGCATTGTTCACATTTAAAATGTAACATTGTTTGTAAAAGAAAAGTATTTAAATACACTTGAATACAAGAACTTGCAATTTAGTATTTATACAGTACGATATACAGGATTCAAATAAGGAACTTGCATGAAAGATGAAGCTACAGAGTGATAAATGTTATACATTAAATTGAAAAATGTTTTCAAGCTATGTACCAAATATCATTTCAAACGGAAGTATTCAAAACGGATAAATTATTGAACCGTGTTTTAGCGGCATTATATGAAGCGTTTATACCTTGCCGTATAATCGTCTACAATATATTTCGTTCATGAAAGTAACTGTGCTAAAACCTGACTCCGATTTAACTCCTATTGAACTATATATCTACCTGAAAATTTGAAGTTTAAATTTGGGAGTTAATACTATCTTCCATTTCGTAAATCTAGTTTAATATAGTTTCAATAAAAGTGATTTTATGATAGCTACTTATCGCTTTAACTCAGATACTTAGAATGTTAGTGAAACGTGGATGGAATTGACGAATTTGACATCAAAGGTTCGTGTGTGGTGTAAAACGCCTTTTCTGCATACGCGTACTGAATGGAAATATCTGGAGCGTACATTTTATGTAGTAAATACTTACTAAGACAAATGACTTAAGACAATCTTGTCTGAAAAATGAGTGAATCGTATTGATTCATATAACGTAGAATTATAGATCACGGTGATCTTGCATCATCTGAGAGAAGCATCTGCATCAGCACATTTTCTGACTCCCATCGGGATTCGGATGCCAAATTACAAGGATAACCAGCTAAAATGACACATGCAAGAGTACACACCCAAACATTACTTTGAAGAGTGAACTAACTCACTTCAATAATGTAACAAATATATAAACAGTACTTACGGAGTACAAAACTGACGATAGTATTGAATAAATGTTGTAAAAGCATTATCAGACTTGATCCATAAACACTTATGAATATGGTGTTTACTCTATCCTGCCTGTTGGTCATATGATCTCAACATCCTAGATTGTGCCCTATAAACTCCTATGCATTGTTCATTACGTTGAGGATGGCGGCAGGATGTAACATATGTTGGTTACCATGTATCTTTCAAGAGTCCGGATCACGAGAAAAGTGGGTAAATATGATTACATTATATTACGTATGTAATGTTTAGAAAACATTCGTTATTTCAGAGTGAAAGATGACATAGAACAAGAACTCTAAAACGTTAATGAAACTACAACGTAATTGATAAATCACGAAAATTTTGATTTAAATAGCACACTAGATTATATTAAGCCAATGTATATAATGTCGTTATAATGCATTACTGAACAAACAGTTACCGTTTTGCAAGTGACATTTTGCTCGTTTCTCAGGTAGATAAATGCTACTCGTCTCAAAAGCTGTTTAAGAGAATCAAATAATACTTAACAGCACGATCATACTTGAGAATAATCCTTAAACTACACAATGTTTCTTGTTGAAAATTGAACGCACGTTATAAGAAATATTAATCCTATATTATCTTCTCACAATTCTGGCCAAATAATTAATATTTGTGAATGTATCTCTAGAAATATTAAACTTATCACCGCATATACATATCACGTTTCAAACATTCTGTATTAACCGTTTTTACTATTTTACTTCCATTCTAATAGATATTTTTGAAAAATATATTCCAAAGTTCTCACGGAACCATAAATAAAGCCAAAACACTTGGTTAACAAAGAAATGTAAAGAAGCCATTAGACAACGCCGTTTATCATTAAAACAATTGAACAATTGTCCAACGCCCGAAAAATGCAGCAAATACCGTATTATCCGGACTAAAAGCTTAGCCGCACAATCAAAGAAAACAAACGAGCATCATTGAAGAAATATATATATTTCTTCTTCAAACACTCGTTCCTCAGTTAAGAAAGTTTGGGACACTATACGCAAAATAAATGGATAGAGGCAAACAATTCTCTCCAACATCTGAAAATAAACAATAACAATTTTAGTTCGAAACGTGACATAACAAACACAGAGAGTTCTCCAACAACTCTGACCGTTATAATCAGCTGTTCTCACTGTATGAGCTAATCAAGGCTTTATAGATACATGATACATCCGCTCGTCCTGACAAAGTACATTACCAGTTCTTGAAGACCTCCCAGAATCATCACTAACATCTCTTCTGAAATTCTTAAATGATTTATGGATTGCTGGTAATGTAACTAAGAGTTTGAAAAAAGCAACATTAATACCAATTCGAAAACCAGGTAAAGATATCGAAGATCCTAACTGCTATCGGCCCATTGCACTGACAAACTGCAAAACAATGGAACGAATGGTTAATTCTTGGCTTGTATGGTAATGGAAAAGTAATTCAATATCTCCTGTCCAAAGCTGCTTCCGTTCTGGTCGTAGTACCAGCGATTATCTGGTTAGACTGTAAACATGTATTTGCAATGCATTTATCAAGAAGAAACATTTAGTAACAGTCTTCCTTGATTGAGAAAAAAGCTTATGACACAACATGGAAATTATACACTAAAAAACCTGCACGATCTGTGTCTAAACGGCCGTCTGCCCTCCATCACATTAAATGTTCTTCCAGATAGAGAATTTGAAAGTACGAGTGGGCTCTACTTCTCAGATATACAGCAGCAAGAGATGGGTGTGCCCCAAGGCGGTATTTTATATGTGACGCTATTTAATATTATAATGAATAGCATCACCAAGAGTTTAGTTCCAGGTGTGGATTGTTCATTATACGTTGATGATTGTTTAATTTTGTATCGATCAAAGCACATGCATATAATTGAACGACAACTGAAACAAAAAATAAACGAGATGCAAAATTGTTCCAGTACTGACAGTTTCAAATTTTCAAAATCGAAAACAGTATGCTTGTATTTCTGTCAGTTGCGAAGACATCATGATGACCCTAAACTCACGCTGGACGGAATTTTCCAGTTGTTGAGGAAACAGTTTTTAAATAGTATCTTCGACCGAAAACTTACTTTTATTTCACACATCCAAAATTTGAAAGCTAAGCCCTTGAAAGCTTTAAATCTGATTAAAGTAGTTTAGCACACTGACTGGGGTGCTGATAAAGAATCATCCTCAATTTATATCAATTTATACGCTGCACATTTGTACGCTCTAAAATTAAGATCAAACAATCTGAACCCTGCATGTTTATTTTTTTTTCAACCCAAATGCAAAATTTTATACGAAAACAAACTAAAAGCCATACCTTCATTAGACATCAGAATATCATTCCACCTTGACAGTATCAAAATTAATCTCTCTACATTTCAGAAAACATTTGTCCCGGAAACACCACCTTGGCTCCTTAATCAACCCAAAGTGATTTTTACGTTACGCGATGGGGACAAATCTGCGACAAACCCTTCGTTAGTGGCAAACATATAACCAAAGTGCGTTTGCCAAACGAAGCGTCCATTCTTTCAGCCGAAATCAAAGCAGAAGACCTTGCTCTGAAATTTATTGAGAATAAACGTATTTTAAATAGCATTAACCTCTGTGACACACTTTCAGTGCTTTAGTCAATACACAATCATAAAAACTGGAAAACCCATTATTAACCAAATCTCCTCTTCAAAAAAGAGCTTAGTATCTCGTACAATATTGTATACTGTTGGTTACCTTGCCATATTAGTATTAAAGGTAATGACGAAGCAGGTGACGCTGCTACGATCGCTCTATACAAGAAGTATCTGATTTACAATTACCGTTTACTGATTTTAAAACTCGAAACCAAAGAATACCTACGCCAGAAGTGGCAGGCATCATGGAATGATCCAGTGAATAACAAACTTCACACCATCAAACCAACCCTGGGAGAATAGACCCCTTCATTCAGAACCCTCCGTAAGGAGGAGGTAGTCATTGCAGGAATCAGTATTGGTCATACATACATAACCCACTCCCACATATTGCGTTACTTGCAATGAACCATTCGCTGTTAAGCACCTTATAACAAAGTGTTCCGACCTGCAGCCTACGCGTGATAAGTTTTATAATGTACATGACATGAAAGAACTTTTTGATACTATCCATATCACTTGTATTTTAGATTTCCTGAAGGAAGTATTTTTTTTAAAACTATTACTTGCATGCCATTAATCACCTAGAGAATTTGTACTAATGTAAATATTCTCCCCGTATATTCAAAATATTTTCAACTCAACTCATCAACATACAGCATTTACATCTTCCGTTGATTGGGAAGCTACATATTTTCCTGTTACTAACATCTTACCATTTTGTGTTGAACTGTTTGCTTTTTTATATCGCTGTATGCATGTATGCATGCAACCTATTTTATGGCGATAAATAGCCTAAAAGTGCTGGATCGCAGTTACAGACCAATTAATCAATCAATCAATCAATAAACATTAAAGAAAGAACAGAGAATATAGCGTCACTTACATTGTGGGTTTAATCTTCCGAAAATAGTTATATTTGTGATATACTCCTTCATACCGATGGATATTTCGAAATAAATATGACACTCCAAAGTCCAATATTACTCTGAGACACTAATTTTTAAATAATGTCTCATATGTCGAACTTTTACAAAGCTTTATAATAGTTTTGAACTTAAGCTGACCAATTGTTTGCCGCTTGCACATTACCAAACGAATGCTCAATGAGATTTTATCTCAGATGTTTCACGGTATTATGTCCTTTTCATTTTGTAAATTTTACCTGGTCAGAATGAGAGTAAAGACAGCCCAAAATTAGCTGGTGCAATCTGTCAAATTTCTTGTGATTTTCATTTACGACCATGTTTGAGAGCTTGGTAGGATATACAATGCAGCCAGTATGTGTGGTGGAGGAACAAACCGGACAAATCCCGATATTAATCACAGACCCATTGAAAGCTACCGGCAAGATGTCTTAATCAAGGCGGATAGAAGTGAGAAGTCAGTGATCCGTAAATGAGAACACATTAGACAACATGGCCACTGGGTGCCCCATATTTTCTTGGATAAGCTTGATCATAATAAACCAGATTTGTCTATTTTGAGAGGAGTTACAAAGGTTCTGGAGATGCTTTGATTCAACACTATTGCGACATCGGTCAAGTGACATATCCATAAAAGGACGTTTCGAAAAACAAGTAATTATTTTTTTTCAATATCAGTCGTGCGGAATTAACTATAAGTTTATAATTGTGCTCAGATATAATTTCAGAGGAATTATTAATTTAAATTGTTAACCAGATTTAAAAAAAAGTGTTTGCTGAATTTTTGGACTAAAACACAACGTTTGAACTATTGAGAACTCACTCCATGATATTCTGGAAAATGTCATTGTGGTATATCAATATATTCAAAACTATTGAATATATTCTATACATTTGGACTTGAGATAGAACATTTAGGTTATTTTGGGATTTAACTCACAATGCTTTAAGTGTATTTTGTATCTTTCTTTGTATCCTAGGGTAATCAATTATGTCTTGATTTTGCTGAACGTGTTGGCTTGGCTCCATTTAGTTATATTGATTAAGCTCTAAAGTAATAACCATGTCACAGAATTAGGCGAAAATTGAACTGATTTCTGTTCTTGAATTGCAAACGAAACTCACCATTTTCTTGATTTCGTCGTACACGCATTACCTGGGGTGATTAAGTGGCGTGTAACGATTTGCATGTGCCAATTTGTAATTTACATGAAATCCGAAATACTCGTTTTACGTGGTGTACGGCAAGCTCGATGTGATTTATGTTCACCTATTGAGAGTATATAAGGCGAACTATTTATCATAAATTTTTACGGGAACCCAAATATCTAATCGAAGGATAGATAACCTCGTCTTGCAAATCTCCAGCCAAAGGGCTGATTCAGTCTGATTCCAGCTGATTCCGTCGTTGATACCGTAGAAGTTCATCACTGATAGCGCATCTAATAACATCGTTGATACCGTCTCTGATACCGTAGCTGCTAACATAGTTGTTACATTGTTTCTGGTACCGTAGCTGCTAATAACATCGTTGATACCGTAGCTGCTAATAACATCGTTGATACCGTAGCTGCTAATAGCATCGTTGATACCGTAGCTGCTAATAACATCGTTGATACCGTAGCTGTTAAACACATCTGATACCATCTTTTGATAAACGTCTTTGATATCGTTTGATTTGTTGTGGGACATCTATTGTTTGTTCTGGAACATCTCTGTATAAATATCTGAATGTGCTTGTGCCGTTAATTTGTGCAAACGGAATTGAAGTATCTGTCTGTGTGTCGAACTGTCTGTTCGTCAATATCTGTGTAACGTGTAAATATCCGGAAAGCTAGAAGTCCGAGTGTCGGAGCTGTCTTAAAGTTGTAAAACGTCCGGGTCGACATCTAGGGTAGTGAGGAACCGTTGGTTCGGGTAGATGTTGTATGCTGTCTGAACGTATAACTGTGGTGGATCCGTGTAGGGAAACGTCCGATAATAGTATTGGTCAACCCTCGGTTCTCGGGGAAACTGGGAGACGATTCAACTGTTGCTGAATCGTGCGGTTATACAGGGGAGACACATAGGTGTATTGAAATTGTAATATAATTTAATACATTGTTGTATTTGCATGCTTATGTCAGATCGCAATAATATTTCAAGTGATCACATAGATATCAATAAAAGCTAGCAACTTGATTGAATACAAGTATATAATCGTGCTAGTTATCGCAATCCATCGTGCGATAGATAGTTTGTCGTTTGTGTTTATTTTTTTCGTAAATCATACTTGCATTTATTTAACTTTCGTAAAGGATTCTTGGATCTGTGTATAATCCAAGAGATTCCTTTACATCTGAGATTCCTTTTGTATTGTTATTTAATTTGTTCATGTATTGTGAATGGTTGTGAGTTTAATTGTGGGTTGAGTGCATGAATTATTGTGTTGTTACATCTGTATTTTTTTCATTTATAATTTATTACATAAATTTATATTTTCTTTCACAAATTGTGTTTGTATTGTTCATTTAATCCACCCTCCTCTCGGTAACAATTCTGTTACAATGGTGTCAGAAGTGGGATCGTTGGATTAAGTGAACTGTCAATCATTTTTGTGAAGGTATACATTTAATGTTTATATTCGAGCGTGACCTTCTGTTAAGATAATACTCTAGTTGGAGTTTATTTTTGTCTAGTTTACCTAGGTCCGTGAGTCCAGTATAAACGTGTTTAAAGTATTGGTTTGGTTATATATCTATATTCATATTACAATTGTCATGTCATCCCTTAAGGACTTGGTTGCCTTAGGCAAAGAATTTGGATATGAAGGTGAAAGCTTAAGGAAATTTATTCAAGAAGAACAAGCCCGGGAAAGGGACGAAAGGGTAAGAGCAAGGGAATTAGAAAGGGAAGCCGAAGAAAGGAAAAGGGAATTACATAGGGAATTGGAAAAGGAAAAGGGGGAGGCCGAAGAGAGGAAACGGGAATTAGAAAGGGAATCTGATGAAAGGAAACGGGAATTAGAAAGGGAATCCGAAGATAGGAAATGGGCCTTCGAAAGGGAAAAGATAGAATTAGAGAAGCAGGCCGAAAGGGAAAAGATAGAATTTGAGAGGGAAAAGATAGAATTAGAGAAGCAGGCCGAAAAGGATAGGATAGGATGGGAAATGGAAGCGGAGCAAAAGCGAATAGAGTTAGATGAGAAAGCAAAACAACGGGATCATGAGCGTAAGGTAGAATTAGCGACATCTGGAAGAGAACACGATTCTGCCTTTAGCAAATTAAGGGGCCCCAAATTACCTCCCTTTGACGATGAAAAAGATAACATAGATAGTTATCTTCATCGGTTTGAGCGGTATGCCGAAAACCAGAAGTGGAGTCAAAATGACTGGGCGCTGCATCTGAGTGCTTTATTAAAAGGTAAAGCACTGGATGTATACTCGCGACTTCCTAGGGACGATGTGTTTAAGTACGACGTCCTAAAGGAAGCACTTCTCAAAAGGTACGAGCTCACTGAACAAGGTTTTCGAAAAAAGTTCAGGTATAGCAAGCCCGATAAGGGAGAAACCTTTGGTCAGTTCACCGTCAGAATTGCGAACTATTTTGAGCGGTGGATTGAATGCGGCAAAGCGGTGAAAACGTTTGAAGGGTTGACTGATTTCTTGCTCAGAGATCAATTATTTAATACAGTTGGGCGAGAATTAGATCAATTTCTGAAGGAGAAAGTCTTCACGAACGTAAAAGATATGGCTAAGCAAGCCGATTTATTTGCCGAAGCTCATGGGGGAACTCAGAACGTGGTTTTAAAAGATTTTAAGTCTGGAAACCAGTCTGTAAGACCTATGCCTAGGGAGCCTGTAAAATCAGCTGAGGTAAAAAGGTCAGTTGGGAATCCAGTTTTTCAGCGTGTGCGGTGTTTCTTGTGTAATGCATTGGGTCATGTTCAAAAAGACTGTCCTAAAAGAAAGGCACTTATACATAACGTAGCAGTGGCTATACAAAGTAAAGGTATATCCGATAACAACGTACATGTAGAACCTTGTATTCATTCACTTGGCACGTGTTTATTTCCTGAAGCGCGTGTACCAACCGCGAGAGGGTTTGTCAACGGTCGAGAAGTCGTGGTATTGCGTGACACTGGTTGTACGGGCGTAGTGATCAAACGTAGTCTCGTGCAGGATAACCAAATGCTCGGGTGGGAGTCCCCATGTATGTTGCTTGATCAGACGATGGGTCGCATTCCCGTAGCAAGGATCACAGTAAAAACACCTTTCTTAACGGGAACTGTTGATGCCCTTTGTATGGACAATCCTATTTACGATCTGACGATCGGTAATGTTGAAGGTTCCCGTCTTCCAACCATGGCCGATTTTAAAATACCTTTGGCCCAGGCAGTCGAAACGCGAGCGCAAACACGGCGAGAGAAATCCGCGTTTCATAAATTAATAGTCCCTGAATCGATCTCAGGAATTTCCCGTGATGATTTCAAACAAGAGCAAGAACGTGATGAATCCATCAGAACAATTGTTGAGAAAATCACGTCCGGCGCGATTAAACATTGCAAGCGTGGGGGTAGCTCTAGATTCGTACGCAAGAACGGATTAATTCATAGGGAGTTTAGCGCTCGGGAGGGTAAGAAGTATTGGCAAGTGGTCGTACCCCAGAGATATAGATCTCAAGTACTTAGGATGGCGCATGAGTCAAGCATGGCAGGACACCTAGGTAAGGCTAAGACCACTAGCAGGGTAGTCGCTGAATTCTACTGGCCAGGTGTTAATGGCGATGTCACACGGTTCTGTAGGTCGTGCGACGTATGTCAGACAACCGTTTGTAAGGGAAGGGTCACAAGGGTGCCCTTAGGACAAATGTCATTAATAGATACACCGTTTAAAAGAGTGGCAGTAGATATTGTAGGACCAATACACCCGGTTACCGAAAGAAAGAATCGGTACATACTTACTCTGGTTGACTACGCAACCAGATACCCTGAAGCCGTAGCGTTACCAACTATTGAAACGGAAAGGGTAGCTGAAGCATTAGTTGATATCTTCAGTAGGGTAGGGGTGCCAGAGGAAATCCTCACTGATTGTGGTGCCCAATTCACCTCTGACCTCATGGGTGAAATAAGTAGGCTGTTGTCCATCAAACAGCTAAACACTACCCCATACCATCCGATGTGCAATGGACTGGTAGAGAAGTTTAATGGTACCCTGAAAAGCATGCTGCGGAAGATGTGCGCGGAACGTCCGCAAGACTGGGACCGTTATTTAAACGCTGTTCTGTTCGCGTACCGTGAAGTACCGCAGGAAAGTTTAGGGTTCTCGCCCTTTGAACTGTTGTATGGTAGAACGGTTCGAGGCCCGATGCGGATACTACGCGAACTATGGACTGGTGATGTCGCGAACGAGGAAATAAAAACGACTTACCAGTACGTGTTAGATCTAAGAAACAAACTTGAGAGTACATGCCAGATGGCACGTGACGAATTGATTAAATCGGGGCGCAGATATGCCAAGTATTACAACCGCAGAGCGCGTAATAGGAAATTTCTTGTGGGAGATCAGGTGCTATTGCTTCTTCCAACGAGTTCGAATAAGTTATTAGTCCAGTGGAAAGGTCCATATGAAGTTAAAGAAGTAAAAGGTGACATGGACTATAAAATTGACATGGACGGTAATGTAAAGACATTCCATGCAAACATGCTCAAGTTATACATCAAGAGACAGAGCGACAATGTCAATAAGGGGAGTTGAAAATATAGGCGCAGACTACTTGAGTAGGGCATGATGGGAAATTTGTATGAATTTGCCCAGTAATAAAATCCAGTTTGTAGTATAACCAGTGTAAATGTTGTAAGATATCATCAGTAGTTATTTTTCTTCTATTCTGTGTTAGTTTTAAAAATGTGTACATTTTTATTCTTAGGGGGGAGGTATTGTCACAGAATTAGGCGAAAATTGAACTGATTTCTGTTCTTGAATTGCAAACGAAACTCACCATTTTCTTGATTTCGTCGTACACGCATTACCTGGGGTGATTAAGTGGCGTGT
This sequence comes from Unio delphinus, assembly GCA_029339505.1. Lineage (NCBI taxonomy): Eukaryota > Metazoa > Mollusca > Bivalvia > Unionida > Unionidae > Unio > Unio delphinus. Next base: position 1,724,042 of record JAQISU010000104.1, read on the forward strand.
AACGATTTGCATGTGCCAATTTGTAATTTACATGAAATCCGAAATACTCGTTTTACGTGGTGTACGGCAAGCTCGATGTGATTTATGTTCACCTATTGAGAGTATATAAGGCGAACTATTTATCATAAATTTTTACGGGAACCCAAATATCTAATCGAAGGATAGATAACCTCGTCTTGCAAATCTCCAGCCAAAGGGCTGATTCAGTCTGATTCCAGCTGATTCCGTCGTTGATACCGTAGAAGTTCATCACTGATAGCGCATCTAATAACATCGTTGATACCGTCTCTGATACCGTAGCTGCTAACATAGTTGTTACATTGTTTCTGGTACCATAGCTGCTAATAACATCGTTGATACCGTAGCTGCTAATAACATCGTTGATACCGTAGCTGCTAATAGCATCGTTGATACCGTAGCTGCTAATAACATCGTTGATACCGTAGCTGTTAAACACATCTGATACCATCTTTTGATAAACGTCTTTGATATCGTTTGATTTGTTGTGGGACATCTATTGTTTGTTCTGGAACATCTCTGTATAAATATCTGAATGTGCTTGTGCCGTTAATTTGTGCAAACGGAATTGAAGTATCTGTCTGTGTGTCGAACTGTCTGTTCGTCAATATCTGTGTAACGTGTAAATATCCGGAAAGCTAGAAGTCCGAGTGTCGGAGCTGTCTTAAAGTTGTAAAACGTCCGGGTCGACATCTAGGGTAGTGAGGAACCGTTGGTTCGGGTAGATGTTGTATGCTGTCTGAACGTATAACTGTGGTGGATCCGTGTAGGGAAACGTCCGATAATAGTATTGGTCAACCCTCGGTTCTCGGGGAAACTGGGAGACGATTCAACTGTTGCTGAATCGTGCGGTTATACAGGGGAGACACATAGGTGTATTGAAATTGTAATATAATTTAATACATTGTTGTATTTGCATGCTTATGTCAGATCGCAATAATATTTCAAGTGATCACATAGATATCAATAAAAGCTAGCAACTTGATTGAATACAAGTATATGATCGTGCTAGTTATCGCAATCCATCGTGCGATAGATAGTTTGTCGTTTGTGTTTATTTTTTTCGTAAATCATACTTGCATTTATTTAACTTTCGTAAAGGATTCTTGGATCTGTGTATAATCCAAGAGATTCCTTTACATCTGAGATTCCTTTTGTATTGTTATTTAATTTGTTCATGTATTGTGAATGGTTGTGAGTTTAATTGTGGGTTGAGTGCATGAATTATTGTGTTGTTACATCTGTATTTTTTTCATTTATAATTTATTACATAAATTTATATTTTCTTTCACAAATTGTGTTTGTATTGTTCATTTAATCCACCCTCCTCTCGGTAACAATTCTGTTACAAACCATATAAAATAGTATTTATATATTTCAAACATTAATAATATGTCCTGTAAGATGTAGGAGACGTTTTACGTGATATATTCAATTATACGACACTGAGATAATAATTAGAAAACGTTCAAGATTCTTACAATAGAACACTAATTAGATACACAATCTTATATTCCGCCAAATAAAACTATAGAATCTTTCCCACTGTTTACATCAAGCAGATATATTATGTATTTCACATGTCTCTACATCACTGATATTATAGAACATATCTTGCTTGACGTACAAAAGCAGAGGTAATAGAACATTCAAAGATTTGTGAGCTAATAACATTCTTTTAAGCTGCTAGATTGAAGATGATTTGCTCTCCGTTATTAAAATCATTTGCTTCTGTATTCGCTCACTGTGATACCCATTTAGAAACAAATAACGATGTGTGTGCTGTATTTGTATATGTGTGTATAATTTTTATTCCTCAAATCTTGCCAAAGCAAAAAGCGATGAACAACCATCATGAAAATATATTTCATTTAGACAAATCTATAGCTATCTCAATTTTTTAATCTAGCAATTCCCACATGGATTATGTCCTTCTTTATGTACCAAGTTTCTGAGAGTCGGAAATATATAATTGTATTGAAAGCAATGAGGTTTTCTGTCGATGTGGTCTAAATGAAGAAAGTAACATCAATAAACATGAATTAAAGTTGTATTTCTAGCGAATATATAATATTCTTTTTCGGTTGTATTCATGTTTCAACGAGCTGGACCAAATCTTCTATTTCGTAAATGTGCTTTATTATTTCTGTTGTTTTTTGTGGCCCAAAGTTCGACTGCTTGGAACCCATCGGACACACCAAAGTCTAAAACTGATCCTAACATACCAATTATAAAACTAATTTCATGCACCAATCGTTTACAGTGCTTCGTGATCCAGTTTTGAACCCAAGTCGAACAACTGCTTGCCACTCGTGTTCGAAGCAGAACATATAAAGTTATTTCACTATGTCTGTTTGTGATGTTCATGGTTTAACGCCATGTTTCAGTACACGATAGGATGTGCATGGCGGCCAGTTTATCTGGTAGATAAAGAACCCGGATAAAATCCCGAGAAGATAATAACGAGCCATTTTGCGTACAAAACCTAGGGGAGCCTAAGACATACACATTACACAGATAAAAGTGAAATGTCGGTTATCTGCAGATGGGGTCGAGTTAGATCAGGGGCTCAATGTTAGTTTAAACTGTAAAAAATATATGATTGAACAGACTTTGCCGACACGTTTTCTTGGATATCATTAATTTTTAGAGTTTAGGGTTTTCTTTTTCTTTCCTTTATTCTTATTTCGATTTTTTGCCCTTTATCTTTGCTTTGTCATTGGAGATTATTTGCGTTGGCAATATGTAAAAAAGTGAAAACACATCGTAATCAAGCACATGCTCCTCCTACATTTGTGTATACATTGAAGTTTTAGAAGTAAGCATTCAAAGGATCCCACAGCTAACAGTTTAACATTACATTTGAAGTGTTTGTATTTAGTATTGGAAACAAATTAGAGGTTAAAGATACAGCAAATCTCGTATACCATTTATAAACTTTTGAACCATTTCTGAGTAGATTATATCGACAGTGATTAAATCGCAACAAAATTGCTCAATTCGACATTCGATGTAATAATCAGCGTGCAAAAATGTAATTAGTTATGTTGCATCCAAGTGCAAGTCAATAATGCTCGCAAACACAGGCCCAGAATGAACGTTTTTGCAGCTATTAATAACTCTGCTTCATCAGTAAGCCGCATATGACCAGATACGATGTGGTTAGGAGATAATTAATTAGCATGAAAACGCCTGCTTTTTCCTTTGTGTCGACAGTTTGGAAACGAAGCCTCCACACCGGCCTACCAAAGTAGTTTTTGGCCATCCAATTGGCTGACAGTTGATTCTACTGGATAATCAAATGCCATTTAGTCGACGGATCTTAACTACAATCGCCATGTAAAATAGTATAGCACGTTGCTTTATCAAGATTACATTGTCAAAATTAATATAAATGTTTGCAATCTAACTCGTTACTGGGTTGTATAGTACACGTGCATGTCTTTTTGACACCAGTTCACAGAAAGGGACAATGCTGAATGACTACAACAAAGTCAATCCTCTGTTCCATTTGTAAACGTTTTGGAATTATTCGGGAATACTGTATTAAAGAAGCTTTTATTTCTTTGCACAATATCTTGTACCCGTATTAATATAACTTTTGCTATATTTCTTAAGGTTAGTGAAAGCTCGACATATATGCAAAATCTTAGCAAGTTTCAAATGAAAATGCAAAGAGATTAAATGAAAATCAGCAAGTTAAATTACAATTCTCAATAGTTTTATTCACCATTTAGCAATTCAATTCAGATGCGTAGATCCGTGAATAAACTGTTCGCATTTCCTTTACTCAATAATATGTTTGTTTTAACTTAAATGAAGAAACAAAAGATAACAGATCTGTGAGATATTATCTAGTTTCAAATTACCACACTTATCTGTGTGTGTGTGTGTGTGTGTGTGTGTGTGTGTGTGTGTGCATCGCATGCGCATTGGTCATTGACTTTAATTTAAAGTGAATATTAAACCATTTTATATGATAATTATATAGATTTAACGAACGAAAACAACTTTTGTTTCACAATGGTATATGCGTTTGTCTCAGGGATGTAAATGTAAACAACTGCGGTAAAGCACCAACTGATATCAACGTTTTTCAATACATTTTAACGTATACTGTATTAATGCCTCTAAACAGAACTTGATAAACAGTCTTCGTTTGATTACATGCTATACTAAAAATTTATGAAAGCATATCCTACACTTCAGTTAAATATACAACTAACAAAGCGTTGAGATCAACTTTTGTCTCTAGAATATACATGCTTAAGCGCTTGATGATTGCAACCGTCTCAAATAATACCGTTTTTCTAAGACTGTGGTTCATTAATATTAGACGGCAATAAGAGGTTTTATCTACCCATAAAGGGAGCCGATGGAAACTTCCACTCTTATTTCACTCAAATCCATACTTGAATTCATGACAGTATGAACGGTCCGAACTAGTGCCACAGAAAAACTTTATTTAAAGGCATACAACCTAAGATTTTCGACCTTTTTGTTCTTGCAAAGGTATGATATTATGAAACGTATAGTAGAAATAATGAGTAATTACAGGTCATTCAGTTTCAAGATATGTACAACTGTAAGTTTAATCGATGAAAATATAACGATTTTCTGTACGGATTTCTAATTAATTATGCAGAAACGGATTCTACCGATATTCTCCGAAGTCGCAGTGACACGTGACGCGCGTCAACAAACATGGCAGTCGAGGTAAGCATGTGTTTCTCTTTTACATTTCTGTACAGTTTTCGACGTACGGGGTTGGGCTCACCATGATTTGGTAAAAAAGAACCGTTACAAAATCAGGTACAAAATACAAACGTCAACAAAACATTTTATACAGTCTTTGAGTGCGTTCTGACTTTCAATACAAAATAAACATTAAGTGTAAATTAATTAATTCATATATCAATTAAACTATGTGAAATAGTGACATTGTAATAAAACTATTTTGTAAAGATGAATTGCTCTGTGATACCTCTTTTTCTTCAAACCCATATTTGAAATACAAGTTGAAAATTCCGATTTCATAAACTACTATGTATATAGTTGCAACATTTATATATCTGTTGTGAAAGCAAAACCATGCCTTAAATTATGTAACGAAACTCGACATTACATTACCAGTTAAGCATAATAGCATTTTAGTCATGTATGAGATGTATTTTATATCTGTAGCGAAGAAAGCAAACTTTTGTTTTATAACTTGATACATTTTATAACAAGCTAAGCATTATATTTTAATTGATACACCATTATTGTTTTCAGTCTTGAGCTCTTGATACCTAAAAAGACGGTACCAAGAGTTATTTTACTGTCCACATTTTCTGTTTAATACAAGAAGAGGATATGCATTAGTGGACGATTATCATATAAATCCATTCTTTATATAATTCCAAACGATTACACTGACTTTCCTTTACTAGAACATTGAACTGTTTTACATGACATCGACGCGTATTAAACAACGTTGTATTGAGTAAATCTGAAAATAACGATATACTGCTTCATTTTAAGGTATGTTAAATAAATTGTATTTCATATGTCCTAACCTTTTGCCCAGTTTACATATGTGAATTTTTTCCGTTTGTCCATGTACGTTTCCTTTCAGGATACACCATGTTTTACCCTCTCCGTAGCCCCTTCGCTTCAGGCATTGCATGTCCTATTTGGTCTGCATAATATAATGCATTTTGTACAAACCTTTAGGCATTATCTTAGAGGGAACACAATAACATATGCAGTGCAAATACACATCACTGTACTCTTTTGGTTAAGGAATGATGCAAATTAATGATGATGTATGTTTCATACAAAACGCTGTATATTTGTACTAGGCGTTTAAAACAGCGTGACATTCATTTCCGAGGACCTTAAAAGACTTACGTTTATCCTTTAACATATTTTGATATATGAACGTTGTACATAGTTACGAGATATGCTATAAACCTATCCTTCTGTATATAGCTTCAATGATGGGGGATTCGCAAAATCCTTGTTGAGAGGTAATGAAATATATTTTAAAATATTTAGGTTTAACTTTCAAATATCTTCATTCTGATCAATGGGTATCATGGAAACTAGTAGCTTTCATTTAAACTATATACTAGGCATACTGCATCGAAAATGAGAAATACTATTTTGGATGAAATATTATGTACCACCTATAAACATCTGCTCTTCTTCTGATTCGATGATCATCAGCTTGCTTCCTTCTTTATCGCAGATGTTGAATGCATCGTCCCATGTACTCGGTTCGTCTACGAATTTATACCAACGTTTTGTATTATGATCTTGTATGTAGTTCCTGACCGCACTTGAACTAATAGTTATTCATTAATAATAATAATAATAATAATAATAATAATAATAATAATAATAATAATAATAAATAATAATAACCACAACAACAACAATAATAATAATAATAATAATAATAATAATAATAGTAACACGTCTTGCAATGATAGTGCGAATGCTATGAAATAATTGTGACTTATTACATTTTGGTAAAAAAAGATTATATAAGCTTGAATACATAAATTAACAAATGTGAATCTCATCCACACGATTGCTTGATTTCAATGTATACTGTCCTAATTCAAAAACAGTGTATGCAAACCTTGAATTATTGAGACGCATATTACACCTACATATAATATACACGTCAAATATATATGTGTGTGTATGATTAGGATTTTTAACGCAACTTTAACAAATTTTCAGTCATAACGCTACGATGTCTGCATTGAGGGAGTTTATACTGATGTCTAGCACTGGGGCATCATGCCGCAGACATGTAGCATAATTTTTCTCCCAGTCACACTATCCCGACACCAGGCCGACTAGTCCTAATACTAATCTCATAATGCGGAGCACCAAGCAAGTCAGCTGTTAGTAACAGTTTTGTAAGCCATAGGAATGACTCGGCTGGGGATTGAACCCACGTACTCCCGCTGCCTAAGCCTAAGCTTCCACGTCGGACACTCTGTGAATGAAATCCACAGAATTTATGCATGATTTGTTACAAAGGGTTAATGATCCTATCATAATCCACTTACATGGATTCATTATGTATAAATTCTTTATTTAAATACTTGTTGTAATTATAATATGGAGAAGTTCGAAAGATTATCCGAAATAAAACACTTGAAAAATGTTAAATTCAGTCTTGATAGAGTATCCATAGATGTACCAAATAAGGGTCTAATAAGTGAAGCATGTTTGGTAAAATCCATGAGAGGTTCAACGAATATAAGCGCAATGGTGCATCTCACTGTTGGTCAACATTTCGAATCCATGGTAGTGTTGATCATACCATGAACGACAAAAAATCAGCAGCGATTATATCACATCTTGATCATAGAAAGTATTTTTAGAGTGAAATCCATTATCCGTTCAGAAACAGAAAATTGGATTATTCGTGACAAATTTGAACCCATCTTGAAAAAAGAACTCACTGTTAGTCACGATTCCAAGCCAAGAACGCTGACTGAAATTGACAAACCGTATTACGAGAAAGCTTATCCTGTAACTGCAGTTGTTTATGGGATCTATGTGAGAAATGGCAAACCATGTAATGAGAAATTAAAACACATGAAACTGTCGCCGTTGAATTGTGTAGCCGAACGAATAATAGAGCATTTACCAATGCATTTCGTAGAAACAAGTTGACGGATCTAAGACGCAAAACAATAAATGAATGGGCGTTAGAAGAAAGGGATAGAGGTGCGAGAATTCAAAATGTAGCTGAGCTAAAAAAGATATTAATATTTCCAATAACCGTAGAGACAATAACAGAACAATTATTATACGAATCGAAATATAAATCAAGGAGATCTCCGATAAAAATTATTGACCGTAATGCACACGCGTGGACCAACGCAAAAGCAATATTTCCACGGATTAGAACCATACAATATCTACCCTTGGAATTCTCCCCAGAGATCTCTGTGGAGGAGAAATTATTTGATTGTATTCACATGGAAAGTAAACACGATCCTGTGTCAGTTTGGTTATTTCAGAGTTTTGAAGACAAAGAGGGTAAATTCGATCAATTTGTAAGACGTAATGGCGAAATATTTTCGATAATCACTCAAACTCCTCCATATTATAATTAAAACAAGTATTTCAATAAAGAATTTATATATAATGACTCACTGTAAGTGGCTTATGATAGGATCAGTAACTGTCTGTAACAAATCATGAAGAAACGAATTTTTTAAATATCATTCACAAAGCGTACGACGTGGGAACTTGTGCGTGGTAAGTCGCAGCTGTGTCTCAATTGCGGTGGTAAGCGATACAGGGAACTAAAGCGTTATTGTAATAAAAGAGTTAAAAACTCCATCAAAAACTCTGACAGCGCCAACGACAAAATCATAAGAACACCTCAAGACTATATTGATAGATTCCCAAGTAATAATATAATTAAACCAAATTATTAATTAGACAAATAATATATTGTATATAGCAGCAGAGGGGGCGAATCAGACAACTTTTTTTTGTTTTTATTTTTGATTATACCCCCTCCAAAATAACACTAGACCCTTCTCGCGAAAAAATAAGTCTCTGACCCTTGTCTGAAAACATTCGCGTCGCAACGTCGTTGTCACTCACCCCCTCTGCTGCTAGAACTTTCAGTTGGGGTTAACCGAATATTTGATCAAGTCCGATACGATATCGTGTCCTAGGGTCTGCTAAATTTATTGTCACAAATCCGTGTGGTTTTGACTGAGCGTGACTAAAGAAATTTCTAAACTGATAATGATTCATATCACCGCTGCACCAAGTTTGATGAATATTTCGTAGCGTATGAGTATCAACGCCGTTAAATACACACAACACATTGCAATTATCTCTGATCACTTTTGGTATTTGTGTGTATCGTTGAGTGACATAGATCACATCAGTGTTTTTATGCCTGCCTCGGGAAAATATTCTAGCAGGATTTTTTTGATTATCTAACATGATATCATCGTATACCACTAAATTGTTAATACTTCCATCGATGTCTTCCACGGAAGGGGCTTCCTCTATATCAGTAATAAACTCAATAAAATCTTCATCGATTTGAAATTCTTTTGCTTTCTCGTTAAAATCCTTTAGCACTTCATAGCATCGCTGATCGTCTACACTCGGGGCTATTAAATACAATTTGTTCCATTTCATCCATCTCGTTATCAAATTAAGTAGCAGTTGTGTCTTTCCGCTTCCAGATGGTCCGATTATAATCATTCTAATTGAATTCGGCAACATTTCATGATGTTTAATAGGTTCCCGTCGTCGGGTAGCTGAATAATCAATTATATTCATGCCGTTATATATAAATTATGGATCTATATTGTGTGAAGTGTAAAAAACGTACTGGCACAGATGACTTGACGACGATTACAACTAAAAATAACCGATCAGCGCTTTCTGGTAAATGCGTACAATGTAGTACAAAGAAATTTAGATTTGTTTCTAAACCCAAGGAACTCATGGAACCTTTAAAAAAAAACGAGGAGGTGATATCGCAGCCAAATTAGCAAAACTCCCTGGAACCCCATGGGCAAAATACCCCGGAGAAAAACACCTTCCAGGATATAGCTACTGTGGACCGGGAACAAGACTTGATATCAGACTCAATGATCAAAATCAGCCCCTACCCGGTGAGGAACCAATAAACGCTATTGATAAGGCCTGTCACCTTCATGATGTATCTTATAAAAGCAGTAATCTGCAGCACAGGCATCTAGCAGATGTGAAATTAATTCATGCGTTAAATGCTATTTCTGATAAATCTTTCAAAGAAAAATTGGCTTCCTTTTTGATAAAATCGGCTATGAAAAGTAAATTGATGTTAGGGGCTGGTAATTAATAACAACATGGAATCTATTTATTATTCCCCAAGAGGATACTGGAGGGGTAAATCAGCAATCCATAAACTCGCTAGTGCTGCGAAAGTGAAAAAAACCACTGCGGCTCATTGGTTATCCAAACAGGCACTATGGCAAATTTATCTACCACCGCCTAAACAAATCAATTTCTCGCATTTTGATGTGACCGGACCCAATGAAGTTCATCAGGCTGATCTATTATTTCTGCCACATGATCGTGGTTACAAATACGCATTAACCGTAGTTGATATTGCAAGTCGATACAAAGAAGCAGAACCGTTAAAAACAAAATCAGCCACTGAAGTGGCTTCTGCATTTGAAAGGATTTATCGAAGGAGTCCTCTGCACTGGCCAAATCTATTGCAAGTTGACCCGGGCAAGGAATTTCAGGGTGCAGTGTTATCTACAATGAAATATCACAATGTCGCTATCAGACGAGGGCATACTGCACTGCATCGTGATCAGGCCATTGTAGAACGATTTAATAAAACCCTTGCTGAGCGGTTATTTGGATATCAATACGCAAAAGAATTCATCCAAGAAAAAAGATCCCGTGAATGGGTTAAAAGGTTACCAGCTGTGATTACTGCACTGAATAACGAGATTACTAGAACCATCAACATGAAACCTATCAATGCGATTAAAAAGAAGTCAATACCTGAAATGGAAATTCAAAAAGATTTTAGCGTTTCCCAACCAATTCTTGGTAGTAATGTCATTGTGAGGTACTTATACGAACCAGGAGAGCTTGAGGGTGGCACAAAAAGGGCTACTGGTCCTATTTGGAGTGTTACTGCACATAAGATATCTAGTATAGCACGATCTACGGGTAGACTTCCAATCTATAAACTGGATTCAACTGCCCCTCAACGGGGTTTTACTAGACAACAATTACAAGTGATACCTGAGGATACTCAATTACCACCGCATGGGCTTAACTAGCACCCTTGCGTCTATTGCACTCAAGACAAGTCAACATCACATTATTTCTGACATGACCGAGATTGTTATTTTTTCTGTCCACGGTGAATTGGCGAGGATCCTTATCCGAATACTGCCAACGCATTATACAATTGCAACTCGCGCAGTGATTATTCTGTTGTTGCTTCAGAGTAATTATTAATTCAGCATCAATATCAAATTCTCGTTGTTTTTTTTTGTCTTGTTGTTTGTAACCGGAGAGTTTTTTATCAATAATATCATCTATTGTGGTGTCATTATCATTGCTAATGATTTCATCATCGCCTGACTCTGTCAGGACAATTCTTCGAAGTTGATTTATTTTTCGTACTCTAGACACTGCGAGATAGACTAAATTCGACCATTCTATGCGATTATCTACTATCCAAACAGTTATATCCGATATAGTCAATCCCTGTGAAGAGTGTATTGTTGCTGCATAACCTAGCGTCCATGGGGATTTATTAGCACGCAATGCATCTTCAACGACATTGATATCAACCAGCACAATATCATTTAATACGAGAATCTGTCTTTGAAATCCTTCGGATTTTGGTCCTGGAATATCAACTTCGATGTTCTGTTTTCGTGTATCCGATGGCCTATAACATAACGGTACTGGAAGTGTTGCAAATTTTTGTTTATGCAATTCAAATAACTTCATCTGAAGTGTGTCCCTGACTATTTTTCTACTTGCAATGATTAAATCATTTGGTCTCCACGCTTCCCAAAACTCATTCATGGGAGTTTCTGAAATTATTTCACGGGCTATTTCACACTGGATTCTATCCGGTTGTAATCTAATTAGTTTCTTAAATTCTTTTAATTCATTATCAAGTGATCTATGATCCGTATCAATTTCTTCATAATAGTCTACAAAACCCTTTAGCCATTCATGGGGGGATGCACCGACAAATGGTGGAGGTTGGCCGTGATCACCGCACATGACGACTTTTGTATTCTTCAATAACAACCACTCAAGAAATATTTTTAAGACATCTTCGGACACTGTGTCTATTTCATCCCACATGATAATTTCAGGAATAAATTTCTCTCCCATGCGCTCAGGAGTCCATTTATCTCCCTTCCATCTAAAGAAACTATGATAAGTGCAGGCATTTACCCCTCGTTGTTTCATCTCTCTGGCGAGTCTGTGAGTCGGTGTTAGCACAATCATGTTAGAAACGCTAGCGTTTCCACGACGGAATAACTCAATTACCCGGGTTGTTTTTCCTGACCCACCACAGCCGTTTAAATAAACTGTTTTATATCTACAGATTGGATCAGAAATCGGTGGTGCACTAGAAAATTCTGAACACTGATTGCTTTCTAAGTAATTATTTTCAATGGTAACATCTGCTGATGGAATATAATCATGAAGCATTTCCTTCTTAATTCTCCATGACCCCCAATTCTCGTTGCCAGTAGCCTTAAAATCAGCCATTTTGCTATTTATGTAAAATGAGTCAGTAGCAACTCTAACTGCGGTGGTAGGAAATCTATTGATCATTGAAAACAGATTGATAGAAGCATAACCAAGCATAGAAGCTCTCAAATATGTGTACTGCTGATGGATACCATCAGTGTAAGTAACAATTGTACCCAATTTGGTTCCATCGGACATAAATGCGTCCTTACGATTGACATATAAGCCCCTATTCGTTAAATCTTTGATTACAAAATCGTATTCAGCATTGTCTATAATCAATCGTGAAGAATATCTCGTATTATCATCTTTGCCACCTTGGGTAAATTTACCGATTATTCTTCGTCCAAGATCTTTTGCTTCATTGTTTCTGATTTCAAATAACTGTCTGGACCAATCCATGATTTGTTGTTCATTAAAATCAGGAAACAGTTTTCGCTCTTCGCTAATTATTTTTTCTAGATCAGGTTGTGGTAACCAGACTGATTTCTGTGCTCGATAGGATATAATTGCTTCACTGACAATTAATGATTTTAACATCTTACAATCAAGCATATACCGTAATAACACTATTGGCATCCAGTGTTTTTCAGACATGTGTTTACCAATCCAAAGATAACTACACGGATGAAGTCCTGTAGCCATTTCAAATGATACTACACAAGCGAATCCGGTTAAATCGAAATGTGGCAGTGGTCCATTAATAGCAACACGGGTCATTTCGTGTGTAGGGTGTCCAAATCGTTTGAAATATTTCTCACACTCTCCATACCCAAGAAAACTTCCTGGATAACATGCAATCATATCAACTGAAATAACGGTATCAGCGGTGTATTTTGTGTTCCATAATCCTCCATGGCTGTATTCAAGACAGGACAATTTGACATCTGATAAGAACTCACTTCGGGTTGGTTTCCACGCGTTTTTCTTCCTAGCAAAATGTGCTACAACTGATGGAAGTGTAAAACAGTTTGCTAATAATTGATCGTTGTCTTCCCCCCCCCCAGAACTCTGGGGAGAAAATTCACTAGCTAGTTGTTTCATTTGATTATGCAGCTCTTCAGTACGGTACAATTCTCCGTTGGGCCTTACAAACTGATCAAATCTACATTCTTCGTCTGAAGTACTATGAAATAGCCACACTGACACAGAATCGTTTTTACTCAAATGGTAAATAGCATCAAATAATTTCTGCTCTGAAAAAAAATCTTCGGTTCCAAACAGATATTTTACGGTTCTATCCCGTGGGAATATTGTTACTGCAGATGACCACGCGTGTGCATTATGATCAATAATTTCAATGGGAGCTCCCTGTGATTTATATTTCGATTTGTATAATACTTCTCCGGTGATTGTCCTTACCGATATTGGAAATCTCAATGATGTTTCTAATTTGGCTATATCTTGAATTGTTGCCCCATGCTGTTTCACTGTCAGTTCCCACTCGGTTATTTTTTTTCGTCTTAGATCAGTAAGTTTATTTCCCCGGGACGCATTTGTGAAGTGTTCTATTATTTGTGTTGCTACACAATTGAGCCCTGTCGAATATTTCATGGGTGCTACTTTTGAAATATCAGGTTTTTCATTGAGCGGATATATCTCGTAAACAACTACTGTGACAGGATAAGATCTTTCGTAGTAGGGTTTATCAAGTCCAGTCAAAATTCCTGGTTTTGAATCCTGAGTCACAGTGACAGTTTTTTTGTCCTTAAGAATAGGCTCGTATTTGTCCCTAATGATCCATTTTCCATTATCACGGATAAGGAATTTTATTCGAAAAAAATTTCTTTCTTCCCCAAGACGTGAGATTATCACTGCTGCTTTTTCATCATTCATGGTAGCGTCAACAACACCATCAATTCGAAATGTTGACCAACAATGAGCTGCCCCATCACGCTTGAATTCATTAAAACAGTCTCTGATTTTACTAATCAAGGTTCTATCAAGAATTTTATTCTTTGGTGTATCAGAAACTCTATCAAGATTGAATTGAACACTTTTCCAGGGCTTAATTTTCGATAATCTCTCGAACTCCTACATACTATAATTAAAACAAGCATTTAAATGAAAGATTTAAGTATAATGAATCATTGCAAATGGCTTATGATTGGATCAGTGACACCGTGTAACAAATCATGCAGAAATGAATTCTGTTGGTATCATATGCAAAGCTTTCGTCGTGGAAGCCGAGGTCCGTTACCCTGTATTCAATGTGGGGTTGGGGTCAGGGGGAGGTCGCAATTATGCGTTATGTGCGGCGGAAAACGATACAGGGAACTAAAACGCTATTATGATAAAAAAATAAAAAATACTGCCATTGACCCCAACGATGACAAAATAATAAAGACTGCTCAAGATTATATACAGAGACTTATAATTAAACCAAACAATGAATTAGAAAAATAGTGTTATTATACAAATGAACCAAGAATTCAGACCTCACCCCTCCGTGCTTGTTAATTATGAAGCATTCCGTAATGGTATTATCAGAAAATTCTATTTTCGCGTGTCAAAATACAGTACACGCGTACCGTCTATAACACCAAGGGAGACCACTCTTAAATGATAATAACCAAGGGAGTTATCATTGTGATTTAGCGGCTTGGTATTTCTTTTTAGGAAAAGATATATTTTCTTTTTTTTTAGTGTTTAAGTCAAATATTCTGTGTCACGTGCGATTAATGCGTATTTCATAACATAGGATGTGATCCGGAGATACAGGCGTTACAGGATAACACACGTGTATACTTTCTCCCTTAGATTGTGTTAACTTGTTTAATGGGTATTGTGATTCAGCGCTGGGCATTGTTTTGTAAGAAAAGACATGTTTTCAAACAATTATATTCTTTGTTCTAGTGTTTAAGTCAAATATTCTGTCTCATTTAAATACTGTGAAACACCATTAATAAGTAATTCAAGAAAATAAAATAGCATACTTGCGGATTGATGTATTAATATCCTTTATATACCATATGAATAGTTACAACATATATACGTTAAAAAAGTTATTCTTTATAGACGTGAACAGTGGTCTAACGTTATCGTGTTTGGCTTGTAAACCCAGACAATTATTCTTCACATGTTCGCGCCCCATAGCAGACAATTGTCTGATGGTGAAACGGTTGGATGTTTTTTTTTTCTATTTAATTGAGGGGAGGAAGGCACCCCCTCTGTGTTTTTTACATTCACATAACATGCAAACCCATGCTATCAAATTTACGGTAGCGGTGGGTTGTCGGTTTTTGACAACTTACGCAACCATGAATTTGATTTCATGGGTTGCATGTTGAATGTGTAAACACATTAATGCCCTAAAATAAATAACATCCATGGATGTAATTAGCTCTCCGTCACATTTGGGTAGCCCCGTATGGTGTTCAAAATGAATTACCGGCCAAAAAAAGGTTTGGATGCACATTGGGTAACCCCAGAATGAATTATAGGCTAATAGAAACGGTCATAGGGTCATATCTCAAAGAGCAAAAACAAAAAAAAAACATTCTGATATAAAACAGAAACAGAAAAATGCTCTAACAAAGGACCCTATGAAAGACACAAAGGCCTAATAAGGGACCCAATGAATGCAAATAGAACCAAAACGGCCTATATCAAGGGGGCCAAATGACTGATAATCGCTCATCATGGTTGATATTTATTTTTGTCTGCATTTATATTTATATATACAGAATTAATTTTAAAAAATATATTTATATATACAGAATTAATTTTAAAAAATATATTTATATATACAGAATTAATTTTAAAAAATATATTTATATATACAGAATTAATTTAAAAAAATATATTTATATATACAGAATTAATTTTAAAAAATATATTTATATATACAGAATTAATTTTAAAAAATATATTTATATATACAGAATTAATTTAAAAAAATATATTTATATATACAGAATTAATTTTAAAAAATATATTTATATATACAGAATTAATTTTAAAAAATATATTTATATATACAGAATTAATTTTAAAAAATATATTTATATATACAGAATTAATTTTAAAAAAGATATTTATATATACAGACTGAATTTTTAAAAAAGATATTTATATATAGAGACTGAATTTTTAAAAAAGATATTTATATATACATACTGAATTTTTAAAAAAGATATTTATATATACAGACTGAATTTTTAAAAAAAGATATTTATATATACAGAATTAATTTTAAAAAATATATTTATATATACAGACTGAATTTTAAAAAAGATAGTTATATATACAGACTGAATTTTTAAAAAGATAGTTATATATACAGACTGAATTTTTAAAAATATTAACGGCTCTTTTATTTTTGAAAAATGAATTAGAAATATGTATTATCATATATGAATTCTGAAATTATGAATAGCATCATAGTTGAAATTGCAAAATTGAAAAATCAGAATATTAGATTGTCAGATGGGTTAAATCCTGATCAAATCAAGTCGGATTTTCAGGATATAGAATACGGAGTTAGCACTAACAAGTATATGTTGCCAAAGAAATATGCACTCATCAAAAAAATTCAAAATTCTATTCGAGACTCTCTTGCATGTTCCAGTGAAGTAGATGTGTTTGTTCCGTTATATACTATCGTGGAAGGAATACGAAAAGAATTGGGTAACGAATATGAATTGAAAAAGGAAGTTAATTCTAAAATTAGAAACTTACGAGCGTTAATTCAAGAAAATGAACTATTTTGATTGACCGGCCCCTCAAAAGATTTTGTCAGACAGTAAAATCTCCTTGAGATTTTCATTTTTTTTTTTTTTTTTGTCATTTTTGATTGAATCAGTGAAAATATTTCACACTGCGAAAATAAAATAGAATCCTAACAGCTTTGAAAGTTCTTTTAAGAACTTTTCTCTATGGAAAATCCAATGCAAAATCGACTACTTGACCCTACGAGGTTTTTTGATGAAAATCGATGAAAAATGACCAAACATCACTGAAAACAGGCAAAAATTGATGAAAAATGGCTAAAAATCATCAAAAATGAGTTTTAACAGCTTTTCCTTATGGAAAATCCCATGTAAAATCGACTACTTGACTGTAAAATCTCTTTGAGATTTTCAACTGAAAACCACCAAAATGGCACCAAAACAGGCAAAATCAATGGATAAAAAATAAAAATATTTCACAGCAATAAAAAATTGGACCGTTAAGGATGGAATCATCGATGGGAAAAATTGTTTTACAATTGAAAAATGGTTTCTGATTTCAAATAATGGTCAATGAAGCATTAACGACCCGATTGGCTCGTGAGCGACTAGATGCAATTAAGAAATTTATACCAATTCGCGACTCTGTAAGAAATAAACTGCAACAACGACAGAGTTTACAAACTGATTTTGCTCTGGGGTCTGAAGAGTTGTTTAAACCAGTAACCACAGCAACGAAAGGAGTAGAGCGTGCTTTACTGGGAGATAGTCCCGAGACGGGGAAATCTGTTATTGGTGAACTTGAAAAAATAGCAGCGAAAACTGAACAAACAAAACAAATAGAATCAAAGAGAACAGTAGATGATTTACGCATGAGATTTAACGAAGAAGGGTTAGCAGCAATTGATGAGACTGATCCAACAGAAATTCCTACGCTTGTTGTTACGTCCTATGAAGACAGAAAAAAAATGTTGAAACCGGAACATCATAAGTTTGTTAAGAATTTCACTCACTGGGCTGATATATTCTATAAAATCAAAACTGGAAAAAGTCAAAAAAAGACAGATAGTGCATCATACATTGAATATATCAGGATGGTGGATCACGTGTATAATCAATACGAAGAGTTTAAACAACAACAAAAACCGCCAAGATTGCAAAGAAAGCGACAGCAACCTGCAAAGAAAATATCTTTTTCACCTAAAAAACAACAACTACCACCTGATGATGATGATAATACTCTTGATTATTTACAAACCACGGATACAGACAAACTAGATGAAGCAGCTGGTTATAGCGGAAGTGGATTAGGAAATCCAAGGATTGGAAACACTTGTCCTGATAGTGTTATCAATGATATATCACGATTAGATGTTCTTGTAGGAGGGTTCCGAGCTGGAAATAACTCTCCAGAAATAATTAATGAAGCAGCTGATATCTGTAAACGGTTATTTGCCGGTGGTATCATGGATATCAAAACCTATCGAGATTTCATTGACGAGTTAGCAAATGGGTATCATAGTGATTAAATAACAATTGAAAACACTATTGTTTTTATAATAATGATCATCCATTACAATCATGATAAACCAACCCTCGTCTATGTAGTTAATTCACGGTTTCCAGTTTATAGAGCATACTACGGAGATGGCCTCGGCAAGACCATTTTAGGATTCTTTTCAAGAACGGCCCCAAAAGTGATGCCGTTAGCTAAACAACTTGGAATGAAAGCCATTGATGTTATTCGTGATAAGGGTATTAGTACTGTTGGAGATCTTGCCGGGAAAGCGTTTTCAACTGCGAAGGATAAAATAACATCATTAGTGGGGCGAAAAAAGAAACCGTTACCGTCTACAGAAGAAATGCCTGCAAGTGTTAGTAAAATTATAAATAACGCAGTAGATGAAAAACTAGCGTCGATGGTAAATCAAGGGGACCAAAGCAATATTGCAAACATGATAGCAGGAAGTGGCCTTAAAAAACCACGACGAAAACGCTAGCGTTTTTCACGATGAAATGGAAAATCCGATTTAGACTCTGATAACTAGAATAAAATGTTCAAAAAATCATCTGATCCAGCATTTGATATAGACGCCCCAGTGCGTAAAGATGATTCTGTACGCGATTATCAATTTTATTCTTATCACGCAGTACAACCAGATCTCCGATCGCGAATTGAACTTCAAGTTCATGATACCACTAAATATTTTCTACCGTGTGAGGCATTTATTGAAGTAGAAGGAGAACTTGTAACAAATGTTGCAGCTGATACTCCATATGACAATAACTCAAATGTCCGAGTTGGTTTTGTTAATAACGGCATCATGGCGTTATTTGAAAGCGCTAGATATCTCATTGATGGAAAAGAAATTGAATCCATTGACCGTGAAGTTGATATGGCCACAACAATCATAGGGTTAGCAAGATATTCTGATGATTATACAAGATCAGCGGGTCCATCTATGATGTTTGCAAAGGATACTACTGATAACGCTGATCACCTTCAATTCATTAAAGTGTTAACAGCACAGGGTACTGCAGAAAACAATCAACAAGAAGCAGCTAATCCAGAACGTCGAACTAGACCCGAAGCTGCGTTTGAGATTCTCGGAGGCGTTAATGGTAATCTCAATTTAGGATTTGCAACACGCGTAGCAACGTTGCATGGGCAGCGTCGACGATTTTCATGTGCGATTCCACTGCATCATATATTTGGATTCTGTAGAAATGTTAGAAAAGTTATTTATGGAGCCAAACACACAATAGCGCTTGTACGAAAGGGTACTGATAATGATGCAATCTGGCGTAATGCTGGGGTTGCTGCCGGTAAAGTCATTTTAACAAAACTATCATTATGGATGCCAGTGTTAACTCCATCAATCACAGACGAACAGCGACTACTATCATTTATGGACCAAGGAGGAAAGTCGTTGTTAAGTTGGTTATCAGTGACCACGGATATTAAACAAGACAGTGTTGATGGTACATTCACATGGCACCTGGCATCAAAACAAGGGGTTTCAGCTCCACGTCATATATTTATTGCGTTACAGAATGCTGCGCGAGTTGGTAATCAAGAACGAAGTCATATGATATTTGATCAGTTAGGTGTTAGTGAAGTCTCGCTGAGAATAAACGGACAGCAGGAACCATCCGAGGATATACAACTTGATTACGGTCAGAATCATATTGCACGTGTCTATCATAACCTGTTGTCATTTATGGCACGTGATCAAAATGTGGATACCGGTTTGCAAATATCACAATTGGATTTTAAAAGCCTCTATCCGATTTATTACTTTTCATTGGAACATCTTGATTTGATGAGACAATCTGTCGTTGATATACACTTTAGAACGCGTGTAACCCGTCCTGTTGGTCCACCAGTTGGTGGGGTACCTTCTATCCTTATCCCGAATTATAGAGCGGTTGCTGTCATTCTCAGTGATAAATCAATGCTACTTGAAGGTGTTGGTGGAAGAATGAGAGTGGTAGATGCACCAGTGGAAAATATGTAATTGAAAATCCGAAGGATAATTCCATTGAATCGTTTTACGATTTAGAATCAATCTGTATTTGTATAATGTCATATAGTAATATCAATGTGTCATTGACACCTGGTCAGTTAAAAAAATTGCAATCAAAATCCGCTAAACAATGTGGAACCACAATCACGTTGAAACCTAATCAAATGAATGGTGGGGCAAATAAATTATCGCTGACAACTCGTCAAGTGAAACATTTCAATGATGCTTTCAAGGATAAAAAAGGTGTTCAGATTACTCTTTCTGCGGCTGCTATCAAAAATATGATAAAAACAGGTGGTATATTTCCGTTGTTTGCTGCAATACCAGCATTGGTTGCGGCAGCAGCCCCAGCAGTAGCAAAAGCGGCCGCATTGGGGGTAGTTGGAGGCTTGGGAACAAAAGCGGTACAGAGCATTGCTGAATCATATGAACCGAAGAAAGGTCAAGGGTATAAAAAAAAGGGAAAGGGTCTAAGACTACCAGGAACCCCGTATTCATGGTACAGCGGAAAGGGTCTAAGACTACCAGGAACCCCGTATTCATGGTACAGCGGAAAGGGTCTAAGACTACCAGGAACCCCGTATTCATGGTACAGCGGGAGACCCGTTCACGGATCAGGCCTGAGACTACCAGGAACGGTTTATTAATTCAGAAATCTATGGTTCCAATGTCCAATTTTGATTTAATGGATGCTGCTAAAAAACTAGTGATTAAAAATTTCAGAGGTGTTTTTATGAAAGATCAATTACCACATCAACCAAACAAAACTGAAACAGGTATTATTAATCTCGATAACAGCACCGGACCTGGAACTCACTGGGTTGCATACGCTATTGATCCACGTGGGATTGTCTATTTTGATTCATATGGATTAGCCCCACCAAAAGAGTTTATGCATTATATAAAAACCCTTCCAATGAAGACTTGGTATTCTACGCTACCAACACAACAAATCAATGACCCACCAATATGCGGCAGTGAAGTATTAAATGTCCTTGACGCTATTTCTAACTCCTTGGGTAACCCAAGGGGAAAACCACCACACATTGTCGTAAATGACTACACTAGTAATCGCTTTTTAGAGAGAGATATATAAAATATCATGATTGATATTTGGGCAAGACCTCTGAAACCCAAACCCGATGACACTGCAACTCCTGATTCTATCAAGGATATAAAAAAAAAAATTAAAGATGAAATCGCTGAGACATTGAACTTAACAAGTGTTGACCCGAATGAAATAGTTGTATTTCAAGACAAACAGGGTAAATTGAAATCCAGTAATATTTCTCTGGATGATATTTTGGTTAAACAACAAAACGCAATCGAGAACACCGTTGCGCTATTTTCCGATCAAGGTAAATTGAAAACCAGTAATATTTCTCTTGATGATATTTTGGTTAAACAACAAAACGCAATCGAGGATACCGTTGCGTTATTTTCCGATCAGGGTAAATTGAAAACCAGTAATATTTCTCTGGATGATATTTTGGTTAAACAACAAAACGCAATCGAGAACACCGTTGTGTTATTTTCCGATCAGGGTAAATTGAAAACCAGTAATATTTCTCTGGATGATATTTTGGTTAAACAACAAAATGCAATCGAGGATACTATCGCGTTATTTTCCGATCAGGGTAAACTCAAACCGGGTGTACTTTTTTCGACGATTACAGATCGATTTAAAACTCTCAACGATTCTGCGTTAGAACTAGCAACACTTCAATCTAAAACCGAAGAACACATAAAACAGTTTACCGCATTTCGTAGAAATATCATTGATAAATTTATTGGAACTGCATTCGATAAAATTGAACTAAAACTCCCTGATATTAAAAAATCCATCGATGAGACGAAAAACTTCATCGAAGCCGTCAAAGGTGATCTTTCGAGGATGATAACAACCATTGAAAAAACAAAAATTCCTCATGAGAAAACCAACAACTTAGTATACACGATCCAACACGGATCATTGGAGTGGTCACCTACAAACAACAAATTAGATATCACTGCAACCGTTAAGGGTATTTATCGATTAACACTAGTAACACCATTGTCTCAATTTAATATTTCATCGTCCAGTTCATCCGGGGTCAATAATACGATTTCAACGATCATCGACAAGGATAGAACTGAAAAGTTTACAATTACATCTACTGATAAAGATTTGGTTAGGGTCTCAACAACGTGGTATGTGGAATTCGTAGCGAATTTAAGTAAATCGTAATTGAAAACGATAGCGTTGTTAAAATAAAAAATGATTTCATCATCGCAATATCGCTATGATCAGGTCAGAGAATATCAAACTAGACTCAAAACCCTGTCTGAGGAGTATGAATTGAAAATTAAAAAATATCGCAGGAGAATTACCGCAATTGATGTTACTGTGTACGCTGTGAGTGGTGTAATCACCGGAGCTGGTATTATACTGTCTTCAGTGACAATGATGGCTCCGATAGCTGTTCCAATTTGCATTTCTGCGGCAACAACAATCGCTGGAATAATTTCAATAATCACAAAAAAAATATCATCATGCAGCCAACGGAAACTACAAGACTACATAATTCAATTTCATGTTGTGTCCACTGCATACTCGCAATTATCCTCATTGATATCGTCATCGCTCGATGATACAATTATATCAGAGAGTGAGTTTTCAGCGATGGTAGATATATATGATTCTGCGATGTCAAAATTAGAAATACAACATGAGTATAATAACAATGACAACACAGATGGAATTACTTCAACAAATAGTGGAGAACACAAAACCAGTACAAACAAGCATGATCTCAATAACCTCAACGAATCCAGAATTCAGTGTGAATTTCCCCTCTCCGGTCCCAGTGAAGGAAATCGCGCTAGCAAAATTACGAGTATACCACAGCTGGCCAAATATTAGGTCAAAACCATTTGGTGGTCAACAACCGAATAATTCACTGGTATTTGCAAATAAGAATAAACCCGACGGTACCCCAGACTGGAACGTTGTTTCCATACCAACCGGATCATATCAAATTGAACAAATCAATGATGAATTCGCGCGTAGAATAAAATCGATTACTGGAAAAGAATCAAAAATAGCTATAACAGTTCATGTGCCGACACTATCATCTGCCATTGAAATAAGCACAGAGGGTTATGTCGTAGATATCTATCAAAGCTCAATAAGAACAGTACTAGGATGGCCTGAATTACCACCCGGAGGAAAAACCGTTAAATTACCAGAACCACAAAAAACCGATTATATCACAGACAGGACAAAATCTGATAATCCAGTAAGGAGTTATAAAGATTATGATAAGTCATATTTTTTCATTAGAGTAGAATATGATGAAAGAGTACGACTTATTCATCATCTTGCTAACCGGGATAAAATCACTGAAAATTTCACAGCTTTCAATAACGATATTTCGTTGTTGTTTATATCTCTTAGATCCGGCACTCTCACCCGAGATGAATTTATCAGTGTCGTAGAAACATGTAACAAAATCATCAATGACATGGAAACATTTCATTCACAAATTATTCAAGAAGTATTAGGTGACAGTAGTCCTAAAACAAGAGATTTATTTGCAATAGAATATAGGATCCGCATAGGAGATATTCCAACATTCAAACTTCCAGGATATAATATCTCAGAACTACAAAAATCTCTCGATGATGCCATCGATGAAGGTTTCAAAAAAATCCATGATACGTGGAAAAAAACACCATCACAACCACAAACAACTATCCTCAAACATAATAATGACCCAGATGGTGGTGGCAGGCATATTGCTCCGTTCAATGTGAATATTTCAACGGTGATTGCGCTCAATTTAGTATGTGATGTGATCGAAGGAAGCTATCAAATTAATCTAGAACGATCAAATCAAGCTCAGCAAGGATATATTTTGTATTCATTTGCACCAACAGCTCCTCCAGGGTTTTTAATAATTGAGTCTCCGGTGAATCCAGTCTATATGCGATGTCATAATAATTCATTAACCAGAATTAATTTCAAACTCACAGATCAGTCTAATAATCTGATTGATTTACAAGAGGAGGTTTTACAAATTAGTCTATTTGTGAAATCATAAATGATTTTCGTCCCCAGACAAGGTCTCGAACACGATATCGTATCGGACTGGATCAAATATTCGGTTAACCTAGAACTGAAAGTTCTAGCAGCAGAGGGGGTGAGTGACAACGACGTTGCGACGCGAATGTTTTCAGACAAGGGTCAGAGACTTATTTTTTCGCGAGAAGGGTCTAGTGTTATTTTGGAGGGGGTATAATCAAAAATAAAAACAAAAAAAAGTTGTCTGATTCGCCCCCTCTGCTGCTTATATAAATGAACCAAGAATTTCAACCACATCCTACGATTAGTAATTATGAAGCATCTCGTGATCGTATTATCAGACAACGCAGGCTGAAGAAACCATTAGGGTTGGGATATCTTAGATTGATTATTGGCGGGAAAGAATATTTTTGTGATCGAATTGTCTACGAGGTGTTTAACGGAGAAATCCCGGATGGTCTTGTTATTGATCATATTGACTCGGATTTTACAAATAACAAATTGGAGAACCTACAAGCTATCACAAAAAGTGAAAATATCAAATGGGGAGAAGTGGAAAACACTCGAAAAATGCGAGACCTCTAAAATCACTCAATATTCATAACGGTGAAGAAAGAGTATTTCAGTCAATGAATGCGGCTGGAAGATATTTTGATATTTGCGAACCCTCGGTACGAAAAATAGCAGAAAATATATATATATATATATATATATATATATATATATATATATATATATATATATATATATATATATATATATATATATATATATATCAGCAGTTTCAAAGCGAACTGGAAAAAGAATTCAATTCGTATATGTCTGAATTTCATGTTGTACTGTATGTATATGACATCAAGGGAAATAACTAGTGTATGCTTGTGTGTATAATTTCTGAAACAGAAATACCTCTTTTGA
The DNA here is from genome assembly GCA_029339505.1 of Unio delphinus. Lineage (NCBI taxonomy): Eukaryota > Metazoa > Mollusca > Bivalvia > Unionida > Unionidae > Unio > Unio delphinus. Next base: position 1,749,511 of record JAQISU010000104.1, read on the forward strand.
TGTTGTTACGGATCTCAATGGCAATAATCGAGTATTATCTCTCTGATCTATTCTGTGAAAAAACGAATCACATAAATAGGTATTTACAAAAACAGTATTCTTTTTTGATATCTTTTTCAGGTATTTGGACTTGTTGGGATGTTGTCAATAATCATAATTATGTACACGAAAGAATAAAAATCACACACCACATTATTGATTTCCGTGTATTAGTTAGCTTATATATAACGCTGTATACTATATATTCGAAATTCAACTATGAAGTCACCCTACGTCACACACTGTCACACGGTGTGAATGTGTTTTGCATTCAACCCGGGGTGATTTTGTTGGGGGAAGGTGGTTTCAGTTGAATGTAAGATATAGCTCCTTATGTTTTGTATTGTCCTATTCGTATTGTATTGTCCTGTATATATAAACCTTTGTAAAAAACATATAATAATTTATAAACCTCATAAAATACTTATGTGTTATGTGACGTCATACATCAAGCATACCTTCTGGGGTTATAAACCATTATCTGACGGGTTAGATCCTCACACGGAGACTATGCTTCGTGTTGCCTCTGGGTCTGCTTAGATGTAAATAACACCTGTGAGGCCCGCATGGGGTTGTGTTGTCTTATATATTCGACCTCTGGACTTCTAACATACGAAGGTATTTTAGGACTTTCTCATGGAGTCTTTTATATATCACCATGTTCCTCACATACCTTCTCTAAGACAGAGGTTAAGGCTGTGTTGTTCCTAATCACACTTTAGGGGAAAAGGGTCAAAATTGACTCTAATTGTTTTAATTAGATACATAAAAAATCATAAAATGAATTTCAAAAATATGAATGATATTATAAATGATATTTCAAATTTGAACAATCAAAAAATACAATTGTAACATAAATTAAATTGTAATCAGATTCTCTCTGATCTTCAAGATCTTGATGATAGCGCTTAGAATAACAGATATGTCCTTATGTAAATGACTCCTTGATAGGTTGTAGCGATATGAACAAATTCATCGCTCTATTTACAGCAGTTGAAAAAGTCAGATCCGAACTTGGCCAGCGATATCAAGTCAAACGCACAATAAACTCAAGAATTAAAACGATTTAAAGTATGATCAAACAGAATAATACACTTGAAAACACTGTGAATGATCATCACTTTCCCCACTAGACTGTCCCAACATCGTAGTATCATTATTTACCTCCCGCACTGAAAAAACTCTCCACGGAACAATTATAAAAATTTCGAGATACGTCAACCACATTCGAGTGAAAAAATGTGGAAGCTTCGAAAAATTATATAATTATAGGAAATTTCGAAGTTTCCCCAGCAATGATAAGAGTTGATATAGTATCATTCTGAGTATTCGTGTCTGGTAAACCAGCCATTAACAATCCAAATATGAAATTCCAACCTCGTAGTGAACACAAACTAACACTAACACTAGTCATGTACACTACCTACGCTGTTTGCAGGTATGAGTAATCCCCATACAATAAAGTCGTTTTGACAATTTGTATGGGCTGAACTTATCTAGGTCTCCACTGATACAATCATCGAGACAAATTCTAAAGACAGGTATCAATTTCTATTTTTTTGGCACCGTGCTTTTGTCTCTGTGACCATGGAAGTAATAAAAAAAACTGGTGAAATTCAAAAGAATTTTCGGAGTGGGTGAGCATCCATGGATTTCGCGCTTACACTTAGAAAATCCAATGGAATTTTACATAATGACTGGGGAGGCTTTAACAACTAGATTAGTTTGCGAGCGATTATCAGCAATAAAGAGATTTATTCAGGTTCGTGACTCTATTAGACAGAAGTTACAAACGAGACAGGAATTTCAAACTGCTTAACAACGGGTACTTAACAATTATTTAAAACAGTAACCAATGCTACTGAAAAAGCCACATTGACCACTGAAAAATCTATATTGGGAGAGATTGTTTACGAAGGGGATAGAAAAAGGGGTATCCTCCCATTATTAAAACAGATAGCTGGAGATAAACAACATTCACATGATGAAAAAGAACAACAGGGTGATGTTAGTAAAACAAAGGGTGTTTATTTCGTGGATAAATTTACCGATGAGCCTAAACCACTAATAAAACAATTTCAATTATTAAAACAAAAGGATTATTACGCTTTTGTCGATAATGCTGTTAAAAACTATCATTCAAAAATGAGTTTTTAAAAGACGATTATAAAAGAAATAAAATATCACGCGATGACTGGGTTTATGGGTTATATAAAATGAAAAAAGGGATTGGTCGTTTAAATAAAGGGAGTTGTAGTATATAGAATTTAAAAATGAAATTACCTATTATGATATACAACAAAGGGAAGAACGACAAAGATAAATCGAAGAGTGACAAGAGAGGCAACATGACACACCAACACGGAGACAAACACAGAGATATAAAAGCAACAGGAGTATTATATGCCATCTGATCGAGATGAAGATGATGATGATGCACAGTTTACAACGGGTATCACTACAAAAGATGGAGATGGATATCATGATAGTGGTCTTGTTCGCTGTCCTAGTAATATTCTCTGGGATATATCACGATTAGAAATTCTCGTAGGAGGGAAACGAGCTGTAAATAACTCACCGGAAAATATTAATGAGGCAGCTGATATCTGCAGACGACTATTTCAGGGTGGTATCATGGATGTTAGTGTATACAGAGAGTTTATTGATGAGCTAGCGGACGGTTATCAGAGTGATTGAAAATCGCTTACGATGGAAAATCCAAACTTGCGATTAGATAAATAGCATTTAAATAAGATGATCATACACTACAACCACAATAAACCAGCCATGGCCTACGTAGTAAATTGACGATTGCCTGTTTATAAGGCATATTACGGAGATGGTCTTGGTAATGTTATTCAAGGGTTATTTGCAAGGATGGCTCCAAAAATACCACCAATCGCAAAACAGTTATCGATGAAAGCTATTGATGTTATTCATGATAAGGGTATTAGCGTTGTTGGTGATGTTGCCGGGAAAGCATTTTCTGCCGCTAAAGAAAAAATATTAGCGTTAGTTCGGAGACAAAAGAAACCAACAATGTCGAAGTCATCGCTGGGACAACTACCATCTACGGAGATCATGCCTGCGAGTATTAGCAAAATAATAAATAACGCAGTAGATCAAAAAATAGCATCGTTGAGCAGCGACCAAGAAAATATTACTGCAAATATGATAGCGGGAAGTGGCCTCACGTAGTCATCGAGATCGCGATTTAGACCAAGAAATATATAATAATATGGTCAAATCGTCCCCTGACCCAGCGTTTGATTTAGATGCCCCAGTACCCAAGAATGATTCTGTATGGGATTATCAATTCTGTTCCTAAAATGCAATACAACCAAATAGTCAATAAAGAATTGAACTTCAGGTACAAGATACTAGGAAATACTTTCTACCCGCTGAAGCATTTATCGAAGTAGAATGAGAAATTGTAAGACATGTTGATGCTAATACGCCATATGCAGATAACCCAAATGTCCGATTGGCTTTGTTAATAATGTTATCATGGCATTATTTAGTAGCGCTAGACATATGACTGATAACAGAGAGATTGAATCCATAGAGCAAGATGTTGATGTTGCCACAACAGTAGTGGGCTTAGCAAGATATTCTGATGATTATACAAGATCAGCAGGTCCGTCTATGATGCTCTCTAAGGAGGCTAATGATCACGCTGAACACATTTAGCATACTAGAGCAAAGGCAACACAAGATACTGCAGCTGATTCAGCACCAGCCGGATATACAAGACCAGCTGGTTCATTTGATGTCGTAGATATTATTCCTAATTACAACCTAGGGTTTGCAACACGCGTATCAATGTTGCAAGGGCAGCGAAGATTATTTTCATGCGCGATTCAACTATCTCATATATTTGGATTCTGTAGAAATGTTAGAAACGTTATCTATAGAGCAAAACATACAGTAGTACTCGTTCGAAAAGGTGATGATAATGATGCAATCAGGCGTGGTGCTGGTGTTGATGCTGGTAAAGTACATATAACAAAACTCTCATTATGGATGCCAGTAATGACCCCATCAATCACCGCAGAGGAAAAATTACTATCATTTATGGATACAGGTGGTAAATCATTGCTATCATGGCTAACAATGACCACGGATACTATTGAGACTAATATTAATGGTATATTTACATGGCACATGGCATCAAAACAGGAGTTGATAAACCGCGGCACATATTTGTTGCGTTACATGATAGGGCGCGATTAAATTCTCAGGAGAGCAGCCATATGATATTTGATCAACTCGGTGTTAATCAACTATCGTTGAGGATAAATGGCCAACAGGAACCATCTGAGGATATTTTACTTAATTACGGACAAAACCAAACAGGACGCGCGTATCCTCGTTTGCTGACATTTATGGGACGTGATAATAATGTAGATACTGGTCTGCAAATATCACAGATAGATTTTAGAAAACCATATCCGAGTTATTAGTTTTCGATGGAACATCTTGATTTAACCAGACATTCCGTCGTTGATATACACATCCGAGCTCGTGTAAACCCCCCTGGTGGAACGAATTACAGATCAATTGCTGTCATTCTCAGTGACAAATCAGAGTTCTATAAGAGCTATACTGGTATGGCCTGAAATAACACCACTACCCGAGGCAACGAAGTCTGAGTATACCACTGATAAACGATCATACCATGAAATTACCACATCATATAAAAAAACACCTTCTCGATATAAAAAAATTCAACACTGCCGGGTAATTATTTTAATTTCGTTGATCAGGATTCCGACTTTTGGAGATTTAAGGTTGGACAGACTGCAGAATCAATTACATATATAAATATTTACCATAATATAAGTATTGAATACTTTAGAGAGATCAATCAAGAACACAGTCAACAACTACAAACTACAGCGACTACAACAGGATTTCCATAAATCGCTCAAACTCCTATGATATAATTTTAATACAACATACGCACGGTATGTCAGATTAAGTAGTGAAGAAATTAGAAGCGAACTTAGGAAAAGGAATTAGTAGATGTATTCGAACTAACAACATATTAATATTATGGAAATAAGAAACACAATGCGGGAAGGGATACTTACACTAATGTACAGGTGGCGGGGTGACGTAACCGATATCAAGAACTGCAACAGATATCGTTACTACACACTCGTAATACAATTGTAAGCAAGATAATTGCTATAAAAATGGAAACCTGCATTGAAATTGTGCAAGATAATAATCAACGTTTTGGGGTATATGATCTCAAAATACTACACAATACTTTATTCAAAGGGCATGTGATTGATTATCTATTAAGTAGAGGTGAAATATGAGGTATTCTTCTATTCGATAAAGAAAACGCTTTGATTGGCTAGAGAATTACTTCATTACTAGAGTATTAAAATTGTGTGGCTGTTGCAATATTATCATAAACTTTATCAAAGGCAATATACACAAGTCTAGCTTCAAAACAACTATAAAACAACTATAAAACACGCTTACAGAAGAAACATTAATAGATCAGTTAGATATGATAGTCCCATGTCAATGAAACAAAATTGTATTGTAGCAAAAATGTATTGTACACACACGATATAACTGATAAAAACAACATATACGGATTTTAAAACATATTTCAACATAATTATGACGCGAATTTGCAAGATATGTTAAAATTTAGAAATTCTCAATAAAAGAGCTTTTTTCTTTTTTAATAATTGTTTTAAAACTAATATACTAGTACATTAACCAAAAACAATCAATTCTTTTTAGGAAATAACATAAGCTAACATTTTTAGCAACTAAACGCAACAATATGGAGGGACATGGTTCGTCCATTCTCCTAAAAAGAAAAAGACGATTCGCTTCAAAAGCTAAGTGGCTAACGCGGTGTAGCACGGATCGTACCGGAGCTCCCAAAATGGTATGATGAATAGTAATATCATTGCGAAAGCACAACTACTAAAATGCAATTACACTTCACTAATAATATAAGGTATAGCATGAACGTGATGTCATAGTTAACAAAGAAAAAAGATTTAGTTTCTTCGTTGTTTTTTTAATATTACTTTTTCATTTTTATTTATTCTTCATACCCATTTCATCACTAAACGTAGATAATGAGAAAATAATGGGTTACTGTGATGGAATGGGGGCCTACATGTATCATGCCATTATCATATGCCAACTAAGAACTCCTTCGCCGAGTTATTTATTATTTTTTTTTTATTAAAAACGTCTAATAACGTAAGACAATTTTACTATTAGCCAGTCCATACACAAAATACAAACATAGCAAAGAATCCACTATAGCACAAATACATAACATACATTTGACACCATCTATGCTTGGCATGGATAACCTTAATATATAAGTCAAGCTTCGAAATCAGCCAGGATTGAAAAGCTATTATAACAATTGAAGTGGAAGGTGTAGACAACCCTTAATCTAAACTCATTAACCGTATTTTCAAAAGTATGTTTTCATTATTCTAAACACATTGCACAATATGGCGGAAACAGGTGCACATACAAATCATTTAAACTTACGGCATTAGTGGTCCTCTCTATGATGGAGTCTGAGAGGGACCACACCAATCAAGCACTGCAGGGTCTTTTAGGTAAAAAAAGGGACTGCAACATCAATATTGGAATATCATCAAATAAGCTATGATGTAAGCCTCATTTGACGGTACGAAGGCAATTATTTGTCCCAACGAATAGTATGATCAATTTGTATTTACTATGATGAGATTTTCAAGGTCCATTTGATTTCTCTAGGAACATTTCATAATAGTATTATTCAATAGTGTCATATTGGTTAGCTTCTAAATGCCAATATCATATCCTGCCATCTACATTCACGGTCAGAGAAGGATAGCAAAATGACTTCTCATGTTACTTTGATTACGACGTTTATTATCAAGAATATAATTTTCATTTCCTAGTACCAAGTAAATACCATTGTGTATTTGAATGCCCGTAGTATTTCATATTACTGCTGAGAATAATCTATATCTCATTTCAACAGAACAATATTTGAAAGAATATCAAACTTGTTTTCAAAATATAATATTATCCTTCAATGGCTATTAATCGATTTTGATATTTTCTATATTTGATCGGTTTTCTGCATTAGATAGCACCGAAAAAGCTTCATGGTGACTCTAAGGAGTTGTCAAATACTAAAAGTTGAAATAATGACCGGATATAAGGAGAATTCTGAGACAAATTCAACTTAAATTTAAATAGCAGCTTTAATGTAATTCTCTTACAATTATACGATATTAAACTGAGAAACATAAACACCATGACATAACACAAAACTGACAATAAGCAAGCAGCTTGTAGTATTGTGTATTAAATTTTAAATACCCGTAAAATAGATATCAACAGTATGAAATTATATTGTTCTCTAAATAACAACAAAGATTGAACATGATGACGTTCCAATATTTGTTTATAAGATAATCTGATAGCGTCTTCATGTCTCACTATGATGTAAATTACAAAGTCGTGGAATAAATTTGCAATAATCCCAATATGATATAGATTAGACGTGAATGCGCACTGTGTAATTTTAACGAATATTTAAAAACTTAATTCATCTAATATTTAATAGGAACACAAACAACAACTGTGTTGTACCTTTTCATAACGTTGGAATGAGATATTTTGATGCACACTTCCTCAAATAGAAACCTAAGATACAATAGGATGGCCAGGATGTGGGTAAAATGTACATTTCCAGAAAATTGTAAGTAGCGAACAAGGTGAGGTCTTAAGCATAAATTTTAGTTAACAGCTTGCAAAATGTCAGGTAGTATTTTTTTCTCAAAGGAGGAAACCAATGTACCTGACACAAATACAAGTGAACATGTTTTTATAAAAATGATCAGTATTTACAAATATAGTCTGCAATACTTGAGCGAACGTTATCCATCCGGCATGTTATTTACAAATGACCCTTACAATCTACAAACATGGAAAAAATTTATGCACATACTGTATATACATAGCACTAATACATTTATTTATAATTTCCAAATCAATATAAATGAACAAGATATCATCCAAAACTTGACATGTGTATAAGCTAGACCACAACCCCTTTCATATGTTCCCTTAGACCGACATGATATAGAACGATTTGTTAATATCATGATATCATATGTAATGTGCAGAGGGTCGTTAAAGAACTAAGTGGATATATATGTGTGTGTATATATATATATATATATATATATATATATATATATATATATATATATATATATATATATATATATATATTGTGAAACCTACCTTGTGAGTCGGATGTATCGAGTATGACAGTTCAATTAATGGATAGAGCCTATTGTATCACTGCACTGAAAGTAACTGCCACGCTTTCTTGTGTACCAATGCTAACCATGCCTGAGACTCGAGCACACGAGGTTAAAGAAGAGATGTCAGTGATCTTTATAGGCGAGCATCTTAGACCACTATGCTACCTGGGACCCCTTTATCCGTTTAAAAATGTAAAATAATCTAGGTTTATATTGTTTTAAAGACATGTTTCGTCGATAGGTTTTGACGTAAGGTATCTGATTTGGTTATATCTTGTTTGGTAGAAGGTGGTTCTAAATGTTAGTATTGTCATCAAAGATGCGTTTATGCCGCAATATGTAGAAATGTGAATAACACCCTTAAAAAGGAGAAGTTGAACTTGGCACAGCTAAGACGGAATACATCAAAATCAGGTTGACCACATTTTGGTAAGGAAATGCTTCTGGTCTAGCTTCAATAATTTCAGTATACGTACTTTCTAGGAGATAATATATGAAGCTACCATGATTTGATGACAATGAATATCAAACGTTGCCGGAGGAAGACTAAAAAGCCCAAACAGGGACGAATCAAGCTTGAATATCAAAAGCTTAAATATCTGAGCGTGGAACAAGCATTTGCCGTATCACTAGGCGGCAATTTTCAACACCCATAACTTTGGGTCCTGAAGAGACAATCCTAGATTCCTTGTTCTCCAATACGGAATCAATAGCACAGACTGGCCAATCCTTGGCGAACATCGCAAGAATAAAATATCAGCAGACATCCGCGCCCTCTGTGATATGAGAAAATAACAGAGGTGGAAGCTATGAAAACTTGAAGAAGTAGACAAATACAATGTAACAACAGGATTAAGAAGAGCATAAAGAAGCGAAGGAAAGCGATAAGACCAAAGAAAGAACGTTGAGATAAGCATGAACCAAATTACAGTTATAAGGCATCATATAACATATGAGATCTAACACGATCGATGACAAGGTTTTGTATAAGGCTCAAAGACAATCAAGAAATTCTTAACAGATAGACAGAATAATGTTCAGAGCGATACAACTATGAGACATATGTGACCTAGCTATACCAACTTGATACTGATTATAACAGATCCTCATTCATAAAGTAGAAGATGCGGTAAAGATACCAGAAACGGAAGTAAGTTGTGGTTGAAGCGGAACATCCTCTGTGTTAGCTGTCCTCAAAGGATCTACAAACAGTCGATGGCCCATCCCATGGAACTGGTCTACTATCATCAATCTTTCTTTAATAGGAATCCATAGTTGTGCCAGAAATACTAATAATCAGCACCATCAATCGCCCAAACAAGGTTATGATTAAGATCATTGTCAACAGACTGAAACTGAAACAGCAGACAGAGCACATCATTGTTGATGGACATGCACGTTTCAGAGTAGGAACACGCATCACAGAAGAGATTTTCAATTTTAGAACATCGTGTTAACTATATTAGCAGCGACAACAAGACCTCGATCATGTATGAATTGAATACACAAAGGCTTTTGACAAGGTCTGGCATGCATCATTGTTGGCCACCATTCATAAACGTAACACTAATCAGTAAAATAACAAATAAATAACTGTATGGCCTGGCGACTAGCGCAGTTTTAGTTACTGGCAACATATGCAACTGGTTAGGTACTACAGTCAGAATTAAATAGGGGTAATCTCTCTCTCACCAACTCTTCAACATCTACCAGGAAATGAAAAATTGGAAGACCATGAGGGCAGTGTCAGTTCTGGAGGCAGAGCAATCACGTCGATGATATTGATGGCTTACCAGGTGATGATAACTAGGTGATAATTATCTGGAAACCTTAGTAAACAATCTAAAGCAAAATCACCAAGATATGGCATAGAGATAAGCGCTAAAAAAGACTAAGTTAATAATAAACAATCCGAGTGGCATTCACAATGAAACAATGAGTGAATGGACATTAGATGGGCACAGTGACAAGTTTCAAATACCATGGCAATATCAACTCTGATGTAGGATCAAAAACTGGTGTTTCTTTCCAGTACAACACAAACTTCAAGGTAAAAGCGTATCTGAAAAGACAGAAAGATCACGTTTGGATCCATGGTCAAGTGTATGGTATGTTTCTCTCGTCTTGTCTATATAACTGGACGCATATGAGATATGGACCCTAAAAGCAGACCTAGAGGAAAGAATTCGTCCTCTTAGGAATGTGATATTTTCGAGAGACCTTGCAATTGTCATGCTTAGATCACATTTCAAATGACCTTAATAAAATCCACTTAATACCCTTAATACACATAAACTACCTAGACATAGTCACGTCTGACCTGTCAAACACGGTCATAAAGGGAAACGAAAGAGAAAGAGAAAATTAGGTAGACATACGAAGAAAAAGGAAGATAAAATAAAACGTGGATACGCATAGCCCTTGTGAAGTATTAACTAGCAGTGTAGGCAAAACGGAAAGAGAGTGTCGCAATGTCAACAACAAGCCCATTTACGTATATATGACACATAAAAATGAACTGAATGTAACCATAATAATACCATCAACACCATTGAAGAAAGATAGGATGACCGGACTGATTCAATACATATTTGACGACATTTCTAGCAAACTGGATCGCTGAAGAATATTAGTTTGGTTTACTATGCTTTTCTGTTGCTCTTGATTTGAGCTTTATGCAATTTGCCAGCAAAAGATATGGCGGCCAGGATATCTGGTGGAGAAGACTCCGGAAGACTCAACATCTTACGGGACTATTCTGTGTATTAGATAACTTGACTGTTCAGTAGCTTGCATTATACGCTGTCAGTTACATGTGGGATCGAAGTCATAACGTTTATCGACAGTGTTCGATTCGCAAATAAATGTGTTGAAACTGAGCACGATAATTTGATTAGTTTAGAAGCTCAATTTTTTGATCAGGCACATTATTGTTAGGTGTAGAAATCGTGTCAACCTAATCCCTAACAACCTTGTTCAATTTGATTTTACCCCTCGTATATCAATTTGATATACAACGCGTTATCTTTTCTAAAGGCACGTTGGGATTTTATATGATACTAGCAAATTAGAAAACGTACCCTTGCAAATTAACGCGATGTTAAATTGTGTGAATTGTACCCTTTTTTATTTTTCAGTTTGACGTAATGTAAAATATTTAATCTATATGTACCGTTATTTCAATTTGTATTTTGCACTGGCTTTTGTTAGTGATTATTTGTTACATCTCTGTATTTTACTATACATCTTTATTAAAAGTCACATTTATGACCTACTTTAACTAGTGACATTTATTTCGTAAACAATATAATACATAGCTACTATTTCCCACTAATATGAATTAAATAATGAGATCGTCTTTGTTGTGGAAAATATTTATATTTGTATCGGAGTGTACGATATTAGTTTTTCACGTGGAAATTATAGATCTTGTTGACCATTTCGAGTTTCTTAAAATGTAACCTACCCTAAATCATTCTTCTAATTGTTCTGTATTAGCTTTTAATATTAATATTGTTTACCTTCAAATTAATCATTCCCACATTAACATCCAACCTGGCATCATAACTAATATATTGTAGTCTGCGTTTGATGATCTCTTCTTGCGTTCAAACCGTTTGGCCCGTTTTACAAACATGATATGTTCAAATGAAATCGTATACGACAACATTTATATTTTTGCATATTATTAACAATTTTTACGGTCAAAGATTCATTATTTTGAAAAGATATTACCAAATGGTTATTGGTCCATTTAGACCTTCTCAGAGTAGTGAATTCATGCGCATTATCCAGGAAACAGAGTGAACGAGATGGCCACCAAACTTTGTTCGCAGCAGATTCTTTCTGCTGAATTTCACACACTATTTCTATTTGGTGCATTCAACCCCGAGGCTGCAGCAAAAACAATTGATGCAATCAGTTATGACGCATAGTATGCCTCTTAAAGTAACAAGTAACAAATTCTTTTTTACTCCCAGGCTACAATACGCATCATTTGAGTAAACTATGTGTCTGATTATACATGCGTGTACATCGTCCGCGGATTATATATGACAGCATTAATACAATATTACAGCCACTTGTTCCATTGTCAAGGGTCATGTTGAAACTCAGTTAGACATTGCTCTATTTGGGAAGACGGTTTATATGTTAATAACTATCGAAAAGTATTTAATAATCTCGCAAACTCATAACCTACAATGAGGAACCTATACTACTTTTCTTTTTCTTAAAACAAAAACAATTTCTTGTTTGTTTGATTAGGATTTTTAACGTAGCTTTAACAATTTTTCAGTCATATCGCTACGATGTCTGCAGTGAGGCAGTTTATAGTGATGTTTAGCACTGAGACATCATGCCGCAGACATGTAGTATGATGTCTCACCCAGTCACATTATCCTGACACCAGGCCGACCAATCCTAACACTAACCTCTTAATGCTGAGCGTCAAGCGAGGCAGCTGTTAGTACCATTTTTGTAAGTCTTTGGTATGACTCGGCCGGGGATCGAACCGACGACCTCCCGCTCCCAGGGCGGACGCTCTAACCACTAGGCCACCGGAGCGATTAAAAAAAAACAATTTCAGAAAGGAAAGAATAATAAATACATAGAGTAAAGATGTTCTCAAATTTAACGAGATTACTAAAATCATCAATCACTTTTTAAATACCATGTCTCAAAGATCGCAATAATTCTTTAAATTTGATACATTTGATCTCATATACATGTGTTTAGCTAGTAGCTGCTTTCTTTATTCTCTGAAATAGCAACATTCAAGGAGATAATGAAATGCATTAGCCACACAGATTTGCATTCAAAGCGTACACAATCTTTCAGATCTAGGCAAAAATTTCCTATTTTCTCTTCTATAATCGGTAAACGCTAAATACATGTCCGAAATTGTATTATATCTACCAAATATATGTCATAAATCTTTTAACAAATAATGGTCGAATTTTAACTGTTTTTAACATTCTACAAGTACCAGCTTTCTTAATTAGTTATGGACTACTCGCGTATTGATATAAACTGATCATTCATTACTTAAATATTGTAATTAGCCAGCATTTGTTATGATTGTTTTGATTATTTCAAAACTAGTGAAACCCAATTTAGAATCTGATGTTTTGAATGCTCTCAACTGATTTGTTGAGACCATTATTATAATCATGTAATAGGCTCCGTAAAATGCAATAATATGTATTTATTGATTACATTTAATTAGATTTACCGATAGATAGCCGACTGTTTAAAAGGTTTTCTAATCTCATACTCAAGCAAGTACATGGTGATTACCTTTTTAAATGTCAAGGCATATTTTAGAAAATATAAATAAACCAGTTCCATCATATATATTCGGACCGTCATATATTTTCTTTTCGAATCCACGAATAACAGCCGAGTACGTGCGAATTACTACTACTGCCATATCAAATAGTTTAAGATGAGAGTCGACATGAAAGTTTAAATTTAATAATATTTTCTTACAAAGGAACGTGGTTGTTCTGGCTTTACTAATTATGTTCCTAATTCCAGACTTAATATATACCATTCCCGGTTACGTACAGCCCTAAATATTTACAATTGCTCACAATTTCAAGTTCCAAATGTCCTAACTTTAACTTCATTTTCTTTTACATTTTCCAAAACAAATAATTTACGTTTTGCTTGTGTGAATGATAAGTTTATAATTTTGGCAATAATTATAGAATACATCAAAGTTATTTTGCATATATCATGGATTCAATGATACTACAACTATATCATCTGCATTTTATCAGCCTGTGTATTTTTCTATTGATATCAATGGCAATCAGTTTTCTCCATAAGCCAACTCTCCCTACACTGTTGAAAGCCTGAGGCAAATTTACAAACTTCGAAACAATGGTTAATGTCTTCTATTCTAACGATCTATGAAAGAATACAAAATAGAAATAGTTTAAGTTGTGAAGTATACTTTCAAAAGCCTGAATTTGACTAAGACAGTAAACTGAATATATTATTATATTATTATATTATATTATTATATTATTATATTATTATATTATATTATTATATTATTATCTTATATTATTATATTATTATAAATAAAGACATTTTCTTGTTATAAATTGCAGTAAATACATTGCCAAGACAAGTCGATTTGTTTGTTTGTTTGTTTGATTAGGATTTTTAACGTAGCTTTTAACAATTTTTCAGTCATATCGCTACGATGTCTGCAGTGAGGCAGTTTATAGTGATGTCTAGCACTGAGACATCATGCCGCAGACATGTAGCATGATGTCTCACCCAGTCACATTATCCTGACACCAGGCCGACCAGTCCTAACACTAACCTCTTAACGCTGAGCGTCAAGCGAGGCAGCTGTTAGTACCATTTTTGTAAGTCTTTGGTATGACTCGGCCGGGGATCGAACCGACGACCTCCCGCTTCCGGGGCAGACGCTCTAACCACTAGGCCAAGTCGAAGTATATTTGGTAAAATGTGTTTTTTTATACATAGTAATAAACACTGTAGTCCAGGTTTATTGGACAACATATGTATGTATAGTTAGATTAAACGGAGAAACAATTGAAGAAAGACTTCCCCTGTTATTTCAGGTGCTAATTCAACACAGAATCGTCACAATTCATTCGACATGATGGATTTGAATTATTTTAGTACCTTGAGTATTTCTTTTAAATATACTTTTTCATTTAGTGCTTTGTAGTGTTCTGTATTCGTATCTATCTCAGTACTGATCACATTGGATTAGTTTATATTCCTATATGAATCAAAACTGGTGTTCATTTCTGTAGGTATGTCATCCGTTGCTCTAGTCAGATTGTTTATTATCGTTCAGTCGTGATTTTGATTTGGTTTGTTGTTGTTTGCAAGTTTCTTAGGTGATCTTGAGAGTATATGTCCTGTAGAGGTTTGATACTTTTCTCATTGTTTTCTTATAATTTCTACTGGCAGAAAGCATGTCATTCTTACCTTTGAATACGTTTATCCCTGGGTGATTTTAGCAGTATGATATTTATTTCAAGATTGTATTCTATCCCCAGAAAGATGGCTTACTATGTACTGTATTATGTTCTTTTTTGGTTATTGTTCCTATTTGCAATCTTTTAACAAAATGGTCAGTTGCGCATCTGATGTAAATCGTGTTCAATATTCTCAAGTCAATTAGTTTGTTAAATGTTTCTAATAGTTTCTGCAAATGCTTCCTCTCAACACATATTTTCTTATCTGATCTGCACAATCGTTTTGACATACTTTGACTCAGATACGTATGTATTCAACTCACCATGTACAGCGAACCCTACGACATTATGAATATCAGAGAGCATAAAATGAATATCATGAACCCAAAAATATTTAATGGAATTAAAACCTTCTACATCGGTAACTAATGTTTTACAATTACATCTTTACTTGTTTGTTATTTATCACTCAGTCATATCTTACCCTTGAGTTAGCTGCATACGAACTGCAATAACTCCGTAAGAGAATAAAATGTGATTGCCATAGTTGTTTGGCCTCTTTTTGTCACGAGTATATTGTTTCACTGGAATATCAATATTGTAGAGACGCTGTACATCGTTCAGGTAATCGGAAGCGATTTAATCAACATTATCAGTGTTGTCAGTGTTGGTTGTTAATGTCATACAATAATCTGAAATCCAGCCGTTTCAATCGCCTAACAAAAAGAGTTCTTTTCATGAAATAAGTTTTTGAAGAGTTTTTGGAACCGTCGAGATGTTAAACGAAACGTTGTAAATAAGAAATCACCTTTCAGTTTGATCAATTCTGTCCAAACTTAACCAAACAAAAATTCATTCAGAACCATACAATAGAAGTTCTAAATATGCACTAAGTGATTGTCTCACAAATTGCGCTGTGTCATTCTATGTAGGTTTTGTATGATGTCTAATTGTATTAATTTCATCTCATATCTATCATAACTAATTACATGTACATCAAACTCTGCTCATTTCATTCGAATAAAACATATTAAATCAAGTAAAATGATAAAATGATTGAATTTTTAATAATTTTTGGGATCAAATACATTTAGATAAAAGAATATGATGTTATGTTCGTTCTCATTTTGGTTACAATCCATCATTGCTCGTGTTTGCTCCTGGGTTCATCGATCGGACTTAGGGTAAATGGCGTAGTAGTTGGATTCATTTGAGTTTAAGCGTATCTAATGTCCAGCATTAACACTGCCTCATGTATCGAAAAAAAAATTTTTTGTTTTCGTATAATTTCAAGCACTAGGGGTACATGACAATTTTTCTTTCGAGCTTTCCTATACGCAGAAGGAAGAATTTCTTCCGTTCCAATACATATTTAGAGAATTGTTGACTGATTCCATATTTCTGATTTCGTAACATGTTTGGTGCTGCCTATCTTTAAAATAGGTAAATTATTATGTTGCTTCATTCTGAGAACTCTTTCATGATTATATTAATCCGCGTGGATATCTAATTAATTTTAATAAACTCGCGTACGTGTTTTTTTTTTCTGGTTACCAGTCCCATGTTTCAGCTATGCCAGGGACGTTCGGGTTGTCGCGCATATTTCTGCTTTGCCAATCAAGTGGTGTTTCTTTCAACCTGGCATTTTCTTGGGCAACGTTTAACACCTTCCTATTCTAAACCTCCGCCAAATATTTACGTAGGATATTTTGTACAGTTTCTTGATGTGTACAATGTCCAGTTTCATATCGACTTTTGTAATTAAGGGCCAAGTAACAGGAAATGTGGAGAGACCTCGAAACATAGGCGATGGCTGCATGGTTTGTTACTTAATAGCTAACATGGATATTTGCATTTCGTTGTTGAGGACTATATTATATCATACAATTCAAGTTACGTAAATAATAGGAGCGGGTTGGTAAAGAGTAGTATCTCCTTCAGTTTGAATTTGACACAGAAGATGTACCTGTCACTACAGATCTGTGTGCTTATAAATTGTCTTAATCAAATTTCAATCTCCGTCTTTATTCTTCTTTAATTTTCTTTTCAAGCCAACAAAATGTAATCAGTGCCCTAGTTTAACATCCCATAAACAGTAAAGACACAGTATGATCAAATTCCAATAAATTGTACCCAGACAGTAATCCCGGCTCTCTGAAAAGGTCGACTTATCATATCATCTGCAAATGAAGAATCATGTTAGAAATAGGCGGTGCTCAATCCATGACAAAAAAATGTAGGTCGTTTATACATCCGAAAGTAACTTATATGAAGCAGGTTTTCAGACATCTCACAACACAATGCATGCATAATAAAACTTGAGCCTTGTTCCAAAGATTATTCAAATTATCATGTTAATCCTGTACTTTCAGCCAATTTTGATCTATTTGCGCGATAAAATCAGTCTGTGAATTAAGCAATGTGGCACACCTTTGACTGGTTCCCCAACCTAGATTTATGATTAATTGATCACTTTAATGACTTTGTGCTCCTTCTCACTTAAAAATCAAGTTGGAAAATAGTAAATGATCTCTTCCAAAAAATGTTGTTAGTACTTATATATAATTACCGAAAATCTGTATTGATGTTTCTATATAGCACATATACTGTGTTGTTAATGTATATGTTTGTGCTGTATTGTTAATTAATAATAAAAAACATAAATGAAAATATGCAAACTCAAGTTTTATTTCATTCTAGGAACATAAATTACTTCGGTTGTATAATTTTTTTTCACTATTCTTATTCAAGAGACTTAAATAACCCACATCATTTCCAACATACCTTTTCATGGTTATCTTTTTCTTATGTATTTTATAATTGATTTTTTTTAGCATATCAGTATTAGCATGGATATATACGAGCACTCGATTCTTTCACAACAAACAAGCAGTAAATAGCTAAATCAGTTAACAATATTCAGCCCGTGTGCAAGTCCGTCCGATTTAAATAATCCGCGCACTTTAATGATATTATTAACTCCATTTGTTTTTTAAAATTCAGACATGTTCCAAATATATTAAATAAAAATCATTGATGAGGGTTTACAATTATTCAAACCTGACTTCATATGTTTTGTCTTATAGTTGAATTGGTTCCTTTGATATGTATTTAACATACCAAAGAAAACCCGCCAAAATGAAGATAGTAAGCACACTAGAATAGACAATGCGATAATTTCGACGAAAGTAAGTGTACATTAACATGTAAGAGATATTTCTGTAAATATTCCAGTTATTTAGAGATGCGTAAGCTCAAATATACATCTAGGACGTAATTTGATGTATTACGTCGCTGTAGGATTCAGAGATTAAAATGAATCCATTAATGAACTTAATCATAAATTAGCCGCATTGTAGGCTGACTGTAGGAGTCCGCTTCTGATGGAAATGATGAAGAGAACAAAGCCATTACATCACTCTTCAAATAAAATACAGATACTTCCAACCGTGACTCGAAAGATTAAAAACGTGTTCATAATGAAAAACGTCTTATTACTAAATCCATGTAGCCAGGTATTCTTATCGAAGTAACGGTATTGAAAGTTTGATCAAACGCAGTTATGTCGAGTAAAATGTGATCTTCATGTTATGTGGGCTTGAAATGCGAAGTTGTCTTTAGTCTATCATGCTCTCGCACGTGGATTTCGGCCGCCACAGAATCAGAGTTACATCCATCCAGAACAATTACGTTATGAGAGGAATACTCGCCGGTTTATTAATTATTTACAGCCCTAATTATTATATATTTCCTTCCTATGCTTCAAGTCGTCGGGTCTTGAGGAATAGTCATCGATGGTACAATATGTGTCAGAAAGGTCATTATGTGTATTATATACGTGCTCTGCGTTTCTCGTTTCCATTTCATGTATGCCTTGGTAGGTCTCGGCTCTCTTCTTCTTCTGGTTCTTCCTTCTAAAATTGAAGTTGTATCAGGTTTATCTCTAGAATCCAATGCAACGGTGTATATATATATATATATATATATATATATATATAGAGAGAGAGAGAGAGAGAGAGAGAGAGAGAGAGAGAGAGAGAAAACAGAGTGAGAGAGAATAGGATTAAACAATCATGGTTGGGTATTTATCGATGCATACATTGTGCCTAATCGCTCACAAAGTGAACAAACTCCAGGTTCATCTCTAGAATCCAATACAACGGTATATGTGTGTATATATATATATATATATATATATATATATATATATATATATATATATATATATATATATAGCGAGAGAGAGAGAGAGAGAGAGAGAGAGAGAGAGAGAGAGAGAGAGAGAGGAACAGAGTGAGAGAGGTGAGAATTAAACAATCAAGGACTTTGTGTTAACCTTGTGAGTTATTATAAAAAATGTACACACCGATAAATACCCAACTTTGATTATTTTAAACATATGATTACAATTCCGTCCTTTTTTCAAATCAAACGTAGTCCATCAACTAGTAAATTAAAGTTGGGCCTAGTTTCGTTTCATTCGCCGTTTGACATCCGCCAATATGTATAAACAGTACAGAATAACACGAACATATTGACTACTGTCAATGTTACGTTTGTTGAGAAACGTCACACTTTATACCTTAGGCAATGGCTGTAGATAGTTTTAAGACATTTATTTCATTTACAGCATCCTAGTTCAAGTTTAGTCTGTCACATATGCTACATCTGATGGCAATGACCTTACATAAGAACAGCCGCTACAGAATGGAAAAGTGTGCCTAATTAAATTTCCAATCCAACCTGTAATCATTATGGATTGTATCTATAAACAATATGGAAATATGAACAAGATGATGCTATCCATTAGCAACATAACAGAAACAACTAAATACATTGTATTCAGGAATAACATTTTATATCATTCTCAGCAGCGTTAATATCTGCAAAGACCCGTTCAGTGGTCTAATAGCAAATGAAATGTAATTACTGTCACAGTTACCTTTATTCAGCAACTTCATACTTTATATCTTAGGCAATTGTTACCTGTGGTGTCAGTAAATTTATTTTCATATAAAACAAATAACGGTTAATTTAATTTTAGTATGTCCTATACAGGAATAACATTTTATATATTTTTCATCGGCGTTAATACTTAACAAGACCCTTTCAATTATCTATGTAAAATTAAATGACACAGTTGTTACATGAATAGTTACTCGGCAAAACCGGCCATGTTTTGTTTTGTTGCATAGCTGAGTGCTGAAAAGAATTAATTAGTACATGTCCAGAATAATTTATTTTAGCGAAACAATCACCGTTATGGATTATTATATACATTGTACAATGATGTTCAGTCACATTGTTGGATATGGTAGTTTTACCATTTAGAAGCTTGGCTTAGTCTTTGAATCATGCTCTCATAAATATTTGTTTTAATTTTTGTGTACGTGGTAGCATACGCCATACCACC
The DNA here is from genome assembly GCA_029339505.1 of Unio delphinus. Lineage (NCBI taxonomy): Eukaryota > Metazoa > Mollusca > Bivalvia > Unionida > Unionidae > Unio > Unio delphinus. The sequence goes on from JAQISU010000104.1 coordinate 1,770,252, forward strand.
AACACCCAAACAATCACAATTAAAAGAAAAGAAAACAATGCCCCATTTTTTGGTTTGTTTGTTAGCTTCTGAGTATTGATTTTTTTTTTCAATAGCTTTGAACTCCACCTCTGATAAGGTATTGAATCTTAGTTTATATCCTTCAACTGCCTCAAAATGGACTGACCCATTTCCAACTATTATTGTTTAGGTTGTGTATGGTTATGGTGATTGATATCAAGGGGTGCGATGTGTGGGAATTTATCAGTCTCTGTAAGTGTGTTTCATTGTCAGCGTTTGTAACATCCATCGCATTATCTTTTAACTCTTTGTCATCTAATTCATCAAAAAAGCTCCGAATAAAAATTACAAAGTTAGCGTATTTGACCATTTTTCGCGACTATGCAGCAGACAAACGCCAAATAGAAATCTGTGTATTTCAATCAAAGAATATTTGTAAAAGAATAAAACGGTATAGATTTTATTTATTTGCTGAATAATAATTTGTCAAGATGAATAGTCGTTTCACAATGACGTGTCTGCATTGTTTATTTATACGTAGTCCCATAATGTCAATGTACACAAAAAATTCTAGATTAGTATATATATATATATATATATATATATAGAGAGAGAGAGAGAGAGAGAGAGAGAGAGAGAGAGAGAGAGAGAGAGAGGTGTCAAATAAGGTAGACAGCTGAAAACATTAAATATTGTTGCATGAGAAAGTCAAGGTTTAAAAAAAAAAATTATATTTAACTAGGAGACATTTTTGTATCAATACAGAAAATGTTTTCAACTTTCAATACCAGCAGCCATAACCCTAACTCGAAATAATTTACGTACATACATATCAAAACAACCGTAACAAACTAGCTATGAATATATCATGGATATATTTATCAGATGAAGAATTTATAATTTTCCAATTGTGTTTAGGGTAACTATATATATATATATATATATATTTTTTTTTAACATAAAACGATGTTTTGAGATTCAAACTCTACCATCAGAACAAAATATCATAGACTCAAGTACCTGGACAATAAAAACTATTCATACTGAAAAACAATGTTTTTTTGGACTGGCTTATTATGTCAATAACTATTTATTAGCAGTCTAAATAGAAGAAAACTTCACAAAAACATATCACAGAATATTACCTCTTCTTCATCAAGCAGCAGACTAAAGGTACGGACAGAAGTATCACCACCGACACCACGACAACAGCAATAATGACGCCCGGTAGAAATGACGTAATATAATCTATAAGAAATAATGCCGATGCATTTACTGTTAATAATAATAATAATAATAATAATAATAATAATAATAATAATAATAATGGAAATTAGATATAATTTAAATCTAAGTATATAACAAAACGAAAAAACTCATATTTTACCACAATATGATTCTAAATAAGTAACTGATAAGCAATAACAGCACCTTTAGTCAAATTCAACAAATACTGTTTTCTACAATACAATGTAGAAATTTGAAAAGAACTTAAAGTAGTTTGATTTTTATCCCAAATATAATTCGAGGTTTGATCACAATTCTCAACGTATAGCGTGTTCTCAAAGATGAACAATATTGGCTAGGATGATGTACCAATAGTCTTGAAAAGTTTGATGTACCAACTGTCTTGGTATATGACAATGTTATAATCCAGAATATATTAAAACGAATTCACCATGATTTTAAAATATTTTTTTTGTCCAAAATGTAAATGAGCAATTTGTAGTTTCAATAATGAATTTCAATAAATATTTCCTTTCAAGCTATATCTGAACCAAACTAAACGTAATTTTAAAAAGACTCATTTAAAATAGAAATGAGAAATTATGATTAATTTAGAACTGTATATAAAAGATTCTCGTCATATTTGTACCTGTATTCGAACATTGAAAGGAATGCAAATAAAGTTCCAGTTTAAACTGAGATTTAAGTAAAAATCTTTTTTGTATCTTACAAAGAAGACAAAAATCAGGTAGACAATAGAAGTTCAAAGTGAAAACAAATTCACGCAAAAATGTCTAAAACAATAATTATGGTAAAGTAAACGCTACACTCATATACAAACGTTAATCATGTAATAAATATGTTGTTTGCAAATTACCCTTACAATTTACAATCATGGAAGCAAGCACTATGGATATACATAATGCAAAACGAACACAAAAAAGAGACTGGATATTCCAACTACTGATAATCTTTCTTTCAAATAAAATATGTATGATAGTGACTCTCAGCAGTATGTTTGTGTCTGCAGTGTAATCTTTTTTTTTTTTATAAAAAAGGATATATTTAAACATTAAACACGTACTCCTTGTCAAAACCATTATATAGGTTTTCTTTGAATAAGAACAATTATGTATGTTTCCTGCTTGCGGATACATTCTCCAGACATTCAAGACTAAGGGCAACAAAGAATTTAATTAAACCAAACGAATGTGTTTTCAATAAAATAACCTCTCACAAACAGTATTCAATATATCCACATTTTCCGTTCCAATAAAGATCAAACATACTAAGATACATACACATGGTATGCTATAACCATGTATTCCTGGACATCTACATTTAATTACATATGGTCTGTGTTTTTATAGCTGTGTGTTTTATAAATGACAAAGAGTTATCCGTGATATGTTATAGGATTACATTGTAAACTTAGTAGCTTATATGTTTGAAGTTGATCAAATGATATCTATACAATTCTTCTAGATAATACTTCCATTCGATTTACACAGATGCAAAATTGCCGAATTCAAAGTTTCATTTCCATTTTATTATTTATATTAGTTTTGTCTTTTCGCTTGACAAAGATTCGGCGAATGTATTGGTTAATAAGTCATATAGATTATCTTCCTTCTCTTGGTCACAACATTCTACCACTCATGAGTTTGGCCTAATATCTTGCGGAAATATTCTTGCATAGGAAAGTAAGCATACACGGTACATAAGTTGTATGGTCACATGTTATGGAAAATCGTTGTAGCAGTGACGCACTCCTCAAATATGTCGTAGACTGTATACTTGTCCTGTGCGCTATGCATTTACTAATTAATTATTTGTTTTCGTTTGTTTAATCTAGCAGCTGGCTCTTATATAATGTAATAACATTTTTTTCGTGGGCGGATTTTCAAGGGAGAAACCGATTTAATCAATAACTGTAGACATTTGACGTGCCAATATCTGAAAGCAAATTTAGCACTTATTATACGTTGGCATTGTACAAGAGACACGCATCATAATCGAAATATTGTCTGACGCAAATGCGATTAAATATTTAAAAAAACTAAAAATAAATATTCTACTAAAATGAATACTTGTCATTTTACGGGACTATGTATTGATATCTACATGATTAGTCATTAAATAGATATTCAAAATGGTGTAGTGTTTATACTAGCTAATTATAAAAGCAGTGAGCAGGATTTCGTCCGATCGACCTTTAATTTTAAGTATGAGAGTCTTCATTTATTTTCAAATAGTAAGCAGTACACAATAATTGCCTGTACTCATAATAACTGAAGAGACAGGAATACTTGAGATGATTGTTAAATAACAATGAAAGTCAAATTTTGTTATATTCAGATTGATATTAATTACAAGGGGCATCGTGCTTAGCATGTATAGATCTGACTTTACTAGTTTGTCATTTGGAAATGTCATGACCTCATTTGGGGTTATATTGAATATGGACTGCACACACTAGACTGATCGTAAAAGCTTTATTTTTATCAGCTTACATTTGGTGGTTTACCCTTAGTCTCTAGTTTTCATCGACATTCCCAGATTAGATGTGTCTTGTTATACTGTACAAATACAGCGTTATCATATCAAAATCACAACATGAAGCATTTGGGCTGACGTTGAGGTTCAGCATTAGTTTTTACCGTTTGACCCGATATGTCGATAGAGTTACATATAGACACCTTATTAGATGTTATTGAATAGGGGCTGTTCCACATCATTATCCAGCAGGTTGACCTTAACTGAGTTAAACCAGTGAAAAGCCGCAGAGTACTATCATGTCCAAATCCGGTAAAACTATTCTGAAATTTTTCAGTGGTACAACCAGGAATGACAGTAGCGTATGTTATCAAAGGGAACTTCATATGCAAGAAAGTTCCAGTGGATCTTCGAACTACTTTCAGTCAAATAAAATCTATGTCGAGCAACAAGTCCCATACGTACTTGTTATAATGTGCACACGAGATTGTACAACACCTCACCATTGTTTTATCATGACAAAGAATCGGTTAGGGTGTTATTCAATAACTGTCTTACGTCAAAATGCTCTCAGACAACAACACTCTAGCCGAGCGTACATGATTATGACTAACGAAAACATTCACAGGTTTTACACTCCTTCTCATTGCATGATTAGTACGAAAGCACTGGCATGCAGTGAAGGATGCATCCAAAACATGCTATTTACGGTACAGAATTTACCCAACAAAAAAAGTTCTGTTTATTATGTCCACTTTGCAAGGCAATCAAAGATGCCCATAAGCAAAATCAACAAAAACATTGAATTGCACATTATGTTTAAGCTTGGTCATCTACAGTTAATTAAATCGTTAGTTTCTAAACTTCAGCCTAGCTAAGGCATTCGATTCTAGTGCATCGTTATCTATATATTAACCTTGGCTCGATACAAAAAAGGAGTGTATCCCTATGAGTAAATTAGAGTGTGGAAAAAATTTGCTGAATCTCAGTTTCCAACGACAAATCTTATCATTAGCATTCGTTTCGCCAAGGTATTTCATTCCCAAACTATGAACACATTAGGTCTGGTCTGCGATTGGTTGTCAGGACCCTAGTGACATTCATATCGGTATTTAAAATATAAAGACGTGCGTATCCTTTTGGAGACATGTGATCTAGCTATGTGTCAACAGGACGAGTAATTCCTGGAAATGGTGTCTATGTCGACTCATCTCAGGCTTGCTCCAACAATACAAACATAGACTGGTATGACCCAGATGTTCCAAACAGTTTTTTGATATATATGAACCATAACAATCTATATGAATGGTACAGTCTGTATTCCGGGCTTGGGGGTTTTATCGCGTCATGCACAAGATCGTACACATTAAAAACAATGGCAGTAACGGCGAAGTAACTTATTAAGCTTAACTGCTTGGGACAACAGTTTGTTACAACAATGTATTAGAACCGTCTGAATATGGATATATTATATTATCCCTACAAGCTAGAAAGCAGCCATGTGACTATCAGCTGGCAGCGGAATCTCAGAGTTCCTAAAGTAGTTGTGGCATTATTTTGAGATTATAAATGAGACCGTACACATAATTAAATAAGCTAAAACTATAGGTAAAATCACAACGTGACTAGATTGTTTACATACGTAATTTGCAATTATTCTACTGACGAATATTTTACAGACAAATCTATGGATAATGCTGTCTGAATATGGATAAATAAAATTGATAGAAATCGAAGAAACGGAAACATTTGATTATTCCGTGCAAACATTGCCCAAATATGAGAGTAGCATCAGAGCCTGTTTCTCATCGAACAAAACCTGTGATCGCCTGGAAACACTTGTGGGGTAGTCATCCATGTCATTGACGTTATTCACCATTTACATCATGGGCTAGGAGACGTTTTGCGTGTTAATAGGTCAACTTCTTGACAGCATCGACGTATCATACAATTGAGTAATTGAGTTCTTACTCGGTTCCCTGTTAAATATATAATACTCTTCAACGCGTTTTTGGATATATAATCAGGTTTTTACCTCAATGATTACTATATCATCATTGAATCCCGAATTTTGAAATTTTCTGCTGTATTCGCTGCATTTCTCAACTGCTCAAAAGGTATTTGCTAGCATAAACACATTATGCATGAAGAATCTGAAAGTTTAGGTAGCATCGTCGGAATTACATCTATGGTGCAGATAAATTTAAATTGTAACGCTGTCTGCCACAGTTACGAAGCGGATATATCTCTACCGTACGTGCTTAGGGTTATACTTGGATATGTTATCCAATGACTATTTACAGTAATACCGAATATAAAAGTGTGCTTATCAGTTAAATGTCAGCAATTGCAAGTGGTTAATCGATCTGAGATCGACTACGTCGAATATTAACTAGAGCACGACACAAGACGGTTACACTTCCATCAACATCAACAATAACCGATCCAGTCCAAAACATCCTTAATGGTGCCCTTGCGTTGGTACACCATAGTCCATAGTCAGTTGGTCTTAGATACATACAATATATAATCTGGCTGGTATCTCTAATTACAGGTGCAATGATATTATTCTCCACAATTAGTTGTATTTAGCATTGCCGTTATGAGCTCGGTTGAATGGGTCTATAAATAACGATCTTGTGATTAATTAAATGCGTGGACTCGAGCGAGCGCTACCACCAAGGACGTGTTTGATTGCTCTTGTTATATATAAAGTACTTGACAGTAAATAAACTGTATATTTATATTTACGAATTTCGTCACTGGCAAGTATGTCACAACAGCGGATAATGATATGTGTACTAGCTTGGTTTTTGTTCATTCCACATTGGCGAGCATGTCATTTTCCTAGATCAAACTAGGAAGCTAAATGCAACAAACGTTAATATTGTATATGTTATGGTGCAGCTGAGAGGACTGTTTCACAGAACGGGACAAAAATCAACATCATCCTAGGATTCAATAAGCGAAGTCCTTATTATAAACTGAAACTGAATTTAACAGGATCAATCCGTAATTGTATCTACTGAGTATAGCAAATGTGTATCCCTGACACTTGAAAAGTGTCCCATCGTTGGGCTCCATGGTGGGCGGGGAGTGTGGGTGTTGTAAGTTTAATATACAATCATGGAAAATTCCACACAAAATAACAACAACAAACGTACTGTCTGACTCTGATCATGAACCATGTGGCGTTGAATCATTTTCACGGTTCATGAATATTCAATTTAAGTACATCTCCTTTTGTTATTGAACAAAAACATTACGGAATCTATTGCCAAACCATAACGTGATTGTTTGTTTTTTTGTTTTTTATGGTTTAACGCCATTTTTCAGCACAATATATAGGCTATACATGGCGGCCAGTATTAGTGGTGGAGGAAGAAACCGGAAAAACCCCGGAAAGAACCACCGACCCACGAGAAGCTACTGGCAAGCTTTCTCACTTAACTACATTAGCCGAATCTTAGACTCGAACCCACGCAGACAGAGGTGAGATGGCAGTGGTCCGTAACGGACAGCGCTTTAGACCACTCGGCCACTCGGGGCCCCCCATAACGTGTTAAAAAAAAATAAAAGTCTCCTTCTAAGGTCGGTAAAATTATCTCCCTATTATCCTTTTACAGTCATCCTTAGAATGAATAACCATGAACCGTGAAAAGGATTCAAAGCAACATGGTTCATCATCAGAGTCAGACAGTAGTTTTGTACGTTTGTCGTTTTTTTGTGCTGAATTTTCCCGATTATCTCCCCGTTAAGACACCGCCTTCTAGGAAGTCTTGCAAAACTTGGGAAAGTGAAAGCAAAAGGGTAGAACTAGGGGCAACGGTGGTATCAAGAGAGATACAAGAAAGATAGAGAAGGTAAGCAAGTTAAAAAAAAAGACTTCCTATGGCTCGGTGTGACCAGCCGATTTGTCGAGACCGGGCCAATCCAGACCATCCGTCTAGAAGAAGCAGAGGTCCAAGCAGTGTGTTGCATCAGAAAAGCCTCCACTCAACTACGAGGATCCTTTCCTCCCCCGAAACGGGTCGCAACCCGCGGCAAACAGGTTGCCTCTACTTAGTCGCATCTTACGACACGTAGTGATGCAAATCGGACTAATTCTTTAACCCAGAACCCGCAAGGGGATATCCATAAGGTACCCATGCTATTATGTAAAGTAATCTTTTATACAAAAGCATTAAAATTATGATCAGCAAAGGAGAAGTAAAAACTGCTTTAAAGTAATAAATGGTCGACTAACTTTGGCTGAAACTATTGTCTTTAATATAGCTGAACTACATATCTTAACGGAATGCCTGTCAGAGCCACATTTACTTACTATGCTCTGTTTCTGAACTGTATGGAGTCACTCATTATTATTTTAATAGTCAATCTAGTGTAACATTATAAATGCGTAACAAATTCGACACCGGAGCACCACATTCTTACATTTATACGATGTAAGTAGCATTGTAAACTAAAGATATAATTCAGTTTTAATGATTCCACAATCATACAGAGGGTTATTTTATCATTTTCTGTTTGTGTTTCAGATAAAATTATCATTACATATTGTCACGAAATTGTATAAACCCATTATATTTCTATTTATTAATTTCTTGTTACTAGAATTTCAATTCTGGCGTACAACTATACCCGAGTGCGATTAATGTATATTGTGGCGTATTTCAAAATAGCTAGTTCGGTTCATCCTAAGCAGCACGTGCGAAGTGCTTTTAATGAGACGAGCCAAATGCCTTCGATGCACAGTCAATACATGTGTATAAATACCTCACCGCAGGTAAAGCTCTTTACATTACGAAACGTCTTGTCAGTCGGCGATCTACCATAAGGATTCGCACATCTCTAGCTATAGAGGTAGGACATTATAAATAATGTATCGTATGAGATAACACTATTGTTGTATCACGTCAATTTCTGCATGATTTTTAGCTTTGTTTTACATGGAATTATGCACACGTTTATATTATTATTTCCAACTTAGAAGGTTACATTTTTAAGAAATGTTTAGTACAGTAGGATTCGTATCAAGCAGGGTTAGTTTTATTTCTGAACTTGTTGTTTGAAATTATTGTGCCGATAATATTATCTGTATAACTTGCCGTGTATAAAGTTCTTACGTTTTTATGCCCATGTTGTATAAATAGTACACTGTACTGGATATGTTTTCAGCTGCCCAGAATCTGAAAATGTCTGGTGGTGTCCGGTCTTGTCGAGTAACTGGAATGTCTTAGTATCTGGAGTGTTCCAGCTATAGAGCTGTCCGGTGATGTCCAGTATCCGGAGTATCCCAGCTGTATAGCTGTCCAGTATTTGGAATATCCAGTGTTTTCCTGTGGTGTCCAGAGAGACTACAGGGACCCGAATGTTACAAGTATCTGATGAATTGAGGTCTACGTGGTGCAGCTGTGAAGCCAACCGAAGGAATGCTAGCAGCTGTAAAGCTATGATTTTGGGGTTCGTAAAACCCATTATATCTTTAGGGACTGAAAGGATAAGTTACATATCTGTCCTTTCTCATTTGCACAATTTCACTAAAGTCGTTCTACTACATGAGTAAAATTCTAGTTTTGCTATGTGAGTAAACTAGATCAATCTTTCCACTGTTTAGTCCCTGTGAATCATTCACTCCTTGATTGTCTTCTGTAGAATAAATAGTTTGTATGTTTTTTATTTATTACATTTGTGTGTTATTATGTTTATAATCCAATATTTGGATAAAATATATACGCAAGTATTTATTGTTTTTCTCATGCAAATCATTCATTATTAAACATTATATGTGTATATCGTCAACAGTGTTATGTTGTGAATCCGAAAATTCCCAACCGGTTCTCTTGCTACACATATAATTCGTGGATTCTAACTTGCTCTCAATTGACACGGAATTTACAGACATGCTGGACCAGTGCCTATATCAATAGCAATTTCGTTCCACGTTTTGACGCAAATACGTCAAGGGTCGTGTTACCAGAACCTAATGTGTTCAAATAGCTTCTTGCTAACAGCCGAAGAGATATCAATACATCTAAACTATCATTATTTAACAATACCAACTAGAATATATGACTCAAGACTCAAGACAAGTAGAGATGTTTGACTATTGTTTCCAAATGCGCACTTTTATTCGGGTATAAGTGTTTCGATGGAGTAGAAAAACATCTTTTCGGATGCAATTTAAAATGGTCATATTGTCTTCAGACATATTAATGTTATTTCAGTTGTGCCGGTAAACTTAAAGTAATTACTAGACGTACGTGTGCATCTTGCAAATCATCAATGTCAGCATGTAGAACAATTATGTATCGAGATCACATTATAAATCGGGCAACTACGATTAATCTTTAGGGTTACCGTCGTAGGAAGGATATGGAAGTGAACAAAGAACTGCGAGATGAAATCACTACGAGAACGACGTTGCTTACGAAATACAAACGTTCTGTGCTAATTGCGGAATCATAGGCAGCCACCGTTGGTATGGGTGCGCTGCGAATTGTATATTATTTCTATGTTAACCAACCTCATTACGACTGCGTATAGCGAATGTGTTGATTGATTACATTGTCAAATATCTCTATTGTACCATTTCACAGAAAGTGACAAAATTAAATGAAAACAACATCAATAAACGTTGCCATTTAAAAGTATTTTAGCAAATGTGTAATTGTGTTATAATAAATGTGCTATTAAATAATATTTACTCGAAAGTTCGACACGTAGCAGACAATATTGTCCAGATTCAAACCAGAAAAAAAACAGAACAAATTAAACGACGATATGTAATGGAATATAGTCTTAAGCAGCACAGGGTTTTGATCATAGAGTCTGATATCGAGTCTGGTTCCGGGTCCACAATAACTATACCCTGGAAGATGTTTTCTCCCGGATACTTCGCCCATGGTGTTCCTGGAAGTTTTACTAACTTGGCTGCAATATCACCTCCTCGTGTTTTGTTTTAAAACATCTCCAGATTTTATAGAAACAAATCTAAATTTGTGTGTACTAAATTGTACACACTTACCAGAAAGTGCTGATCTGTTCCTAGTTGTAGTCGTCGTCAAGTCGTTTGTGATAGTACGCTTCTTACATTTCACACAATATAGATCCCTAATTTATTTATATTATATGAGTATGAATGTAATTGATTATTCAACTACCCGACGAAGGAAACCTATTAAAAACCATGCGATGTTGCCGAATTCAATTCGTATGATTATAATAGGACCATCTGGAAGTGGTAAAACACAACTGCTACTTAATTTAATAACAAGATGGATGAAATGGAAAAAATTGTATTTATTTGCTCCGAGTCTAGATGATCAGCGGTGTTACAATAAGGTAAAAGATTTAAATGATGCGGCGGTAGAAAAACACGGCAAGGATATCATTGAGTTTATAACCGATATCGAGGATGCACCGAGTATTGACGATATTGATGGAAGTATTAACAATTTAGTCGTATATGATGATGTGATGTTAGATAATCAAAAGAATCTTGCTAAGATATTTTCCCGAGGCAGACATAAAAACACTGATGTGATATATGTCACTCAACGATACACTCAAATACCAAAAGTGATCAGAGATAACTGCAATATTCTTGCTGTATTCAACGGAGTTTACACACATACGCTACGAAATATTTGGCAGACTTGGTGCGGCAGTGATATGGATTATTATAATCTCTTTAGAAATTTCTTTAGTCGCGCTCAGTCAACCCCACATGGATTTGTAACGATAAATTTGCATGACCCGAGATCAAGATATCGCATCGGACTTGATAAAATATTCGGTTAAAGTCTTAGATTTCAAGAATTGTTAACCCCATAGTCGCAGAGGGGGGCGCGACAACTACTTGTCCTTTTTTATCCAAAATTGACACCTCTATAAAGCATTTACGAACAAGCCTTGGTTTACCAATAGACACTTCTATAAAGCATTTACGAGGAAGCCTCGGTTTGCCAAATAGACGCCTCCAAAAGTTGTCGGATTCGCCCCCTATGCTGCTGTCTATGATATTCAATAAATTAGCACGAATTTTCCATGGAAACACACGTCACCTTCTTGTCAGTAGCCACAGTGGAATACCTCTGCAAAGCGTACATAACTTTGTTTGACACAGATAATCTTCCCATGTTAAAGATTGGTTCCATTGTGATTGTGTATATAATTAATGGTGTACGTACTTGTATTCTTGCAGATATACCCTCTTTCACTTGAACACATTTCGTCGTTCCAGGTGCAATCAGACGTTGATAATTCTGCACAGTTTTCTGAGTACCGATTGTTATTAGGCTCCCCTTGAATTATTAAAACACATTTTATTGAATCAATGTCATTCAAATGTGTAAAATGTCACTTTGTGATACAACTATTTTATAAAGAAACATTGAGTATGATAATTAGTTTTTTTCTACCCAGTATTAACATAAATAAAATAATATAAATGAACATATTCACTCCTTAGACAATTATTGTTATAGCTCCCACTTATCTATCACTGTTAGAGCAGTACAATAATACATGTAGACTAATAACAGAAACTAACACTTCATTCCAATTAAACCATACGAGTACCCTAATTGATCTTGCACTAATTATGTTCGTGATGATTTCTGAAGAACTCAAGAATTGTTCTTAACGTTTGATCAAATGTTATAACAAACGTCGCATTGTAAGTTCAATACATACTTGATAATGCTTTTGCCTCTTAAATTCTTGGTTCTCGAAAAGACATTCTGAGAAAATGGTTTTCCAAATATTTCGTTTAATCAAATAGACGTATTTCGCTATTTAGCTAACGTGACGGCCTTTTCTCAAATATTTGTTGACCTCGAATGCTCGATAATTATCACATAAATCCACATTATTGATAATCTGAAAAGCATACACTGGCTTCCATTTGCTACAACACTAAATTGTATTAGAAAAGATTAAGGATTATATAATGAGATACTATCAAATAATTATAAACACCATTATAAAATACTTGATTTTAAAGAAACGTCAATAAATTTCATCAATTGTTATACCTTCTGCCCAGTTTACATATGTGAATTGTTGTCCATTAACCCATGTACGTTGATTTTCTGGGTGCAACTTGTTTGCCCCTATCCATAGCGCCGCCACAGTAAACTTTATCCTCTGCATTTGGTCTGAAATATAAATTAATGTATTTGGATCAAGGGTTTAGTCGGTTTTGGAGATAACAGTTAACATCTAATTGGAGAGATATTAAAACACATTTCACTTTGCCTTAGAATAGATACGTGCATATGATATGGATTTCATTGAGCAAATTATGACCCCAACATATACATGCTTTTTTGAGAGCCAATCGTATGTTTTAATTTTATGGAGCCTCCATAAATTGAATAATAAGTTTTATACTTTGTTCCAAACCAATCAATGAGCTTTACTCTCCTCTCTCATATCCGGTGCAACATTTTCACCATATAGACTTCTTTGATCAAGGAAAAACGCAAATTAAATCAATCGGTATGGCGTATGCAATAAGCTATTGAATTTAGTAGGAATTTAAAACGGTGACAAAAAATGACTATTGAAGTCTATAATTGAGTATAATTCAATATCCTTATGTTCTCTATAATTACTTGATATTATCTATGTGATTCCATAGATATGCAGCTTCAATGATCGGTAACCTGCGAAATCGTTTCTAAGGAAACATTTGTCATGTAACTTTTAAATATCCTCCTTCTGGGTAAAGCATTGCCACATGTGTTTCAAGATTAATGTGATACATTAAAACATTCATCGAAGATATAAAGATGGCATACCATGATTTACAAATAAAAATTGTTCAACATATTCTGGATAAAATGTCCTGTACCTTCAATAAATTTCTGCTCCGCTTCTGATTCAATGGTAACTAGCATGCCACCATCTTGACTACAAATGCTGAAAGCCTGAGTCCATTGTATCTCATCTTGTACTATTTGGTAGCAATGCAGCATATTTCCAACTGTCCTGCATGGCTTGCTACCATCCGAGATTAAAACTAATAATAATATGTTATGAATGAGCTATATTTGTACTTATACGAGTAGTAATATCATCAACAGCAATCAAAGTAAAAGTGAACAAGTGGCAGTTACATCGTTTCTTAAATAATATATTTTACTTAGGAAGTACCCCAACCTTAAACATCCTGAACATCGAATGTAAGAAACGAAAGAAAGATTTTACATTGGTGGTCTTTACATACTTTAAAGGCTAGTTGGTAATCACGTTTAAAACTGAACACAAGTGTTTTGTTTCGAAAACAGCTGTCCGATGGAGTCTGATAGAAAAATGCGTCAGCATACGCTTTTCCAAGATGCGTGCATACATTCCGATTGAGGACTTAGGTGTAGTGTTTTTTTCATGTTATCAATGAGCTATATTTGTACTTGTAGGACTAGTAATATATCAGCAACAATAGTAGGATAAGTCGACAAGTGGTAGTTTACATCGTTTCTAAAATAATGCTACTCAATGATAATAAAACGCATGTATAAAAATGACAACTAATGAGAGATTTTGCATCGTTCTTTATAACTATTACTAACAATACTCATTGGACATCATATATACATGTAATATCCAGTCCTTTTAAGGTTTAACTATATATAATGCTCTTTAATTTCATCCAATGACGTATATGACTTCTCTAATCTCATTGAATGACCAAACATTGTATATAAGATTATTTTCAACTATTAATTATCCTATATGTCGTGCGAAGTTTCTTTTATATACTGCCAGATGACTGATGTAGTTATTCTCACACGACAGTATATAACTAATGAGAAAACGTGACCCATTTCGGTGAACAAACTGTACTAATAGATGGTTGAAAATGTGGATTTGTCTTTTAAAAAATAGCTTTTGTTTCTTCTGTTATATAATGACATTGCCAATTTGAACACAATTAGCAGTAAAGAAGCTACCAAACATATTAATATAGTTTATTAACGACATACGTTATCTCCAGCTATTATATCAATCTGTAATATAATATATTGCAGACAAATATGTTCATTTGTAACAATACTATTGAGCATTCTTGTACAGAGTGTACATAGCATAATGAGTAAACTGTTACTGAACCTGATATTGGCTTTCCTATAATGTGATAATATTAGCCAAAGTCTATAGTACCGGATTAGAAATTTAGTTTAGTGGTCAATTTTTTGTATTCCCTGTTTTGCATATACGTATTTTACAGTATGAATTAAATCTCAGTATATGGCTATTAGTTGAGATTTCTCACACAGCACATACACACCAAGTAAAATGATTAAGTCAAACTTGTTTCGAGGGCTGGAGCTTAAACCTTTGGTGAATGCAATTATCCGGAGCATAAAATTTCGATCATATTGAATTTATTTTGCCCGATAGGATTAAATATCCTAACCAAGTGCAGATACATTACTAGTGTGTGATAACTAATGCTAACCAAACAGTTGACGTTAGAGAAACGAATGGAATCTTAGTAAACCATATGATTACACCATCTCCAATCGTGCTCTTCATAAGATTGAAACGTAAATCAATCTTTGCGAACTAGTAATTCCTAAGATGCAATACGAATGTATATAACTGCAAATACCTACATGTCACATAGTGAAACATACAGACCACAATCTATCACAATACGTTTTGCCTTATGCGAGGCCGTGAAGTACCTGATTTGCCAAAATAAATGATGTGGATAACTCACTGGAGTAAAAGGTATCACAAAGGAGATTTCTGGCAAACTACATCCTTATACAAAGCTTCATATTTTGAACCTTTGCCTCTCAATTAAATATTAATGTGAAGTGTTCAACTAACCAGCCGGTATAGCAAGTCACTTGAGAAAGGACAGTCATCCAGACCTCTTTAAGAAACATCAGAAACCACCTTTTTATTTATAAACAAAATTAAAGAACCATTAAATAAAGTTGGCACGATTACCAACAAGCTTGTTGATTTTGTATTGAAAGATAATCTTCAAATTATAAGTAAAACTGATAATGGATGCGTCAGCAGCACACAGCGCACTGGTCGCTCAGAAAGAGCCACATCTGAACAAAGTAGACACCCATATTTAAATAATGGTGGTATACTACCTGTCGAGATTGCGAAACAATTACGGGATGAGACTACATGGTTACGGGATGAGAACAAAGCACGGACATCTAACACAAGGGACATTCACACAAACTGAACTGCAGCAGCGGGAGACTATATCATTTTCTGTTGTTTCGGTTGAAGGGGGAGGGGGATGGGGGTTCTTGCTGCATAGCTAACTTATTTCGCTTTCTTACTCCTCATCCGCTTACGGTGACAAACGAGGAGATTACTTTTATGGAACGCATGAGCAAGGGCAGACCAAATAAACTAAAGTCTGACGGCAAGCCAGTGCAGCAACAAAAAAGATGCAGTCTATCGACACAAACAGAACAATGCAGTCTACATACTGTCTTGATATTAGAAAATTGCTAAACAATATAATAACAATTAAATCAGCTGATCTTGAAGGACATTATTTGCAAGACTGAGATACGGTCATCCATCCAGCAGATGCAAATAAAATTCAGTCTCAGCATATTTTCACTTTAAGAAGCACATACCGGAAACATTTCGGCAGATAATTGTTAATATATTTGCCTTCACTGCAGCAAAGTATCTTATCTCTAAATTCAACCAGACGCTATCAAACCTGGCAAGCTAATTATCAACACAAGTCTATCGATTATCATAAAAATAGGTTTTGGCAATGAATGCTTTTAAACAATATCACAGACCTTTATTATATGATTACAACCTGGAAGTGACTGAATGTAACGAGCTAACGATTTCTTTCTCTTGTACTCACCATCTGCTGAGTAGAAAAAATATACGATATAATGTTTGCTTCTTTGGGGATTGCAGTCGATTGTCTTGTTGCCTCTAAGTCTAGACTTTAAGAATCGAGGTTGCTGAGAATCAATCTTAAATAATGTCAATATTTGTGTAGCTATAAATAGTAATACAAGTATCGTGACTTAAAATAAATGTCAAATTGCTAGCATGATAGCAAGCGTACAGCTTTTGTCTTTTACAGTGCAATTTCTTTCTACTGTTAAACTAAAGCGCTTGAAGGAAGTCCATGCGCTATGTTACATCAGATTTCCACTTACTGGGATCTGTATAAAACTGCCAGAAGCCAAGATAGTGTCAGAAAATTTTGGTAGTGCAAGTATCGGCCTAACGTTAACTCAAACGGCTTCAATTTGATATTTCAATTAACGCTGAATGTTATCAGGGCTGTTCCAACCCTACATCAAATATCTGCTTTCTCGTTATAATCAAGCACACATACATGCTTTTATCGTAAGATTTAAACTAATAATATGCACCATCTCTACTTTTAATTCATAATGAAGGACACGTCGACACATTGTTTGAGAAGGTAAAACAAATTTTAATATTATTCTTCTATTGTTCTGCTTTTAACCCAGTCATATCGGTAATGAGGAAAACGAGAGAACAGACCAGTCGGAAAATGCAGCAGTATATCTGCAACCCTCTGATTTTAAAAAGCCTTACACGGATTTTAAAATTGCATCGCTAGATCCGTATTTAGTAAGTGACAGGGATTATTCAATATTCTATCCATAACATGCTTCATTTGGATAAATCCTCCAAATACGAATAACTCTTGTATCTAGCCCTTTAGTGTGAAACACGTCTGGTTGATAATATCCATCTCCAACCTACGGGTTCATTATTATTATAAGACATTTCTGATATTCTAAATTTATCATGAATTTTAAATTACTTGTGTAACCTATGTTTGCACAATCAATCACACTAAATATATGTATAGCATTTACATTCCCGTTAATTGAAAATCTGTACACACAATCCTCACCGTCTCATTCTTTATTTTTCGTGTCTTTATATCGCTCGTTGATCAACCTTTCGTGCATAAATCAAATTATTTATCCTACAACCTTTTATGAGGTGTTATCAAGTGTTCATGCGCTATTTTCTGTCAATAAATCGATGAATCAAGCAATCAATCAATCTTCAAAGAGATGCACCAGACTGACCGCTTGTTTCTTTCTATCTAAAAGGTTGGGTCTCACGAGTATAAGTATGCAATAAGTGGGATTGACCTCGCCAGCCGTTACAATGAAGTTGTCATTGAGAACATAGAAAATGTCCGATGTCGCACATACCTTCAAACTGGAAAAGCTTTAAAGCATCCCGAAGGGCTACATGTTCACCCTGGTCTGGCGTTTATGGGCGCAGTTTCGCAAGTCTTTGTCCTCTACGCCTTGCCTGTTTGCAATGGCGAGGCCGGCGTTTCAATGCTACCTTCACTGATTGACATTTTAGGCAACATTACGCCCAGGAGAGCGCCGAAAAAAAAGCTCGAGTTGCATTGACAAGGTTGTTGCTGATAATCGTTATGGTGACACTCAATAATGAAGTAAGAGACATATGATCTCATATCAGCTTTTTCTGCACACACGCACAAATGACCAAAACCTTCCCGCGGTGAAGCTGGTAATGTAACTATATACGCGAAGAGAACCAGCCACCAGGCAACAACACTCCAACAAGAATAGCCTATCTAACATATGTTAGGATCAAGCTTATTTTTCCAGACTAGGCTGTTCCGATAACTCCGTGGTGATTTTCATGTTGTCGCTTATGTAACATAACTGGCATCTGTGTATTTACTATGTTACTTCGCAGCTTCATGTTCCATTATTTATAGGTTCTGTTGCAAACGTTTCCTGGCATATAATAGAGGTTACGCCCCTTCTTGTTATATAATGTCTTGCCATAGTTGTAGCGGTCTCTGGCTTTATTGATTTCTGGTCGTCACTGTCCATTACAAGTCTCATCCTAGTTTCGAAGTATCAGATTGCATCATGCTTTGCACAAAATCTATGTATAAAAGTGGATACCAACATATGCCACGGATCGACACCAGCCTTTTAGAGATTTTCTTGCAGCAGAAGACTGTCTAAAAGACGACATACGAGACCTCATATACAAGTTTCTGCGTGCAGTTTTTACGGTCTTGCACGTACAATCAGAAAATAAGTCAAATAATCATTGAAATTTTGCTATAAATGTACAATATTTACGACAGTGTTAGTTCTTAAATGCTCTGACGTCCTTTCGTGACAACGGTAATAAAAGGCAGTGGCTGTTCGTCTATAAAGCGGAGATCTTTTCATGGGCTTTCGGTACGTCTACCAAGCCAAAACACGGGACACAGGTATAGATGTGTTACTTCTTGTTGTGTTTAATGTGTTGGCCATGTATCAGCCAAATACATTCGTGCAATGGTTGAGCTGCGATGGCCGAACTTGACAACTCATTAAAATGCATGGCAAGCCGATAGATTAGATTTCGCACAAAAAAGTCATCATCCGGCTCAGTCAAAATGTTATTTTGATACCTTGTTATCAATATATAAAGGACGGGTCGTTCATAGTACACCATTTCTCCAACAAAGAGTTTTAAAGTATATACGACACATTTAGTGCAAAATTTCAATATTTTTTACTTATTTTCTGATTGCACGTGCAAGACCGTAAACCGCGCGGCCAATATACATTGCATAGTGCATAGCTGGCTCACATCATAGAGAGAGATATGGAATTCTGATTCTCGGCGGATCTAGTCTATCCTAACAACCGCTGTTTTTATATTATACTTCTCAAAATGCAAACGGTTGTACCTTTTGTGATCATGTATGTTTAAACTTAACATTCATTGTCCTCTTGATGTTCCAATTGACTTACTAATTAACTGAGAAAGTACCTGGCTTTTCGCAGATGTACCCTCCATGACGTGTACATGGTCTGTCGTTCCACTTGAAATTGGTGGTATTTATTTCTGCACAGTTCTCGTCGACAGGTGGACTATTAGGCTCACCTTGAAATGGTACAAACATATACAAGATATCAAACTGAAAGCAACAATACATAGCAACTTTAAGTCAAGTTTATTGAGGTGTATATATATATATATATATATATATATATATATATATATATATATATATATATATATATATATACATACATACATACATACATACATACATACATACATACATACATAAGGCAATCCTACAAGATATATATTACAGAGTTGCTCAAAAACTACAATACGAATGAGTTCTTGTGTTTGTCACGGAACGGACACCAGTCACCAGTTTGATCTGACCTAATTCGAAAAAAGTACAGAAAGACAGCTTGGCGATATAATAACGCCATTTACAGGATTTGGTAAGGACATTTTTTCCCGCAAGAGTTATGGAAGGAGGTTCTGAAGAAAAGATATTAGGATAAGCATACATACATACATACATACATACATACATACATACATACATACATACATACATACATACATACATACATACATACATACATACATACAGCAGCAGAGAGGGTGAACAGACCACGTTTTCAAGCAAAAATAATGCTTCCTACGAAACCTTATTTTAACCAAAAAAAATAAGTCTCCATTTAGCAAACGGAGACTTTACGATTTTTTAATCAATTTTGGTCGCAACGATGTGGTCATCCACCCTCTCTGCTGCTTAGTGATTTCAGTTCTGGGTTAACAAAAAATAATAAATGATTTCAACCAAATATTTGATCGAGTCCGATACGATATCGTGTCCGAGGATCATGTAAATTTATTGTTACAAATCCATGCGGGGTTGACTGAGCATGACTAAAGAAATTTTTAAATTGATTGAAGTCCATATCGGAACACCATGTCTGCCAAATATTTCGTAGCGTATGTGTATCAACGCCGTTAAACACAGCAAGAATATTACAGTTATCTCTGATCACTTTTGGAATCTGAGTGTAGCGTTGAGTGACATATATCACATCAGTGTTTTTGTGACGCCCCCGGGAAAATATTCTAGCTGGGTTTTTTTGATTGTCTAACATCACATCGTCGTATACGACTAAATTGTTAATACTCCCATCAAGGTCATCCACGGATGGCGCCTCGTCAATATCAGTTATAAAATCAATGGCGTTCTCACCCTTAATTTCTGATGCATTCTCGTTAAAATCTTTTAACACTTCATAACATCGTTGATCATCTACGCTAGGGGCAATTAAATACAACTTATCCCACTTCATCCATCTCATTATTAAATTGAGCAACAATTGCGTTTTACCGGAACCAGATGGCCCGATTATAATTGCACGGATAGAGTTTGGTAGCGCTGCATGATGCTTAACTGGTTCTCTTATTTTAGTCGCTGAAAAATCAATTATATTCATATCTCTATACATAAATTATGGATCTATATTGTGTGAAGTGTAAAACGCGTACTAGCACAAATGATGTGACGACGGTTACAACTAATAATAACAGATCAGCACTAACTGGTAGATGTGCAACATGTGGTATAAAAAAGTTTAGATTTATTTCTACAAAATCAAAGATTTTACAATCCGGAGATGTTTTAAAAAAAAACGAGGAGGTGATATCGCAGCCAAATTGACAAAGCTCCCTGGAACCCCATGGGCAAAGTACCCCGGAGAAAAGCACCTTCCAGGATATAGCAACTGTGGTCCCGGAACACGATTAGATATCAGACTTGATGATCAAAATCAACCCCGATCCGGCGAGTATCCGATAAACGCTATTGATAAGGCGTGTCATGCTCATGATGTTGCATATAAAAGCAGCAATCTGCAAAACAGGCATCTCGCGGATGTGAAATTAATTCATGCGTTAAATGCTATTCCTGATAAATCTTTTAAAGAAAAGTTGGCTTCGTGGTTGGTAAAATCAGCTATGAAAGGCAAATTGATGATGGGTGCTGGTAATTAATAATATGGAATCAATTTATTATTCCCCAAGAGGATACTGGAGAGGTAAATCAGCAGTCTATAAACTCGCTAGCGCTGCAAAAGTGAAAAAAACTACAGCGGCGGATTGGTTATCCAAACAGGCACTATGGCAAATTTATCTACCACCACCTAAACAAATTCAATTCTCGCATTTTGATGTGACTGCTCCTAATGAAGTTCATCAGGCTGATATATTTTTTTTGCCACATGATCGTGGTTACAAATACGCGTTAACCGTAGTTGATATTGCAAGTCGATACAAAGAAGCAGAACCGTTAAAAACAAAATCAGCCACTGAAGTTGCTTCTGCATTTGAAAGGATTTATCGACGAGGTCCTCTGCACTGGCCGAATCTATTGCAGGTTGATCCTGGCAAGGAATTTCAGGGTGCAGTTCTATCTACAATGAAAAATCATAATGTCACCATACGACGAGGGCATACTGCGCTACATCGCGATCAGGCCATTGTCGAACGATTTAATCGGACGATTGCTGAGCGGTTATTTGGATATCAATACGCAAAAGAATTCATTCAAGAAAAGCGATCCAGTGAATGGGTTAAAAGATTACCATCTGTGATTACTGCACTGAATAACGAGATTACTAGAACAATCAACATGAAACCTATCAACGCGATTAAAAAGAAGTCAATACCCGTACAACCACAAAAAGATTTCCCTAGAAACGCTAGCGTTTCCCAACCAATTCTTGGTAGTAATGTCACTGTTAGGTACTTATACGAACCAGGAGAGCTTGAAGGGGGTAGAAAAAGGGCTACTGATCCTATTTGGAGTGTTACTGCACACAAGATATCTAGTATAACACGATCAACTGGTAGACCAGCAATCTATAAACTGGATTCAACTGCTCCTCAGCGAGGATTTACTCGACAACAACTACAAGTGATTCCCGAGGATACTCAATTGACACCGCATGGTCTTAACTAGCACCCAAGGTGCTGGCACCCCGGCGTCTATTGCACTCAAGACAAGTCAACATCACATTATTTCTGACATGACCGAGATTGTTATTTTTGCTGTCGACGGTGAATTGGCGAGGATCCTTATCCGAATACTGCCAACGCATTATACAATTGCAACTCGCGCAGTGATTATTCTGTTGTTTCTTCAAAGTGATTATTAATTTAGCATCAATATCAAATTCACGTTGTTTTTTTTTTTGTCCTGTTGTTTGTAACCGGAGAGTTTTTTATTAATGATGCTAACATCAATATCATTTATTGTTGTGTCATTATCATCACCAATGATTTCATCATCGCCTGACTCTGTCAGGACAATTCTTCGAAGTTGATTTATGTTTCGTACTCTGGATACTGCGAGATAGACTAAATTCGACCATTCGATGCGATTATCTACCATCCAAACAATTGTATTCGATATAGTCAATCCCTGTGAAGAATGTATCGTCGCTGCGTATCCTAGCGTCCATGGGGATTTATTAGCACGCAATGCATTTTCGACGACGCCGATATCAACCAGCACAATATCATTTAACACGAGAATCTGCTTTTCACTCTTCCCTGGAATATCAACTTCAATATTCTGCTTTCGTGTATCCGAAGGCCTATAACACAACGGTACTGGAAGTGTTGCAAATTTTTCTTTATGCGTTTTAAATAACTTCATCTGAAGTGTGTCTCTGACTATTTTTCTACTTGCTACTATCAAATCATTTGGTCTCCACGTTTCCCAGAAATCATTCATGGGAGTTTCTGAAATTATTTCACGCGCTATTTCGCATTGGATTTTATCCGGTTGTAATCTAATCAGTGCTTTGAACTCGCGTAATTGTTCATCAAGTGATCTATAATCAGTGGTGATTTCTTCATAATAGTCTACAAAACCCTTTAGCCATTCATGTGGAGATCCGCCAACAAATGGTGGAGGTTGGCCGTGATCCCCGCACATGACGACTTTTGTGTTTTTGTTTAACAGCCACTCGAGAAATGTTTGTAATACTCTCAACGATACCGTGCATATTTCATCCCAAATTATGATTTCAGGAATGAATTTATCACCCATTCGATCAGGGGTCCATTCATCGCCTTTCCATCGAAAGAAACTATGATAAGTACAGGCATTTACCCCTCGTTGTATCATCTCTCTGGCGAGTCTGTGAGTCGGTGTTAACACAATCATGTTAGAAACGCTAGCGTTTCCACGACGATATAATTCAATTGCACGAGTTGTCTTTCCTGACCCACCACAACCGTTTAAATAAACTGTCTTGTATCTACATATTGGATCAGATACCGGTGGTGCATTAGAAAATTCTGATTGAATCTCATCACATTTTAAGTACTTTTCATCCATGGCAACGTCTGCGGATTCACAATACTCATGTAGCATCTCCTTTTTAAATCGCCAACGTCCCCACGCTTCCTCCGGATCTGTAAATGCCGCTACAGCTGATTTGTACTTATTGTGTATATACATCGAATCAGTGGCTACTCTAACCGCGGTATTAGGAAATCTATTTATCATCGAAAATAGATTAATGCAAGCATAGGCTAGCATTGAACTTCTCAAATGTGTGTACTGGGAATTATATCCATCACAGTAGGTAACAACCGTACCTAATTTCTCACCATTGGATAGAAAAGCATCCTTACGGGATACAAGTTTTCCCTGTTTCATTAAATCCGCTACAATAAAATCGTATTCAGCGACATCTATGATCAACCGCGAAGAGTATTTTGCGTTGTCGTATCGTCCACCCTGGGTAAATTTACCGATTATTCTTCGTCCAAAATTCTTTGCTTGTTCTTTTTTAATTTCAAATAACTTCTTAGACCAATCCATGATTTGTTCTTCTGGGAATTGTTTTCGCAATTCGCTAATTATACGATCTAGATCGGGTTGTGGTAGCCAAACTTCTTTCTGAGCTCGATAGCATATAATAGCTTCGGAAACAATCAACGATATCAGCATGCCACAATCAATCATATATCGGAGTAACACTATTGGCATCCAGGCCTTTTCAGATATATGTCTACCAAGACAAACATAACTACACGGATGTAACCCTGTAGCGAGTTCAAATGATATCACACGAGCGAATCCGGTTAAATCAAAATCAGGTAATGGCCCATTAATCGCAACACGAGTCATTTCATGCGTGGGGTGTCCAAATCGTTTAAAATAGTTACTACATTCTCCATACCCGAGAAAACTTCCAGGATAACACGCGGATATATCAATTGAAATCATACCGTCACGATGGTATTTTGTATTCCACAGTCCTCCATGACCAAATTCGATGCAACTCAATTTAACGTCCTCGAGAAAATCACTTCGTGTTGAACGCCATGAGTTTTTTTCTCTTGCGAAGTGAGCTACCACTGATGGAATAGTAAAACTATCCGTCAATAGTTTTTCATGGGAACTCTCCGGTGAAAAATCATTAGCGATTTTTCTCATTCTGTTATCTAATTCTTCAACGCGATATAATTCACCATTTGGTCTTACAAACTGATCAAATCCTGATTCGGAACCAGCACTACTAAGTAACCACACTGACACAGGATCATCCTTACACAACGCATGAATAGCATCAAATAATCTCTCTTCATAGAAAACATCCCCGGAAAATTCCCCGGAAAATTCCGGGGGGATATATCTCACGGTTCTATCTCGTGGAAATATTGTTACTGCAGGTGTCCACGCGTGTTCGTTATGATCAATAATTTGTATTGGAGCCCCTCGCGATTGATATTTCGGTTCGTATAATACTTCTCCGGTTATTGTTGTTACTGATATTGGGAATTTTAATGATGCTTCTAATTTAGCTATATCAGAAATCTTTGCACCGTGCTGTTTCACTGTCAGTTCCCATTCGGTTATTTTCCTACGTCGCAGATCAGTTAGTTTATTTCCTCGGGATGCATTTGTGAAGTGTTCCATTACCCGTGTTGCTACACAATTGAGCCTTGACGAAGTTAACGGTGAATATTTCATAGGAGCTAGTTTTGCAATATCGGGTTTATCATTTAACGGATATATCCCATAAGCCATTGCTGTTACGGGATAAGATCTTTCGTAGTATGGCTTATCGATTCCAGTTAGAATTCCTGGTTTGGAATCTCTACTTACAATGACAGCTTTTTTATTCTTGAGGATTGGTTCGAATTTATCCCTAATAATCCATTTACCTTCGACTTCGATAATGAATTTTATTCTGAAAAAATACTTCTGTTGGGAATTGCTTTGCTTGAAATCCTTTGGATTTCCACCTTTGGATTTCCAGCCAAGGTGTAAAATTATCTCAGCTGCTCTTTTATCGTTCATAGTAGCATCGATGATGGGTACATTGACACCGACAACATCTTTGATGTTGTTGTTGATAATTCGAAATGTCGACCAACAGTATGCTGCACCGTCTCGGTAGAATTCATTAAAACACTCCCTGATTTTGCCGAGTATAGTTCTATCACCGATTAGACGTTTTGGTGTATCAGAGACTCTATCGAGATTGAATTTAGTATTTCTCCAAGGTTTGATTTTCGATAATCTTTGGAACTCCCTATCAAGATTGAATTTAGTATTTTTCCAAGGTTTGATTTTCGATAATCTTTGGAACTCCCTATCAAGATTGAATTTAGTATTTTTCCAAGGTTTGATTTTCGATAATCTTTAGAACTCCCTATCAAGATTGAATTTAGTATTTTTCCAAGGTTTGATTTTCGATAATCTTTGGAACTCCCTATCAAGATTGAATTTAGTATTTTTCCAGGGCTTAATTTTCGATAATCTCTTGAACTCCTCCATGTTATAATTAAAACAAGTATTTAAATAGAAAAATATAGTATAATGAATCACTGCAAGTGGCTAATGATTGGATCTACAACCCCGTGTAACAAATCATGCAGAAGCGAATTCTGTGGGTATCATATGCAAAGCGTGAGAAACGGTTCAAAAGGCCCTCTCCCATGCCTCCAATGTGGGGTGGGTGTTAGAGGAAAATCGCAGTTGTGTCTTGCTTGTGGGGGTAAACGATACAGGGAACTAAAACGCTACTATGACAAACGAATCAATGACTCCGTCATCCTTGATAAAATCAAGGACAAAGTCATCAAAACCCCTCAAGATTATATCCAGAGATTTATAATTAAAGCAGATAATAAATTAGACAAGTAGTATTATTATACAAATGAGCCAAGATTTCAGACCTCACCCAGTGCTTGCTAATTACGAAGCCTCTAGTGATGGTGTTGTCAGGCACCGCAGACTCAAAGAACCGGTTGGGTATCTGAATAATATGGGGTATTTGATGTTTTCAGCTGGGAGGAAGAAGTATCTCTGTCACAGAGCCATCTATGAAGCATTTTACGGATTAATCGAAGACGGCCTTGTGATTGATCATATAAATGGCGTGAAGACTGATAATTGTCTTGGGAATCTTCAAGCCGTCTCGCAGCGCGATAACCTTTTAAAAAGCAACGCTGGTAGGCACGCAAAACATCCCAAGGGTGTGAAATCGTTTGATTTAGAAAATAATGAAGAGAGAAGCTTTCAGTCGATAAATGCGGCTGGAAAATATTTCGATATTTGTAGTACTTCAATTCGATTTGTTGCTGAAAAAAATCATTAAAACATCTCTGTCTAAAAAAAATGGTCATAAAATAAAGTTCGTATACACTGAAACTATTTAAGGGAGATAAATCCTTTATGGATAAATCCGCACTACAATTCACACTCTACCTACTAAGTTCCCTTGTATTATGACGTCAAAGGAATTTGTCGCCTGCTATATTACCTGTATACCTTGACTAGGCGCGCCCACGTGAATGTAATGGAGATATAATGCATGAGTTTTCGATAGAGAATAAAACTTTTTATTGTCGCTTGTGGGCTAAAACTGCATTATTATTTTTATTTATCTACATATCTCATGTGTGGGGGTGGGTGGACTAGCAGTAAAGCAGACAGCTAACTCGTTCTTTTCAGTACAAAAATTCTTTATAATCTAACGCATTACCTATGTTCGCTCAGCCGGAACGCGAGTGTTTCCTATTCATTGAAGTAGGTGGGCGTGGTTAAAATTCCTTGTATGTGAATGTATTTTATCTAGAGAATTATAACAGAGTATAAAAACGCTGTTTTATTAAACAACTGTATTATTTTGTTTAAAATATTTCTCATTGTTGCAGCATAAAATTGTCTATTTTAAAAATCTCTTATTGTTAAGTATATCAGATATATATATATTAAAAAATCTCTATTCTGTATGACTGTTCGTGGTGTAATGGTATCGTGTTTGTCTTGTAAACATAGATCTATCAACTACGTGTTCGGTCCCCATAGCAGATACATTATTTGATGGCGAAACGGAAGATGTTTTTTTCTATTAATTGGGGGGAAGGGCGGTCCCCCTCAGCCAAACCAACATGTCAACCCATGCTATCGCATTCTCGGTAGCGTGGGTTGGTGTTTTTTCTAACTCATGCAACCATGAATTCGATTTCATGGGTTGCCATGTTGGTTTGGTTTACCACGCCCACATCATTACCATCATCGTTCCATTGAATTATAATCCATCCTTAATTAAGTTAATTAATGTTATGCCTAAAATTTGCCACAACACTCGAGTGGAAATATATGGCATTGTGCCGTCCATGTTGTGACGTTACCTCAAGCATATCTTCTGGGCGGTCTAAGATGGCGTTTGCCACCTTAGGCCTCCCGCCGGAGATGTATGTTTCGGGTACCCTTGGGCTTACTTGGATGCGAAGGCACCCAAGGAGTTCCAAAGATGTGTTGTCATATATGTTTTTTTTTAATAATTAGAGATACAGTATATAAATAATGGATATCAATGATGTAAATGCTATAATTGCTGAAATCTCAAATTTAAATAATAAAGGGGTATTATTATCTGAAAGTCTCGACGTTGACAAGATTACCTCGGAATATGAAGATATTGAATATCAGTCTAGTAAGGGTCGTTATGTTTTACCTAGGATGTACAGGCTCGTGAAAGGAATTCAAAAATCCATCAATGCTTGTTTGTACGGTAACGACATTAATTTATTTATAACGCTATTTAGCACCGTTGAAGCAATACGTCAAAAGCTCGGCCAAGAATATCAAAAACGAGCTAAAATTGGTTCTAAAGTTCGTGATCTTAGAAAAATGTTAAACGAGGAGCGACCCGTATCTTAACCACGTGGGTGTTACTAAAAAAAAATAATAGGCTTTCGTAAATAATTTAAATAATTTATTTTTTTTTTTTTTTAGCGTTTTTTTTAACACTTGTTACACTTGTCACATAGGATTTTCTCCTGAAAGGATACTCATCAGTCTGGACTTGCTCATGCAGTTATGTGCATAATGGATGATCTGGTCGTAGTAGCAAGTAATCACCGCGACGCCTCCATTTTCACGTAATTGTTCTTGTTGCCGCGTCGTTAACACAAATCGTTCATCGCCATTCTCAGATATTACAATTCTGAAATCCCCAGCGATGTTATTTCTGAAACACTCGCGGATAGCGTCGTACAGTTTAACCCTGTCGAAGATGAATACGTTAGCTTGATGGTACATTATTTAATAACTAAGTTATTTAATAACTAAGCTTTTAATTATGATGGAAACCCTCCGGATTTCACATTTGAAAATTTAGTTCACAAACAATATATGGTTGGTGAATCGCTTACAACTAAATTAGCCCGAGAGCGGCTAGCAGCAATTAAAAAGTTTATACCGGTTCGAGACAGACTTCGCGAGAAACTTCAACAACGACAACAAGCGCAGACTGACTTTTCTGTGTCAAGTGAACAACTGTTTACTCCGATAACAAGTGCGACCAAAGATGTGAAAAAGTTAACTGAAGCAGCGATATACGGAGATATTCCTGAGCGAGAACGAGTAAAGAAGGCGCCGCTGTTTGATACGCTTGAAAAGATAGCAGCAGAGACCGGACAAACACGCGCAGGGATACAACAGTTATCCAGTGATATAAAAACTCAGCGCGAGTATGAACGATTAGCTGATATTGATGATTCTGCGCCTGAAACTCAAAGAGTTTCCACACCTGAACCACAACTTGTTGATGTCGTCACCCCAAAAGGTATCCCCTTTATAGACAAACTCACCGAAGAAGCTATAACACAAATCAAACGACCTCAATTGGAGAAACACCAGGATTATACGACTTTTGGTGATTTCGCCGCCAAAAGCTTTGATTTTAGAAAGGACTTTTTAAAAGACGAGTATAAAAACAGTAAAATAAGCCGAGATGAATGGGTTAATTGGTTGTATAAAACGAATAAGGGGATTACTGGTAATTTGAAAAAGGATACAATTGAGTATAGATCTTTTAAAGTAGGAGTTGATAGTTATGGTATACAAAAACAACAAGAACGAGAAAAACAAAGTCGAGGCCGACAAAGGCAATTACTTGATGATAGTCAGGGCGCAACTGGTACAACTGAGGAAACAAGCGGAAAAGGATATTCGATTAAAAATCCAAAGGATGTCTTTGACTCTACCGTGACATGCCCTGGTAACATTCTCAGTGATATATCACGGTTAGAGGTTCTCATCGGAGGGAAACGAGCCGGAAATAACTCCGTCGAGATAATTAACGAGGCCGCTGATATCTGTAGACGATTATTTGCTGGTGGTATCATGGACATTAATGTATATCGAGAACTTATTGCTGAATTAGTTGAAAATCACAACGATGAAAATCTTATGGATGTAAGCGATTGACCACTAATTGAAAAACTACTAGTTTTATAACAAGATGATTATACACTATAACCATGATAAACCCGTAAGCGTCTACGTGGTGAACTCACGATTGCCTGTTTATCGCGCGTGGTACGGAGATGGTTTCGGCAATACCATTGCGGGGTTATTTACAAGAATGGCTCCCAAGGTGGCGCCGTTAGCTAAACAATTATCAATGAAAGCCATTGATGCTATCCGTGATAAGGGAATCAATTTCGTTGGAAATCTTGCCGGAAAGGCATTTTCTGCCGCGAAAGATAAAATAGCATCATTGGTGCGAAAGAAACCACGAATGACTTCGTCATCGATGACTTCGTCATTAGTGCTGCCATCAACTACAGTGATGCCTGCAAAAATCAGCAAAGTAATAAATAACGCAGTGGAAGAAAAACTAGCGCAATTGACTTCGTCACAATTGACAGCTTCACCGGTAACATATAGCGCTATCATGAACGCGATAGCAGGAAGTGGTTTGAAACAAAAAAGAAATTCGAAGAATTTTCAACGACGATAATTACAATTGAAAACGCTAGTAATGTTATAAATGTTTAAACGAACAGCTGATCCCGCGTTAGATATGGAAGCCCCAGTGCGCAAAGATGATTCCGTCCGCGATTATCAATACTATTCCTATCATGCAATACAACCCGACCTACGATCGCGAATTGAACTTCAAGTTCAAGATACCAGTAAATACTTTTTACCATGTGAAGCATTTATTGAAGTAGAAGGAAAACTTGTAACAAATGTTGCAGCTGATACCCCATATGCAAATGATTCAAATATCCGAGTTGGTTTCGTCAACAATGGTATAATGGCGTTATTTGAAAGTGCAAGATATCTCATTAATGGAAAAGAAATTGAATCAATAGACCGCGAGGTTGATGTTGCAACAACAATAATCGGACTAGCAAGATACTCCGATGATTATACAAGATCGGCTGGTCCATCTATGATGTTTGCAAAGGATACCTCTGATAACGCTGACCACCTTCAATACATTAAAGTGTTAACACCGCAAGACACTTCAGTTGATAATCAACGAGAAGCAACTAATCCAGAACGTCGAGCTAGACCCGGAGCTGCGTTTGATATTCTCGGAGGTGTTAATGGTAATTTCAATTTAGGATTTGCAACACGAAAATTAGCATTGCAAGAACAGCAGCGATATTTTTCATGTGCGATTCCACTCCATCACATATTTGGATTCTGCAGAAATGTCAGAAAAGTCATCTATGGAGCCAAACACACAATCGCATTAGTGCGAAAAGGCAATGACAATGATACAATTTGGCGTACTGGTGCCGATGAAGGTAAAGTTGTTTTGAGTAAAATAGTATTATGGATGCCAGTAATGACTCCATCAATTACCACGGAAGAGCGGCTACTTTCGTTTATGGAAGCCGGTGGTAAATCATTGCTAAGTTGGCTAACAACAACGACTGATGCTAAAGAGGATAATGTTAATGGTACATTTACATGGCACCTGGCATCAAAACAAGGCGTTTCAGCTCCACGTCATATATTTATAGCGCTGCAGAATCGGAATCGATTAGGTTCCCAAGAACGCAGTCATATGATATTTGATCGGTTAGGGGTAAGTGAGGTTTCACTGAGAATAAACGGACAACAAGAACCATCTGAGGATATACAGCTTAATTACGGAAACAACCAAATAGCACGTGTGTATCATCGGATGCTGTCATATATGGGTCGTGATCAAAATGTTGATACTGGTTTGCAAATATCTCAGCTCGATTTTAAGAACTTGTATCCAATTTATTACTTTTCACTGGAACATCTTGATTTAACAAGGCAATCCGTTGTTGATATACATTTTAGGGCTCGTATAGATCCTGGTGGTGTTGATTATAGAGCGGTTGCTGTTATTCTCAGCGATAAATCAATGTTGTTAGAAGGGGCTGGCGGACGAATGAGACTCGTTGATGCACCAGTGGAAAATCTGTAAATGTAAATGAAACTTGAAAAGTTTCCATAGGATTTCCCAATTAGATCAATTGAAAGCATAAATGTGTTTTACAATAAAATGCCATATAGTGTTGTTAGTGTCAAGCTGACTGATGGTCAGGTCAAGAAATTAAAATCAAAATCCGCTAAAGAATGTGGAACAACAATAACGTTAAAACCAGCGCAGATGTCCGGAGGTACACATAAAATATCATTAACGGATCGTCAAATAAAACATTTCAATGATGCAATGAAAAATAAGCGAGGAGTTCAAATAGAATTTTCGAAAGCTGCAGTCGCGAACATGATAAAATCAGGTGGTATATTTCCATTGTTAGCCGCAATACCAGCATTGATTGCAGCGGCTGCCCCAGCGGTGGCGAAGGCGGCAGCGTTGGGAGCCGTTGGGACCGCAGCAGGGATGGCGTTGAAAAAGGCAACTGGTGGATCCGCTCGCGGATCTGGGTATAAAAAAAAGGGAAAAGGGTTGTACCTACCAGGAACCCCGTATTCATGGTACAGCGGCAAATCCGTGAACGGATCGGGTCTAAGAAAAATACCAGGAACGGTTTATTAGTTGAAAAATCTTCGATTTACAAATCTTCGATTTCCGAACCTATGGTTGAGGAACCTATAGTTCCCATGTCCAATTTTGATTTAATTGATGCTGCTAAAAGACTAGCGATAAAAAACTTCAGAGGGGTTTTTATGAGAGATCAATTACCGAGAAAACCAAATAACGTTGAAACCGGTATCATCAATCTTGATAACAGCAGCGGATCGGGAACTCACTGGGTTGCATACGCGATTGATCCACGTGGGATTGTCTATTTCGATTCATATGGGTTAGCTCCGCCAAGCGAGTTTATGCGGTATATAAATTCCTCGATGAAACTCAAAGGGTTTCCGATTTTTTATTCCACGCTGCCAACACAACAATTAAATGATCCACCGATATTCGGCCGTGAAGTATTAAATGTCCTCGGGGAGATTTCATTAAAATCCTTTGAATCTCCGTGGAAACCACCTAATATTATTGTAAACGAATACACGAGTGGGAAATTACAAGGATCAATAAATTGAAAACACAAGTTACGCTAACAATAATGATCGATATTTGGGGACAACCTCTGTCAATGTTGGAACCCACCGAGGAAACATCTGCGGGTTCTATCGAGGATGTAAAAAAAATAATAGAAGATGAAATCGCTGAGACGTTAAATTTGACAAGTGTTGACCCGAACGAAATAGTTGTATTTCAAGATCGCCAGGGTAAATTGAAAAGCAGTAATATATCCGTGAATGACATTTTGATACGGCATCGCGCTGCCGCTGAAAACTCTATTGCACTGTATTCCAACGATGAACAACTTAAACCAGGCGCACTTGTGTCTACGATCACCGACGCGATTGCTACCAACGAACGTGAGCTGAATGATTTTATACGAGGTTATAATAGTTTTCGCAAAAATGTCGTACATAAATTCTTTGGAACCCCGCTTGTGGTTGGCATGACTCTCGCTGAAATTAAAAACTATCTATCGCTATTCTTCGCTAACAAGGACGCGGGAAGGATGATGAATGAAAATGAAACCAAGGCAAATTATCTCGAGATTTCTAAACTAATAGAAGATCAAAAACCCACTAATGACGTCATTGTTAGATTTTTTGGATCCCCACCTGTGGCAGACTCGACTCTCGCTGAAATCAGTGAGTTTATTATCAGGCATACTCATAATGCCTACGTCGCTAATAATTTCTTTGGTGTCCCGGTTACATCTACAATGACTCTCAAAGATATTAATATGTTTATGGTGAGACAAACAACACTTAATACCATCGTGGATAAATTTTTAGGGAGAACACCTACATCTGAAACCACATCGTTGACAGGCATGACTCTCGCGGAAATTAAAAGCGCGTTTTTCGAACAAAAACGCATCAGCGAAATGGCTAAAAATTTCTTTGAGGGCTCTGAAAGTTATAATATCACGACGACATATTCTCAACTCAACGGGCATTATGTCATGCAAAAAGGTTTGGAATTTAACCACCTTTTGATTTCATTTTTTAGTCGCCGCGATAAAACGATGATAAAATATACCGAAATCAAAAAAACCTATCTCGACGTTTACGACGATATTCTTAAACTAAAAGAAAAATCTGAAAGGGTAAAGCATGGGACCTTTGATTGGGTAAAAGAATCTAATGCTAAATTGAAAGTCAATATCGAGAAGTGGCCCCATGGTATCTACAGGATGACGTTAATCTCTGACAAGCAATTTGATATCATCGTGAAAGGTAAAACCTACTTTGATGGCACCGCGACAGTAATTATCGCGGGGGGAGAAGAAGAATTTGAGATTGTCGCAATTGATAACACCATTAGAAAAGAAATATCCTGGTGCTTAGAATTCGTAGCGGATTTAAGTAAATAATAAAACTGAAAATCCTATGGATTTTTACTAGTGGTTTCAATTGAAAGGAAAATCCTTTAGATTCACAATTGAAAACGCTAGCGTTTTTAAAATAAAATGATTTCATCAACGCAATGTCGCTATGATCAGGTCAGAGAATTTCAGAATAGACTCAAAACCCTCACTGAGGAGTATCAAATAAAAATAAAAAAATACCGACGAAGAATCACCGCAATTGATGTTATTATATACTCGGTGTCAAGCGTTCTCACTGGCGCCGGAATAATACTTGCATCGGTTACAATGATTGCCCCGGTCGTAGTTCCAATTTGCATTTCTGCGGTGGCTACAATCGGGGGTATATCAACCGGGATAGCAAAAAAGATATCATCATGCAGCCAGAGTAAACTGCAGAATTACTTAATTCAATTTCATATTGCATCAACCGCATATTCGCAGTTATCCCTGATGATATCGTCGTCACTCGATAATACAATTATATCAGATAGTGAATTCTCAGCGATGGTCAGTATTTTTGATTCAGCGATATCGAAATTAGAGCGACAACATGAATATAATAACAATGACAACACCGATGGAATCAGAAAACACGAACCCAAAAAACAAAATGATCTCAATAATATCAACATTACCAGATTGTGAGTTCTCAGTGATGGTCAGTATTTATGATTCCTCGATACCAAAATTAGAAATAAATCATGAGTATAATAACAATGACAACACCGCAGTAATTACTTCAACGAATAGTGGAGAACACGAACCCAGTACAAACAAGCATGATATCAATAACATCAACGAATCCAGAATTCAGTGTGAATTTCCCCTCTCCGGTCCCAGTGAAGGAGATAGCGCTAGCAAAACTACGAGTGTATCACAGTTGGCCTAATATCAGATCGGTTGCATTTAGTGGTCAGCAACCCAATAACGCACTGGTGTTCTCGTATAAGAATAAACCCGATGGTACTCCAGAGTGGGAAACAGTTTCGTTACCAACTGGGTCGTACCAAATTAAGCAAATCAATGCTGAAATTCAGCGTAGAATAAAATCAATCACTGGAAAAGAATCAAAAATAGCTATTAATCTTCATCAACCGACGCTCTCGTCGTCGATCGAAATAAGCACAGAGGGATACATTGTAGATATATATAACAGCTCGTTAAGAACAGTGTTAGGATGGCCTGAAAAACCACCGGAAAAATCCGCCACCGACTTAACCACGGACATACAATCATATCATGAAATCAATCCCAGTTATCGAGATAATTTATCTAATATAAGAAAAGGAAGAATCGCCGATAGATTTATATTTACCAACAAAGACACATTGCAATGGGATTTTATCATTAAAAGAACAACCGACTCATCTGTTACTATTTCATTTACGCTAACTGACGTCCGTGGTTATTTTAATGAGATTAAACAATTATATGACACACAACTAGAACAACTACGGAAAACAAAATCGCAAAAACACGTTGAAATAATAAATCAACTTATATCTGACATGAAATATATCTATGAACTAATTATTCAAACAATAATTAATGACAACAGCGACAATAAACAACGATTCCTAACCGATTACAATATCACAGAGGACAATCTGCGTAATTTCAAGTTTCCCAAATACAACGCTGATGAACTAGCAAGAATTGTTAAAACCGATATCAAGGCGCTACAAAAATCAGATTCAGCTGTCCTCTTCAAGTATAATAATGATCCAGATGGTGGCGGTAGGCATATTGCCCCTCATAATGTGAATATTTCATCGGTGATTGCTCTCAATTTAGTATGTGATGCAATTGAAGGAAGCTATCAAATTAATCTAGAGAAATCAAATCAAGCTCAGCAGGGATATATTCTTTATTCGTTTGCACCAACAGCTCCTCCAGGATTCCAAATTATTGAAAACCCAATTAATCCTGTATACATGCGATGCCATAATAATTCGTTAACGAGAATTAATTTCAAACTCACCGACCAGTCAAATAATCTGATTGATTTACAAGAAGAGGTGTTAGCGATTAGTTTGTTTGTGAAATCCTAAATTGCTTTGCAATTTCAAAGGATTTTCGTCCTAAAGACTCGATCAAATATTTGGTTGAAATCATTTATTATTTTTTGTTAACCCAGAACTGAAATCACTAAGCAGCAGAGAGGGTGGATGACCACATCGTTGCGACCAAAATTGATTAAAAAATCGTAAAGTCTCCGTTTGCTAAATGGAGACTTATTTTTTTTGGTTAAAATAAGGTTTCGTAGGAAGCATTATTTTTGCTTGAAAACGTGGTCTGTTCACCCTCTCTGCTGCTCATACATACATACATACATACATACATACATACATACATACATACATACATACATACATACATAAGGCAATCCTACAAGATATATACTACAGAGTTGCTCAAAAACTACAATACGAATGAGTTCTTGTGTTTGTCACGGAACGGACACCAGTCACCAGTTTGATCTGACCTAATTCGAAAAAAGTACAGAAAGACAGCTTGGCGATATAATAACGCCATTTACAGGATTTGGTAAGGACATTTTTTCCCGCAAGAGTTATGGAAGGAGGTTTTGAAGAAAAGATATTAGGATAAGCATGTATCGGGATAATGGAAGAAGAAGAAGAAGAAGAAGAAGAAGAAGAAGAAGAAGAAGAAGAAGAAGAAGAAGAAGAAGAAGACGTAGACGAAGAAGAAGAAGACGAATTAATAACAATATAATTACTTGGGTAGATATTAGAGAAAAATTTACGTCGGGTGGGAAAGTGATTATCTGCAATTTGACTAAGATTGCAAAGTGAAGGATACATTTGAGTTTTTAGGACCAACTCCTCGTGAGTTTCAGTTAGTTGTAGAATCTGCATCATTATTTACGTGTGCGTTCCATGTCTGTACACCCCTGATTCGATTAAATAGGTAACATCTCTGAACGTCCATTTGAATTGTATTGGTTGGCGACATTCGCGTTGATTTTGTTGTTTATCTGGTTTTTGTGATTATTTGTTCCTTTATTTTCTGGAGTCAATGCTTCTGAGAAGATATATTGTATTTTTTGGTTCGACATCGTAACTTTAGATTTATCGTGTAGTTAACTGCTGTTGTCGAACGTAGGAAGGAATTATTATGGAGCATATGTCTGTAAATTAAGCAAGCCATGTCTTTGCAATGGTATGTGCCTGAATTAGTGGTCTTACATGTACTTTCCCTGTCACGTGTTAGATGGTCTTTGAGATTATTAGGCTTATAGCAATGAATCTGTAGGAACGTCTTGGAATATCTCTTGAGAGGTTCGGATGATTCAATATCGTGCAAAAGTTTTTTATGTAGGATCTGTTGAAGCTTTTCTAAGTAATTTGTTTCTTTATCCTGTCCTTCTATGGTGTCACTTAAGATCCCCGAGTCACCGTTCGAATGTAACAGGATTACAGCATGTGTTTGATAGTTTCGCACATACCGTACGTCCTGGGGGTGGTTTTTGCATGGGAATAGATATTGGGGAGATTCTATAGGTTTCGAATATAGTTCATAGTCTTTTTACACTATAACAACGTATAAAGAGTATCAAAAACGATAAGAACCTGTTCACTGAATCCGAATTAAATTTTATCGTATAATGAAGGTTTTATTGGCGAATTCTAAATTTATTTTTAACACGGGTCATATTATGATCCATTTCGATTTTATATCGCCAAGGAATCAATACCAGCTTATGTGCCTATATGGTGCTTCTTTGAAAAGGGTGTTCACAAGTCTTCTCATGAAAATATTAACATATGAAGTCGCCATGTTAGTACCCATTGCAGTCCACTTAGCATTTTACGTGTTCGTTGTTAAATGCAAAGTAGTTAAGCATGAGAACATGTTTAAAGTTTCACCAAATAAAGCGTTGGAGGGCAAGGACCAGGTCGACTATTCCATGCTACATGCTTGCAGGATGTGATACATTCCTCGCGTGAGAAATTATTGATTAACGAGCATATATCCAATGTGACGAGTAAAATGTGTTTTGGAAGGTTAGTTTTGGTGTTTTGTTGTCAATGGTATCTTGAATATACGAACAAACAGCCGAAGCTGAAAATCAATGAATTAGATATTAAGAAATGTTTCCTGAAATTATAGGCCTCGAATTATCACCTTCTTAGTATGTGTTAAGATGTAAATAGAATACACCTGGTTTGCTAACTCACTGTTTAGAGTAAGTTAGCAGATTTAGTCATCATTTAGTCATCGATATAGCCTTAGTTGTGCATGTCTTTAATCGACTACTCTCTCTCTCTCTCTCTCTCTCTCTCTCTCTCTCTCTCTCTCTCTCTCTCTCTCTCTTAACTCCGTACAGTAGTACCTAATTAGGTATTTCAGCAATCTCAACGTTTCAGTCTCATTTAGCTACATAAACATCCTAGGTTTGAGATGACTTTAAAGTGTATATCTACTCTGTAAAGATTACAGGATTTTGTCTTTAATCTTGATCAAAAATATCCACTGTACACTTTACTAAAAACATCAAGCTATGTTATCAACTTCAGCCTATTATTCACTAAAAGTACTAACCAAATATTGCGTTTACCTAGGTATGTTGTTCGGCCATGAAGCTAATATGATGTCCCCTCTAAGTGTTTTGAATGTAAAAAAAGACCCGCTTATTTATCAACATTTTCCGCAAACAAAGCTGTCAAAATCAGACCCATTCAAAGATTATCAATAATATTGTGTTGGGGATGTGTGAATAAGAGAATAAGTATAATTTAGTTTTTAAAAAAACCAACAAATATCTTTTACCTTTTGCCCAGTTCTCGTAGGAGACTTTCTCTAAATTAACCCATGTGCGTCCATCCTCCCCACGAACATTCTTTAACCCGATCCATACTGCAATCGCTGTAAAGTTCCTTTTCTGCACCTGTCCTATTAATGTATTTTTGTCACAGAAATAAGCAGTATTATAGTAATAAAAACAATATATTTTGAAACACAAATCAGAGAAATTATTGCTTCGTTTATAAAGGAGATATCCGAATATAAAAATATTTCATTGAAGAAATACGAAATCTAAAACGAAAACTATATTATTGAGCAGAACGTATGTTGATTAAATTGTAGGAAATTTAAATAACCTGAATTAAAATGTTTACACATTTTGACCTATTTGTAAATGACAACTGATCCAATTCGTTGGAGCATCCCCAACTCACTGGAAAGAAGTCAAATCATGAATCGTTTGTACACTACGCTGTAAATCTGTATTTCGAATTTACAATTGAAATTTATCTCCATAACAACACTGGACATGTATCAGTATGAATTGTCACTTGATATAAGACATAACGTTCCTTAAATATATCGATTCAGTAAATGAGGATTAACCAAAAACTCTTCTTTGTGACAGTTTAAAAGTAGTTTGTCTACAATTATCTGATTTTAAAATACCACACCGTGATAGAAACTATGGTTTAAGAACATATTTTTAGTACGGGGCAGGTATATTCAATGATGTTGTCAATAACAAGCTCCACATATAAAACTAATAATATATGAATTGCCTACATTCTGCGGAACAATCAGTACGGAGGAGACAATCATTGCAAGTATTTGCATTGATCAAACAAATATAAACCATGCCATATTTATGTTTTAGTATCGAAACAAACCTTGTCATCTACATTGATAATTAATCTTCATACATCTTCAATTAGTGTCATCGACGTGTTTTTGTACTTATATTGATTGTTGATAATAAATATCTATGGTACATACTATGTTGTCATAGTATTTATTTAATGGCACTATATAGCTTTACTATGCTGCTGCGCAGTAAAATCCTCAATCGAGCAACCAAGAAACAAAATAGCTTACAATATATACTAATTCTACTCAATGTGCCTCTCCATAGCAAAACATGATGAAAAGAAAAATGTATTGTTTCGACAAATACAGCTAGCCTAATGAGTTTTAAAGCAGATGACGAAAATAATATATTGGATAAAATATCAGGTACCTGCGATGAACTGCTGCTCCTCTGCTGTTTCTATAGTGATCAGGTGGCCATCATTCTCTTTGCAGATCATGGATGCCTTGTTCCATGTGATATTGGCATCTACTATGTTGTAGCAGTGTTCATAATTGTCAGTACTGAAGCAAGGCTCGGACCAACATGAGCTAGTAGTTACTTAATAATCATAATAATAATAATAATAATAATAATAATAATAATAATAATAATAATAATAATAATAATAATAGATGATGAAGAGGTAGGAGAATTAGGAGAAGAAGAAGATCAACAACAACGAAAATATTAACAGCAGTAGAAGCACTGGTATCAGTGAAAGTATTAACAGGAGAAGTAAATACAGATCTAGTAGTATTCGACAAAATATACTGATTGCCCACCATGAATGTTTGACAAAGGTGGAAGAAACATGTTTTATTTCGGCATTGTTCACATTTAAAATGGAACATGGTTTGTAAAAGAAAAGTATTTAAATATACTTGAATACAAGAACTTGCAATTTAGTATTTATACAATACGATACACAGGATTCAAAAAAGGAACTTGCATGAAAGATGAAGCTACAGAGTGATAAAAGTCATACATTAAATTGAAATATGTTTTCAAGCTATGTACCAAATATCATTTCAAACGCAAGTATTTAAAACGGATACATTATTTAACCGTGTTTTAGCGGTATTACTTGAAGCGTTTATACCTTGCCTGATAATTGTCTACAAAATGTTTCGTTCATGGAAGATAATGTGCTAAAACCTGATTCAGATTTAACTCCTATTAAACTATATATCTACCTGAAAATTTGAAGTTTAAATTTGGGTGTTAATGCTATCTTACATTTCGTAAATCTAGTTTAATATCGTTTCAATAAAAGTGATTTATAAAAGCTACTAATCGCCTTAACTCAGATAATTAAAATGTAAGTGAAACGTGGATTTAATTGACTCATTTGAGACATCAAAGGTACGTGTAGGATGCAAAATGCTTTTTTCTGCATACGCTTACTGAATGGAAATATCTGGAGCGTACATTTAATGTTGTAAATACGTACCAAGACAAATGAATTCTCACAATCGTGTCTGAAAAATGAGTGAATCGTATTGATTCATTTACTGAAGAATTATATATTATGGTGATATTGTGTCATCTGAGAGGAGCATCTGCATCATCAAGTTATAT
The DNA here is from genome assembly GCA_029339505.1 of Unio delphinus. Taxonomy (NCBI): domain Eukaryota; kingdom Metazoa; phylum Mollusca; class Bivalvia; order Unionida; family Unionidae; genus Unio; species Unio delphinus. The sequence goes on from JAQISU010000104.1 coordinate 1,812,217, forward strand.
GACTGCTATTTGGATTCTTATGCCGAAAAATACAAGGACGACCAGCTGAAAAGAGACTTTCAGGAGAACACACCAAAACCATACATTAAAGCATGAACTAACTCACTTTAATAATGTAAACAAATATAAACGGTACTTACGGAGTACACAACTGACGATAGTATTGAATAAATGTTGTAATAGCATTATCAGACTTGATCTATAAACACATATGATTATGGTCTTACTCTATCCTGCCTGTTAGTGGTATGATCTCAACAGCCTAGATCGATCCCTATAACTCCGATGTGTTGTTCATTGACTTGTGGATAGCAGGATGTGATTAGGTTGTATAGTGTATATCTCTTAAGATTCCGGGTCACGAGATAAGTGGGGAAATATTATCACATCATATTAAGCTTGCAATTTAAAACACAAACATTTCGTTATTACCGGATGAAAGACGACAAAAAACAATAACTCTCTGACACGTTAATGAAACTACAATGTAATGGAAAAAACGGTATAAAACTTTGATTTAAAGAGCACAACCGCTTATATTAAGCCAATTTATATAATTGCGTTGTATTCCTCTACTGAACAAAACGTTCCCGTTTTTCAAGTAATATTTTGATCGTTTTTAAAGGCTATTCGTCTCTTTACAAGCTGTTCAAGAGTATCAAATAACTGCGCGAACATAATTGAGAATAATCCTTAAACTGCACAAGGATTCTTGTTGAAAATTGAACTCAATTTAGAAGAAATAACAATCCTAAATTATCTTTTCACAATTGTGACCCAATAATCAATATTTGTGAATGTATCTCTGCATGTACTAAGCTTATCACCACATAATTCAGTTACTATCAAAGAATTCAAGCATCAAGTTATCTTTTATTAGCAGTTAAGATAATTTACCTAAGCTCCGGGAGCTTGAGATCCACACTTTAGAACCTCTTAGCCAAGTCCTGGTCCACCGGAAGTAACAACTCCCATGATCGCGTTCAATATTGATTTCCCTTGCCCATGTAAAAAATTATCGATGCTGGTAAAACGTTTAAATGACTGCCAATAGAAGTTCACTTCCCAATTTTGTAAAACGGTACTGCAAACAAATGTCTAGCTATCTAAATTGTATTTAGCATACTAAATGGAATAGATTATGCATAATGTTGGTAGACTTGACGTAATATCATTAAATATGCATTGACATACAGACGCCCATGCAGAAAATTTAACACAAACAACAACTATTCTCATTTAATTGATGCATTACCTTACCTCATCACCACATCGAAATTTTACGTTTATATATCTTATCAATCAGCCATTTATCTTTTTCACATCTTGGTGTACGCCACCTTCTGAAGTTTTAAGGAACAAGTATGTTTTATATGTTTTATCAACTATTAATTAATAATGCACCAATTCTGACATCTCTTGACGCTTTAAATGGTTGATTTCAATCCATAACTGATAGGACTGGTGCAAACTTAAGCGTACCTTTAATATATTAAAATCCAGGTTTGACTAGACCATGTTCTACAAAAGGTCCCAAAATTGTGACACAAAAACGGCAAAATGCGCTTTAATCTAAAGTAATTTTCATATTTGCATCACCAAATCCATCAATGAATTTCCGAATTGTTTCCAAGTAATAGTGTATTAGAGATAGGTTAGGCAGAGTCAATGATAAGTGATATAGAACATTTCAACATAAATGGTTCATAATTCTCCATAATGAATCAGTCTGGTTATTGTTTGACCCAACGAATGTATTGCTTTTAATAAACAAAACTATATTCTTGACTTATATACATTAGAAGCATTTTGAATAGCTCTGTCTTTATTATGTTGCCTTTTTCAAACCTGTAACCATCATAAATGATGTGCCATGTCTTCTTACAATACAAGCAAACGATATTTATCAGACTTATCGGAACTTTTATTCCAAAAAGGTGTGATTGATTGAGATTATGAATACGTGCCTGCGAATGAGACGAATATTTACCAAACGAATGCTTAGATGACTATTTTTGACAACATTTTTGAATCAAGGAATAACCGTCAGCTGTTCGAGCAGCATTTGTCACCGTAGTCTTTATAATCCTATCCAATAATTGTAAATGTTCCGAGACATTAAATTTCTCTTCCTCTGCATGTGCATAACTTAATTCTGAATCTGAAGCATTATTAACTATAATTCTGTCCGGTATTTTAACAGTAATTCATTTAATTTCTTATCAAAACCAGATACAATATTCTATTCAATCCTTTAACACAAAACTCTTTTCCACTCAACATAGAACCAAACTATATTTAGCTCTTTTTTTGCTAAAGAAGCCGTCGCTTCAGAAAGATCATTATGTCTGGCGAGTGCTATTAAATTCAGGTACTTTCATTCTATGTATAGACCCTGCGAAAACATCTTTATCACAATTATATGACTTTGATGAAACCGAAAGGCACGTGGTCAGTGTATTCTAATTACTATAAATAGCTGTTGATGGATTTTAAACTATTGATATTGCTGATATATTTATCTGAAGGCCATTGTTAGGTGTTTTATTATTTTACAAGTGTTGTTGGATTTAAATATTAACGCTAATACTCTTCTCCTTAAGAACTGCTTAAAATTGCGCTGCACGAACGGAGTTGAGTAGCATTATTGTATTTGCGGAAGGTTTCGTTTTTACCGACGTTACGAAAGATGTAACCTATATTCATTTTTACAAATTTGACCAATTATTAAAACTTTGTGAACATATATTTGCTAATATTTGTGTTGCTATAAATTCCAATCATAAACTAATTTGATTGAAGCAATTCAAAAAAATTCAGCGTCAAGTAATCATGGACGTTTCGCGTTCGTTCCAAAAGCAAGTCTTTAAAATACTTGTACCTGTATTTCGAGATACTGGTTTGCAAGAGCGTATACACCTCAATTCGTATTCTCCACCATTGTTCAAAATCTCCACTCTCGAATACCTACATGTTACATTACAAGCACACATTACCATTGTCTAATCGTCATATTCTAAATATGCAGAAAGAATTCAGTAGTATGACAAAAGAAAAAATATAAAGTCGTTCCATACAGTGCCAAATTTAAATATTTGTTCAACTTCCAACTGACAACCTCTGTATATTACCACATTGATATTCATACATAACTTGTGTGTTTAACTTTGTCCATAATAGATTGTACACAACATATTCAATACCTAATATTTGCCCATAATTGTAGATTACGCTTTAAGATAATGATCATTTGTAAACAATATGTTTACTTTACATACGTTCAGGGTCATGGCTTTTACCTTGAAAATACTAATATGTGTATTAGATATAAGATAGGTAGTGATGTATAGTTCCAGTTATAGCCTTAGAATGGTCTAGATGTAACGGAATTCATGATAAAATGATCCATATTAAGGTCATCGGATTTTTTCATAGTTTTCTAACATAAGATTCTGAAGTAATTAATCATTTTTAATTTCATTTTAGCCTCTAAAATCATTGTTAGATTTTTGTCCTATATAATATGAAGGGAACCATGTATTTAAATAAAAGTTTATTCTAAATAAAAATCCTTTTTGCAGTTTGGAGTAAAGAAATAATTTAAGATTATTGTGTATTAAATCAATGACATTTTGGATACTGCATTACTATTTGTACATCATCCCATTTGAGATTCAAATTCATTTAAAATATCCTAAACTGTTTTACTTGTGTTTAACCATTTAGGATAATCTGGTATTTCATTCACGAATCTATAAGTTCCTCTCAAATTCATTTGCAGCTTCGAGAATTAAATTCATTATTCATGTTTACGAAACGTGTTGGGTTTGCCTTTTCTCCGACTTCGTACAAATCCATATATTCATGACAGACATTGGTAACTCAAGTAACAATAATTCGTTCCAGCTTCTTTTTCTTACTTAGCATACGTCCACAGAGAAGTGACAGGATTTGAGGACGCTAGATAAAACTTGATTTTTCAAATTTCAATTGACCTTGTTTCTGAATTTTCTTTTGTCGCTGTTAAAGAATTTTATTTGACATATGAGATTTTCTTTAGTAAAACAATGTAATCTAACTTGGAGCAGTTTGTTTTATTTCTACTGTGGAATGATTATATTCCTTGAAAAAAGACACGTGCACTGAAGTTTGCAAACATTGTGATCCATCTAAAGCAAGAGATAAAGAATCTTTTGATTCAAACTTTGGTGGAAACGAATTTTGGACAAAAGTGTATAGAGTTTGATTAGTTCGTCTGTGTCTTGTTTATAGAGGATATTCAAACGTGTTTAGAGTTTGATTTGTTCGTCTGTATCTGGTTTTAACAGGATATTCAAATGTGTGCAGTTAATGGATCAATGGAAATAGAGTTAATTAAGCTTCAGCGTTTGACATAAAGATGAGAATCAAACTCCAGGAAGCCAAAAGATAGAGAGATACATCGAGAACAGAATCGAGGCAATGCAAATTCAAAGAGAGAAAGGGAACAAAGCTAATTCAGAGATAGGACAAAAAGAGATGGAGACAGAGAGAATGAACAAAGAAGAATATGCAATTGCGATTAATTAATTAGAATTGCAGGTTAAGCACACTTCTAGCCATGTAAGCATACGACCAGGTTATGAAGTTGGCAAGAAACATTGAACAAATCCACCCTATTAACCAAAAGAGAAGAAAGATATTTTCCACATTTTGAGAACATGGCTGAAAACTTGAACTAGATAAGAGAGTTTAGCAAATGACATTTCAAGCAAGTAGTCTGTTCGCCCTCTCTGCTGCTTCTTACATTCTATGCAAGACGTTCGTTTGTGGAATCTCTTTCACAGCATTGAATGTGGCATTATTTCCTAACATGACATCTCTTAAATTTGGAACATACAGAAAATGTTACATTCAGTCAGTCGACAATAATATAGCACTATATTTTTATACAATTGATGAATGAATTAAAACGATAAACATGTATCACATAGAATGAATGGCTTTTATAATTATCTTTGTTCTTGAATACTGCAAAAGAAATTAGAGAAGCAAAGATGGTGTCCTACATTTCTGTTTTTACCATTCGATCTTTCTTTCTTTCTGTAATATTATGTCTGTCAGCTGTCAAGGAACTAGTCTCCAGTACCTTCCGTTCTACTGTCACTCAGTGCATTAACACTTGCTTGTATGCGCACGCGCTTTTGTGTGTGTGTGTGTGTGTGTGTGTGTGTGTGTGTGTGTGTATGTGTGTGCTCTCGCTTATACACATATCGTTGTACAAAACTTTAACAGAAGCATTACATTACATGCAAAGATATAGAAAGCATTGACTTAAATCGTTTAATTTCAGCATTTAGGTGCGTGCCATCGTTTTCAATCTTTCTGAAAGTTACGTTTGGGGTTACTAGATTTATAATACACTTTGTGAGGTACGAAGCGAATTTAAATCTTCGTTGGTTTTTTGTTTTTCTTTTTTTTGTGTGTTCTAACATACTATAAGACGTAACACCATTGTTTTTCTATTCAACCTCTTTATCTCCTTCTGCAGTGAATAAAAATTGTGTTGGATATGAGACAATTGTATCATCATTATTATTGCTTGAACAAACGTCTACCAACACATTTTAAAAGGTAATGTGTGTCATTGTCGCTTGGTGTCTGCTTTGGCCTTGGAAAGGTGTCACGGTTTCATCTTGATTAGACAATTTAATTTGACTAAGCTGTACACGCTACTTGAACTCTTTAAATTTCACGGTGTAGGTGTAAGCCTTCGTTCTCACTTTTCAGGTAGAGCATTTTGCATCTCACAAAATTGAAGATAATTTAGGTGACGTACGAATTTATTTTGGGTTGACTCCGGACTCTCTTGGTTTTGTGGTAGAAGTGGAGTACGTTGATTCAGACTCACGTCCTCTATGGAATCACTGGTATGTATTCGATCTAACAGTAATACTTGTGTGTGAGGTGATGAATGAGAAAGATGGCGTGATGAAAAGTACTTTTGTAATATAAGGGATAGTATCTTTTGTTAGTTTTTTCTCCTTTTCTTACAATCTACGCTAACACGCAAGACGTTTAGGATAGTGTGTTTAAAGGGGTGTTAAATGGTATAGTTGATGAGATGGATATTATTTTTGAGGTGTAAGAGATAGTATATTTTGTAAGATTGTATCTCTTTCTCTTATACTCTAAGCTAGCACATGATGATTGAAGTATTTATGCGTGTGTGAGTATTTCTTTGTCTATGTCTATATTTTTTTATTCTCTTTCAAACTCCCTTTGTCCCTATCAAATGCATTGTACCTACCTATCTACACTCCCAACAGTGTTGCCATTTCACCCAGTGTCCAGTACCGTGACGTAACCCATGTCAAATTTCCCTAGTCGCTATACTGTTTTACCATTCAAACTTCCCTTGACGCTATAATGCAAATCCCTTGTTTTAACACTGAAGGTCCATTGACGCTATTTTGACGCCATTAACTACTCTCCCTCTTCGTGAAATGAAACGGAGAACATCTGTGTGTGTGTGTGTGTGTGTGTGTGTGTGTGTGTGTGTGTGTGTGTGTGTGTTTTGGGATAATTCTTTTTACAAACGTTTCAACATCTTGTCCATAGTATTATACCAAGAACGTTTTACATACTGTCACCAAACGTCTGATGTGAATACATCTTAGGATGGATGAATGCTACACACTACAGCATAGAGTTGCCGACTTTCTAGCACTTATTAAACATTGCTTATATAGGTCGTACAGTTCACCGTTACACGCTGCATTTTTAGACAGCTTCATATATTGTCATAGAATAATTATTGTATGTGCGTCTTAGCATGAACATATTTTGGAACGTAAAACGAGATCATTGTGATATGATTTTGCAGTATTTTAATACACTGATTACTGTGGTGTCTGGAGTTCAATTACAATACATGTACTTTTCTTTTATTGCATATACAAAAATGTCTTTGACACATCAAAACTGAGTCACATTAAATTCGTGTCTGGGATTATGATCATTACTAAAATATGACATATATGCTTTACTTGCAATATCTATTAACCTTTTTTCACTAAACATGCATTGAATGTGTATATGTTTATTACTTTATGCTCCACACACCTGAGTGGTTACAGTTATCTATATTCTCTGTTTTAGTGACCATTTTTAAACGTTTCTTCTCGAGTCATTGAAGAGAAGATATCTTGTGAGCCCCTTCTCAATCAAAAACGTTAAGAATGGTAAATGATCTTTTCACAAACGTATATGTATGTTCGATAAGCAACTAACGACGTTTTGCATGGTCGTTTCCTTATAGTAGCATATTGTATAATTAATAGTCATTTGCCCCCATTGTTATTTTGAAAAAATGACCAAAGTACAAATATTGAAACTCCGGTAATATTTAATTATGTCAACAAAGATCGTTATACTGCATTCTTATTCAACATACTTAAAACAACACATGTAATGTCCAACAATCAATTTTCATGGAAGCTTTCATTTTTTCTTTTTTACATTGACCAAGAGTCGTCAGGCTTTTACATTTTAAACTACGCGACTATCTGGAGCAATAGCTTAAGAGTATTTTCCATCTTGAACTTTACACATTTTCTTTTATTTAGATGCAGCAAACATGCACACACACACACACACACACACACACACACAAACACACACATACATTAACACTCACACATGTATACTCGCAAAGTACTATACAAAATACTGTTCGCATCCTTGCTGCAAAACAAAATAAAACACTAAGTGAAACAAAACGTTTTCAAACGGATCTATGTTTCTTAAATTAATCAGTTCTGTTATTTACCTTGGAAACATATTTTTCAAGCCTTTTGTACGATAAAACATACTTTCTATAACATGTGAGATTTTGGATATCTGATCCACAACGTGATCTGTATATAACATATTTTGAAAGCAAGATTTGAAAGATGGCACGATCATCTAAGCTTAATTCCCTATAAATATTTTAATTTAAATAATTATAAAATTTGGATCGTAAGTTTGGATCTATTCCGCAAATAATTTCCAGAAATCTTCAGTAACTGAACAGTCATGGAATAAGTGCTGACTTTGATCTGTTTCCTCCCCACAGAAGGTGTATTCATCATTAATAACTTAAATTAATCTTTTCAAACACTGATTTGTGGCAATAGTTCTGTTAGAAATTTTACATTAAAGGTAATCAGTTTTAAAGTTTTGTACAAAATGAAGCCATAAAGAAACACGTTTGACCAATCACATACTAGCTTCCTAAAGCAAGTTTCATATGTACCGTTTGGTTTTTGTATCGCGGTTTTTATTACATCCTTATAAAAAAATGCATTCTCCGCTGTTACACTAAGAAGCGATTTTTTGTCGAATATTACATGGAAAGTAATTCCACGTCATATAAACTTTCAATTTTCTTTTTCCACATTAGTGCATACAATTTATGTGTCTGTGTTTGTTTTATTTCAACAAAACTTGATAAATTTCCTTGTGCATCAAACTGGTGTTTATTACGTACAACACTGTTTATTCTCCGCATTGTATATGACGTAAAATTGTACATAGTTACCGAATTAAGAATATCTTGAGAAACGTATTCTTGAACAGTCATTCGTTCACTTATATAATGAGATAAAGCATAAATAACATCAATAACAAAGATGTTAGATTTCTTTAAATTTGTTTTGTCTCCTAATTTTATTCAATGTAGACCTCCAAAATTTCCAAATTCTACTTTGGAAAACATGGTTTTGAAAAAAACGATATACTTTTGGTATAAGTTGCGTATCTATTCAAGTTTTATATAACACATAAATGAGCGGAAATGCACTATATTAATCCCCCTCCCTTAACGGGAGTTATGAGTATCTAATTATAGGTTTCTAAATATTCATACAGAGGCTTTATATGTCTCTTACTTTTCCATTTTGTATAGCAATATGTTTTGTTTTATATTGATTTTGATATTTTTTCAAAATTAGACAGGAAATTATTATACGCAACACCTTCGAATAGTAAACAGTGATACAACGATAGTATATAGTTAAATAACAATATTGTTTCTGTAATTATTCGAAGTACTCAGATGTTTTAAAGCTTAATGACAGACTTAGGAAATACACCGGACTGATTATGACGTAGTTCAATCCAAATATTGGAACAAAGTCTTTCATCTTATATTTGCAATATTGTAAACTGCTTGAAGTAGCTTTGTGTAGAAATGATGAAGATGGTCGAGGTGTTACTGGCTCCGTAAAATATAATTAACGGTGATTATTTAGTATTGTATCTACCATTTAAGGAAAGGAAATTATCTAACATGTGACCAAAACAAGTTTTTGTCAGATAATTTGGTCATGACAGTATACGAGTTTCACATCCGTTACTTTGTTTGTTCGCGCTTATGGACGAATTTTATATCGACGTATGGCAGGTGTTTCACATTATGATTTACATTCATACAGGACAACCATGTGTAGACAGTAATACTCCTCAGTTTAAGCATTATTTGCAGTATTAATTTCAATATATTGATTTCCTGTGTGTCTCGTCAGGACTCACAGAATCTCCATCAATGGTACAGTAGGTGTCAGATATGTCAGCAGCTTGATCGTATGCGTGATCTATATTGTTTATTTCCATCTCCTGTGCTTCTTGGTAGACCTCACCTCTTTTCTTGTTCTTGGACTTCTGTCTGCAATTTTAAATTGTATAAAGAGTTATCGCTAAAGACAAATGTACAGATTGATATATAAATGTAACCAAATGCGCAGATTGGTATGCTCTGTTCACTAGTAATATATTGATGTTGCTAGAAGCCATATTCTTTGTCAAATATTTGTAAATTTGCAAATAACAATGGAAACAACTTTACATTACAGAGAATAATAGCAACTTGTATTAGAAGCAAGATCTTTCATAAGATAGATATAAAATATAAGCTTTACACAGGATTGGACTCAGATGAAGAATTTAGAATTTTATAAATATTACTAGAGTAACGTTTCAAATTATTTACATGCAACAGTCAAATTTATGTTTCAAACTTTTTCTTGAAAACATGATCTCAAAGACTCAGATATCAGAACAATACACATATTCATAAGAACATCATATTAGTTTAACTGATATCATATCTCAAAGAACGATTTAATACCAGTAAAAGTCCTAAACCGCATTGCATACGAGTACCTTTTAGGTATTAAGCAGCAGAGTAAAATAATCGCCATACAAAGTACCAGCGCCGACGCCACAGCAACACCTATGACCCAAATCTGTGGTTCTGATGCCCCCGGAGCTAGCAGAAATAATTCTCGATTATTATTGTTAATAATAATACCTGTTATAATAATATCTCACATTATAATATATAATGGATATTACGGTATAAACGAACAGTTGCAGCATTGTATAACACGTATCATTTGATACAAAAGTATTTGTTAACAATAATATTTTAATCTAGCAGATTGACCACGGAACTCTTTATATGCCACTGTAGAAACATTAGATACATTCTCATCAATGTCGGGGTTAAAAGCGAATATCAGCAAATCAAAAGGTCTTAAGGTACGGGCATCTAAGAATGTACATGTATGTACATACTTAAGATGTATTTACAAAGTAAATGTTCTAAAAATTAATGACTTTGTCTAAACTGACACAGTTATCCTTAATATTGCCAAATCCAACAGCATGACTTCAAAAACAACTTAAATTATTTTAATATACTTTATGTGGAATAACGGCCTTGATAACAAAAAGTAGAACACATTTTATGTTCAAAGAAGATGGATTCCAAATGAATCAACCAGCATGTTTTATCAAATAATGGCAATTGTTTGGGTCAAGCCATTACGGGTTAATTACTATGAATATCAAAATATAATAGATTATTTGCTCAAGAAATATGATTAGTCACATTACAATGCACTTTTTTAGTTAATTGATTTGCAAATAACTGTCCAAATATATAATTTAAACAATAATTTTGAAAGGAAATGCATTTAGCATCTGCAGAAGTAATGACAAACGGAAAGTATAAAAACTTCACGCGGAGTTGGAAACATATAAATATTAATATATATCAGTTTTGTTTTGATCGTGGATGTCAAATGAGAAACATTATTCATATGCCAATTATTTGATAAGCAAAGCTTATATTATAATATGAAATGTTTTTTAATTTAGTTAGAATTGAGAGTAGATGGATTTCTACATTTCTGAAAATACTTTATTCTTTTGAGATTTAAATGCATCTTGCCAGTCATGTTTTGTAAAAGAAGCATTTGTGACTTCTTCTAACCTATTTCACAGCGATGAACATAGCCAGCACTGTAATGTATATTGGCCACAAATATTGTAAAACTGATGGAAGAGCCAGCATATATATATATATATATATATATATATATATATATATATATATATATATATATATATATATATATATATTAAGTTTCTTTGAAACTTATAAAGTTCTCAAGTTGCGATGTTGCGATTGTTTAAATAATTGTATACGCACGTTTATTCTCGCATATATATCCTCTACGATATGTACAATCGCAGTCGTTCCAGCTGCTATCGGACGTATTTATTTCTGCACAGTTCTCGATTAAAGGTTCATTATTAGGCTCGCCTTCAATTGGTAAAAACAATTGGTCAAAATGATATGCCAAGAACGTAAATGCAGAAGAAGAATCCGTGTAGTCTTTTGGTGCATTCTAGATTTACAGATAAAATTAAGTTAAAAGTAAATTTATTGAATATATGTATCATTTAGAATGTATACAAATTCCGACTTTTTAATAAAATTATTTTGTAAACAATTATTATTTTGAAATATATCCCATTTTTTTTTTCAAAGTAAAACATTTATAACACATTTTATGAAATAAAAGCAATGGTCATTATTTTCAGAATCACAATTCTATAGTTGCCATTTCTCCTTCTCTGTTATGCCAGTAAAATCATAATCGAAGATTATTTATAGAAACTCGACTCTTCATTTCCAATTAACCATGTGAGTATCGAATTTGTGCTTGCGATGTCTTCAACAGTTTTAAGGTGTTGTGGAGAACTCAGTAACATTTCTTATAGAGTAATCATTTTTAGAAGAACATCGGTATTATCCAGTTTAATACATATTCACGTTCTTTTTGCGTCTACATATCTTGATTCGAGAAATGACTTTCTGAGAGACGCTTTTGCAAATTATTATTTGATTCAGATACATTTTCAACTATAAAGCTAAAGTGGTGGTCTTTTCTCATATAGTTTCCGGCGTTGAAAACTACACATTTTTTCTGCTTTAACATTGCATATATGCTGAGGACTCAAACCTTACTAAATATCACATACACCTTCATATAATCCAATACCAGAACACTGGCTTCCATTCATCAAACAGTGAAAGTTTATTTGATAAGATCAGTAGATACGATCAGCACATATACAATAACATTATAATGAGCAAACATATGAACACTTTGATAAAATGCTGGATAGTAAGCAAACGCTAATAAATTACATAAACTGTGTTTATACCTTCTGCCCAGTTCGCATATATGAATTTGTTTCCGTTAATCCATGTACGTTGCTTTTCCGGGTGCAAGTTGTTTGACCCCATCCATAGCCCATCCACAGTGAAATGTATCCTCTGCATTTGGACTACAGTGTACATTAATATATTTGGATCAAACGTTTATTTTTTATTTCAGAGATACAAATTAACATATCTTAAGTAATATATCAATATCGAGATATCAAATTTAACCTCTTGTTAGACAAGATCCTTGCATTACAAATACATTTTAATGAGGAATTGCGAACCCCAACATACAAATCTTTCTTGCGCACGAAACGTGTTCCTTGATTGTTACGAGCTTCATTAAACTAAATTATAAGTTTTATACTTGATATCAAGCTTGCGAATGAGAGTTACTCTCCTTAATCACATCAGTTAAAGCATTCTCACTGTAATGTCCTCATTGGTCAAGGAAATATACAAACTAAATTATGATGTGTGTGCAGAACGCTGTAGGTTATACTCACAGTTTAAAACATGACAAATATTATTTCCATATGGCTTAACAGTTTTAAGCTTATCACTGAAGTTATTGTAATCTCCAAACATTCAAAATAATTACTTGATATAATAAATGTATTTCCTTCATTGTGTCGCTTTATGGATCGGTTACGTGCAAAATACTTTTTGACAGTGAAATTATTTTCATGTAATGTAGATTTATCTTCTAAAACTTCACATTATGGATGATCTGCATCTTCAACACAAGGCATGTTGAGACATGTAAGCATTTATCTAGAAAATATAGTTGGGATACAATGCTATTTTGGATAAATTATAATGTACCTTCTATAAAATTCTGCTCCTCGGATGATTCGATGATGACCAGCATGCCACCATCCTGTATGCAGATGTGGAATGCCTGGGTCCATGTTGTCTTTTTGTCTACTATATGATAGCAATGCCCTGTAGTTTGATCTTTGATGCACGGTTCGGACTCGTTTGAGCTCATATTAACTGAAAAATAAGAATAATGATAATAATATCAATAAGAAGAAGAAGAATAAGAACAAGAAAAAAGTAGATAAGACAAATAATAGTAGTGATAGTCATAGTCGTAGTAGCAGATGTAGAAGTAACAACATATTTGTAGCAGTCAACAAATAAGATTTCTCCATAAAAGATGTTTCCCAGAAAACAATAAATGATCGCATTGTTTACCTTTAGAAAGGAAAATAACAATTGTGAACAAAAAATTTTAAAAATTTAAATGATAAAGTATGTACCGAAATTATATTTTCAAAACTTTATAATAGCACGAGTGCCTTGAAATAATTGAAACTTGTAATATTAGTTAATTGTAATATTAGTTAATTGTCTAAACTAAGAGACCTAACGTCATTGTTATTGAAAGACGAAATGGGAAGGGAATACTAGATCTTGTAGTTAAATATGTATTCAATCTAACACCAATGTAAACGGCCAGCAATTAATTTGTATACATGTAAAAATAAAACTACAGAGACGCAGAATCCACTCAACACCACATGCCCATGTGGACAAAGTAAAACGAAATTAACAACGTTTTGTCTATGGTGATATGTGTGGAGCCGTATTCTGGGTTGTATAATTATGTTGCGCCTCTAAAGACCACATTGCATAAAGTGAAGATTGATGATTTACATTTTGGTTCCAAATATCCTTGAAGCAAAATTCAACTTTTCAAAACCAATGAATTTTATATTTGTTTTATAAACTTTTTATAAGTGACTTTCCTTGGCTTATAATGTGCATAAACTTATCACATAGGTTGTTGCATGCAAGCATAATCAATTAGATTAATGTGCTGCAAATGAAACATGGAATTATTACTTTAGCAGTTCATACGATTTAACAAAGCGTAAATCTTGTTTTACTCGATTTCAATGAAACTTTGTTTATATAATTACTTATCGACAAAAAATTATATTTACTCACTTACATCCTTGAAGATGGGATGTAACGAACTACTAATTTAAGAAGTTAGATATATGGACATTATGCTAGCAGCGGAGGCGTTTCAAATTTAGCCGAAGGTACACTACTGGCTTTTTTACTTGTTCGGGAGAATCTGGTACAAAACGTGTGTTAACATTAGTTTTCTCATGTGCCTGTATGCTTTCACAACTGATTTTATCATTTCTGAATCAGGCCCGAGTTGTTGGATTTATGTTGTGAATCAGCCATATTTGTCGTTGTAGTAGTAACAATGGTAAACAAGTGGCAGTTATTTCAATGTTTCTCCAAATATTGTGTATTACACTGAATAAAGAAAGATTATAAATATGATAATTAATTATTCATTTTGCACCTTGTGCACCGAAGTGATTTGTTAATTGGCAATATTTAATGTGTGAAACATTATGTTATTTAAGCTGATACGATTATAGTCATATCTGATGATTTGCATTCGCATTTTCCTTTCTTCATTTCTATGTGAATTTGACCCCTTAGATAAAAAATCAAAAGTTTTGAAAATACCGAAAAATTATGATACTAAATAGTCAAAGAGCTGATGAATATTTCCATTTATTATATCTATATAATTCTCATTAATACAACATAGTTTACACAAGTTAAAAAGTCAGACTTTTTTGTATATATAGTAATACTATATTGAGGTAAAGCAGAAAGTAATTACTTAACATGATATTGTATTTCAATACAGTAAATATTTTAGCACACAAGGTCAAATGAAGGTTATAAAGCCGGATATGAAAGCAAAGTTTCGTCTTATATTTTAGTTTATCCATTTTGCATATCGGTACGTTACTGGGTCTTTTATACCGTGAATTAAATTTCAAAATATTTCATATTTAGTAGCGATTATTGATCAAGCTTCTAAACACCATGTTAAATGACACAATTACCTTTGAAAACGTGAGCTTCAGGTATTGGTACACGCAATGATCCGGCGTGTAGTCATTAGATCACATGGCCTTTGTTTTGTAAGAGAGACTTAGATATTCTAATGAAATATATGGATTTGTAATGGCGATAATAGTGTGTGATAAACGGAGGCTAACAAAACCGTTGGCCCTAGAGACACGACTGCATTGACAAATACCACGACATTTGTTTCTTTCCTAAACGGATTGAAAAATAGTAACAGTACAAACCAATGGAGACTTTGATAAATTAACCCCCCATTAAGTAAATACATACATACAGACAGTACGTACAGAGTACATATGTGACGATAATTAACATTACATGATGTAAACGTACTATTGACATTGGACACAAAGTAATATATGATTAATCTCTGCCGCCTGTAAGCATATAGGTAAACCATAAGATATCAACATAATGTTCTGTAATATCAATCTGCGTATTCATGAGTGCGATATATATTAGTAAATAAGTATCTGAAATTGAGAATTAGTAAGTAATTTGCGAAATATTATTTTATATGATGTAACAAATAGTCAAGTATCTTAAAACATCTAAATATCACAGAGAGAAGATAATCTGTCACAGGATAATGAAGTTACAATTCGATAGACATCACAACTATAAAAGCCAAATACACACAACATGATTAACTGCTTGAACATTTATCTTGACAACTATTTTTATGACCGCATTAAAAGTAAAGAACTAGCAACAACTCTACCAATACAGCCGTATCTCTGCAACCATCTGGTTTTTAAAATAAGATAAACTGATTTAAAAACTTGCATCACACGAACCTTGTTAAGTAAGTGGCAGGCATCGTGGCATGATGCCATCAATAGCAAGCTCTCAGAGCATAAACCATCTTTAGAGGAATTACTTCCTTCCTACAAAACCATCCTTAAAGGACCAAGTAACCATGGCACGAATTAGAACTGGTCATATTTAAATAATCCAAACTTACATATTAAAAGGTGATGTTCTACCCGAGTACATCATTTGCATCTAACCATTTAAACAATTTCTCATAGATTAATTCAACCCTCAACCTACACGCGCTTGTTACTGCAGTACTCTTCACTTGAAGGAGCATTATAATACATTAAATGTGTCCTGGATTAAGCATTGCCTGAAGAAAATTAGTATTGATTTTGAATATACATTACCAATTGATAAGGAATATTCATATACTACACTCACAATATCTTCTCTTGTTTCCTATTCTTTAAATGGCTCGTTGATGGTGAACCACTTTTAATACATAATTCAAATCATCAATCCTACAACCATTATTGGTAGCGATATATAGCCTTCAAACGAGGTGCACCGTAAAATCAAAATTTATCAATCAATCAATCAAAGTATTCATCTTTCAATCGAAAGACCAAACCAATCAATCAATTATTCAATCAATTGAAAGTTCATTAAATCGTTCATTCACTGTTTGATTGATTCATTCTATGATTCATTCATTCACCCCGTCATTTTCTAAATATCAAATCGATCGCTCAATCAATCAAACCATAAATCAATCGTTTAATCCACCACTTAATCAATCAATCACTGTATCAATTAATCCACTGGTCAACTATTAAACCTTTTTATTTGGGTGCACTAAGCCGACCTATTGTTTCTGGTACACATTAAAGTTGGTCAATGGGTATGTGCTGAGTACTGATGATTTCGCCATCAATAACACGGAAGCCGAGGACTTGACAACATAAAAAGTTTCTCAAATCGACAACAATATGGCTTGTACCTTAAAGCGGGTACGGATATAATATAAACCAAGCTACGGCATGTTCATGTTTTGTCAATGAGATGGGGCGAAGTGTTGAGTGTTGAGTGTTCATCGGTATCCATGCTCAGCCGTTATTTAAGGAGCAATGCTCCCATGTTTGTTGCTTGCTTGCTGAGAGCGAGACTACAAGCGCGAGATGCTCTAAATGGGTTATAGATACTGGCTCAAAATCAAGAAGTATTTATATCATCTGTTAAAAGTATACACCGTCAACAACAAGCTTGCAAGGACTTTTCAGCATCTGTAACGCGATCGGTTGTTCTGAGAAACCAAAGCCTGTCCCAAGACATATATATGCACCAGGAGAACCAGAAAGCGGGCAGCATCATGGCAACAACCTTGTGTAGCTCAAGGTGTTTTACCTGACTTTCAGGTGTTACTTCGCTAACTAGATTTATAATGCCATCTTTCGGACAGTGGTTCTCCCTTCTCGCTTATTGTAAACTACAGATTGTCCCCGAAGGCACTATTGCTGAAGTGCATACTTATCCAGTCAAGAACTTGTTGAGATATTGATCCAGTCACTAATGTTCATCTTGTCGTATATGGTATTTGCCGCATGTCCTTATTGTGATACAATCCAGAGCAATAACAGTGATGTTCCCAACCTAACAAGGCTTGTCTTGTGGTTGCAATTGTGGATTACATCTCGTGGTGGAGGCCGATGAACTAGGCAATGTTAGTTTCCATAATTTCATCTTTAAACTTGCCTACAACCTTTATCTTGGTTAATTTGCAGAGTTGGTGATGTTCACGGTAGTCTGTTAAGTCCCACAGATGAACATAATCGATTATATCGAGATTGGAGTCTACGGTCTTGATTATCTGTATGTCCAGAGCATAAACACCCTAGCGCTTTCTCTGATTTAAGTACAGGCTGTACGTAAGGTGTTTGCTCAGGTCGAGGATTGCCAATCTGATTTGGCGCTTTGACCTATAGGCTTGTCATTGTAGAATGCAATGCTAATGGTTTGAAGTTAAAGATTTCTCGCAATTGAAATACTGGTTCGTTGATCTTTGCGCGGTTTTACTTGCACGTCCTGATGACTCATAATTTTTCTATATTGTTTCCAAAGACAGAGTGTTTCATAAGCTTGATAAGCGTTTATATTGTTTAAATCCGACTTAGTTCGCATGTCCGTGTTCAGATGTATGTAAGCTGCCGCTAACGCACTTTATCGAACACCATCCTATAGAGCAGCAGAGAGGGTGAACCCTACAACGTTTTTAGACAAAATTTTGATTGAAATCTTAAAACGAGCCTTCCTACGATCTCATTTTAACCAAAAAAAATGTCTCAGGGGCAAACCCTACAACGTTTTCAGACAAAAAATTTCTTGAAATCTTAATGAGCCTTCCCTG
Source organism: Unio delphinus (assembly GCA_029339505.1). Taxonomy (NCBI): domain Eukaryota; kingdom Metazoa; phylum Mollusca; class Bivalvia; order Unionida; family Unionidae; genus Unio; species Unio delphinus. The sequence continues at coordinate 1,830,834 of JAQISU010000104.1, forward strand.
CGAAATCTCATTTTAACTAAAAAAATGAAAACGGAGACTTTTACGATTTTTTAATCAATTTTGGTCGCAACTTGTTGTCATCGCCCTCTCTGCTGCTGCAACTTTCAGTTCTGGTTAACAAAAATAAGAAATGATTTTAACCGAATATTTGATCCAGTCTTTAGGACTTTACAAACAAACTAATCGCTAACACCTCTTCTTGTAAATCAATCAGATTATTTGACTGGTCGGTAAGTCGGAAATTAATTCTCGTTAACGAATTATTATGGCATCGCATGTAGACAGGATTAATTGGGTTTTCAATAATTAGGAATCCTGGAGGAGCTGTTGGTGCAAATGAATAAAGAATATATCCCTGCTGAGCTTGATTTGATTGCTCTAGATTAATCTGATAGCTTCCTTCGATAACATCACATACTAAATTGAGCGCAATCACCGATGAAATATTCACGTTGAACGGAGCGATATGCCTACCGCCACCATCTGGATCATTATTATATTTGAGGAGGACAGTTGAATCTGATTTTTGTAGCGCTTTGATATCGGTTTTAACAATTCTTGCTAATTCATCAGCGTTGTATTTCGGAAACTTGAAATTACGCAGATTGTCTTCTGTGATATTGTAATCGGTTAGGAATCGTTGTTTATTGTCGCTGTTGTCATTAATTATTGTTTGAATAATTAGTTCATAGATATATTCCATGTCCGATATAAGCTGCTTTATTATTTCAACGTGTTTTTGCGATCTTGTTTTCCGTAGTTGTTCTAGTTGTGTGTCATATAATTGTTTAATCTCATTAAAATAACCACGGACGTCAGTTAGCGTAAATGAAATAGTAACAGATGAGTCGGTTGTTCTTTTAATGATAAAATCCCATTGCAATGTGTCTTTGTTGGTGAATATAAATCTATCGGCGATTTTTCCTTTTCTTATATCAGATAAATCATCTCGATAACTGGGATTGATTTCATGATATGATTGTACATCCGTGGTTAAGTCGGTGGTGGATTTTTCCGGTGGTAATTCAGGCCATCCTAGTACGGTTCTAATAGAACTTTGATAGATATCTACGACGTATCCTTCTGTGCTTATCTCAATTGCGGATGATAGTGTCGGCTCATGAACTGTTATAGCGATTTTTGATTCTTTTCCGGTAATCGATTTTATTCTACGCGCGAATTCATTATTGATTTGTTCAATTTGGTATGATCCGGTTGGTATCGAAACGACGTTCCAGTCTGGGGTTCCGTCGGGTTTATTCTTTTTTGCAAACACCAGTGAATTATTCGGTTGTTGACCACCAAACGATTTTGATCTGATATTAGGCCAACTGTGATACACTCGTAGTTTTGCTAGCGCTATCTCCTTCACTGGGACCGGAGAGGGGAAATTCACACTGAATTCTGGATTCGTTCATGTTATTGATATCATGCTTGTTTGTACTGGGTTCGTGTTCTCCACTATTCGTTGAAGTAATTCCTGCGGTGTTGTATTTGTTATTATACTCATGATTTATTTCTAATTTTGGTATCGAGGAATCATAAATACTGATCATCACTGAGAACTCACAATCTGGTAATGTTGATATTATTGAGATCATTTTGTTTTTTGGGTTCGTGTTTTCTGATTCCATCGGTGTTGTCATTGTTATTATATTCATGTTGTCGCTCTAATTTCGATATCGCGGAATCAAAAATACTGACCATCGCTGAGAATTCACTATCTGATATAATTGTATTATCGAGTGACGACGATATCATCAGGGATAACTGCGAATATGCGGTTGATGCAATATGAAATTGAAGTAAGTAATTCTGCAGTTTACTCTGGCTGCATGATGATATCTTTTTTGCTATCCCGGTTGATATACCCCCGATTGTAGCCACCGCAGAAATGCAAATTGGAACTACGACCGGGGCAATCATTGTAACCGATGCAAGTATTATTCCGGCGCCAGCGAGAACGCTTGACACCGAGTACATAGTAATATCAATTGCGGTGATTCTTCGTCGGTATTTTTTTATTTTTATTTGATACTCCTCGGCGAGGGTTTTGAGTCTATTTTGAAATTCTCTGACCTGATCATAGCGACATTGAGTTGATGAAATCATTGTTATTTTAAAAACGCTAGCGTTTTCAATTGTGTTTTCAAGTTCGCGGGAATTGTTAGTACTTCAGCCGGAAAAATGATCTACGAGTTCTATACACCAGGCTATTTTTGATCTAATGGTGGAGCTATTAACCGCGACGAAGTGAAATTCTGGTGTTATGCCAGTCTCGATAATTAACGTCGCGACGCCACCAGAGTAGGTTCTATTGTTCATGATCATATTAAATTGATCGATAGAGGCCCACGTTAACCTATAGATACCATCAACCTTCACTTCCCCCTCATCCCACAAGAGATCGATGGTAATTCTAGGAGCTTTGTCTCTTATCCAATCCTCGATTCCATGTTTGATCGTATACACGATATTTTTAGGTTTTTTGTGCGGAATTTTTATCTTTTCAAAGTTTTCTTTTAGTTCAAGAAGATCGTTGGAAATATCGAGATAATTTACCCTGATTCTGGCAGGATCTATTGTTCCCCCCCACCTGTCAGAAAAGAATGAAACCAGAAGTTCGTTGATTCTAATCCGTGCTTGGGTTTTAATATGGTTGTCGATGTTAGAAAATTTCGTCGTGATATCTTGGAGGCTACTGCCCTCAAAGAAATTTTTAACAAACTCGTTGGTGAGCTTTTGTTCGTCAATAGCGCTTTTAATTTCAGCGAGGGTCGGGCCTGTCAACGATGTGGTTTCAGAAACAGGTGTTCTCCCTAGAAATCTATCAACGATGGTATTAAGTGTTGTTTGTTTCACCATAAACATATTAATATCTTTGAGACTCATCGTAGATGTAGCCGGGACACCAAAGAAACTATTAGCGACGTAGGCATTGTAAGTATGCTTGCCGATAAACTCGCTAATTTCAGCGAGAGTCATGCCTGCCACAAGCGGGGTTCCAAAAAACTTAACAATGACGTCGTTAGTGGGTTTTTGATCTTCTATTAGTTTAGAAATCTCGAGATAATTTGCCTTGATTTCATTTTCATTCATCATCCTTTCCGCGTCCTTGTTAAAAAAGAATAGCGATAGATAGTTTTTAATTTCAGCGAGAGTCATGCCAACCACAAGTGGTGTTCCAAAGAATTTATGTATGACATTTTTGCGAAAATTATTATAACCTCGTATAAGATCATTCAGCTCACGTTCGTTGGTAGCAATCGCGTCGGTGATCGTAGACACAAGTGCGCCTGGTTTAAGTCGTCCGTCGTTGGAATACAGCGCAATAGAGTTTTCAGCGGCGTCGCGCTGCCGTATCAAAATGTCATTCAATGACACATCACTGGATTTCAATTTACCCTGTTTGTCTTGAAATACAACTATTTCATTAGGATCAACATTTGTTAAGTTCAACGTCTCAGCGATTTCATCTTCAATTATTTTTTTTATATCCTTGACAGAATCAGGTGGTGCAGTGCCATCGGGTTTGGGTTTCAAAGATCTCCCCCAAATATCAATCATGTTATTGTAAAACTCTTTCTCTCTCTAAAATCGTTTCGATTTTCTCCAGCGATTACTAGTGTATTCATTAACGACAACATGTGGTGGTTTTCCGCTTGGGTTACTCAAGGAGTTAAAAATAGCGTCAAGGACATTTAATACTTCGCTGCCGCATATTGGTTGGTCAATCATCGTTTGTGTTGGTAGCGTAGAATACCAAGTCTTCATTGGAAGGGTTTTTATATACCGCATAAACTCTTTTGGTGGGGCTAATCCATATGAATCGAAATAAACAATCCCACGTGGATCAATAGCGTATGCAACCCAGTGAGTTCCGGGTCCGGTGCTGTTATCTAAATTAATGATTCCGGTTTCAACGCTGTTTGGTTGATGTGGTAATTGATCTTTCATAAAGACACCTCTGAAGTTTTTAATCGCTAGTTTTTTAGCAGCATCCATTAAATCAAAATTGGACATAGGAATCTTCGATTCCTCAATTAATAAATCGTTCCTGGTAGTCTTAGACCCTTTCCGCTGTACCACGAATACGGGGTCCCTGGTAGTCTTAGACCCTTTCCGCTGTACCACGAATACGGGGTTCCTGGTAGTCTTAGACCCTTTCCCTTCTTTTTATATCCTTTCCCAGTTGCTTTCTTTAGTGCCATTCCTGCTGCAGTACCAACGGCTCCTAACGCAGCCGCTTTAGCCACCGCTGGGGCTGCTGCTGCAATCAATGCTGGAATCGCAGCTAACAACGGAAATATACCGCCTGTTTTAATCATATTTTTGATAGCAGCCGCAGAGAGAGTAATCTGAACACCTTTTTTGGCTGCAAGTGCATCATTGAAATGTTTTATTTGACGAGTTGTCCGTGATAATTTATTTGCACCACCAGTCATTTGGTTGGGTTTCAACGTGATTGTGGTTCCACATTTTTTAGCTGATTCCAATTGCAATTTTTTTAATTGACCGGGAGTTAACGCAACACTAATAACACTATATGACATTATACATAATTGATTGATTCTAAATCGTTTACATGTTTTCCACTGGTGCATCTACCACTCTCATTCTTCCACCAACACCTTCAAGTAGCATTGATTTATCACTGAGAATGACAGCAACCGCTCTATAATCAGCAATAGCGCCACGAGTCACATTAGCTCTAAAGTGTATATCAACGACGGATTGTCTTGTTAAATCGAGATGTTCCAGCGAAAAGTAATAGATCGGATACAGATTCTTAAAATCAAATTGTGATATTTGCAAACCAGTATCGACATTTTGATCGCGTGCCATAAATGACAACAGACGATGATAAACTCGTGCAATATGATTTTCGGTGTAATTAAGTTGTATATCCTCGGATGGTTCCTGCTGGCCGTTTATTCTCAGTGAGACGTCTTTCACACCTAATTGATTAAATATCATATGACTGGAGAGTTGATTGCCAACTCGTGCGTTATCTTGTAACGCAATAAATATATGACGTGGCGCAGAAACGCCTTGTTTTGATGCTAGGTTCCAAGTGAATAACCCGTTGATATTTGATTGTTTAACATCTGTACTCACGGTTAGCCAACTTAGTAATGATTTTCCTCCTTGGTCCATAAATGATAGTAATCGTCCTTCTGCGGTGATTGCTGGAGTCAACACTGGCATCCACAATGATATTTTTGTTAAATTGACTTTACCGGCATCAGCATTGGGATTTGCAGCATCTGCTGGAATCCTCCAGATTGCGTCGTTATCATCACTTTTTCGTACAAGCGATACTGTATGCTTCGCCCCGTAGATAACTTTTCGGACGTTTCTACAGAATCCAAATATGTGATGCAGTGGAATCGCGCATGAAAATGATTTACGCGCTCCTTGCAACATTGAAATACGTGTTGCAGCTCCTAGATTGAAATTAACATCATTGTTTATAATCATATTCTCGACATCAGCATCACTATTATCACGTTTTTTTGGTCGTCTTACAACAAATTGATTTCCACCAGCGGTATTTGTAACATCTTTTGCAAACATCATAGAGGGTCCTGCTGATCTTGTATAATCATCGGAATATCTCGCTAACCCTATTATTGTTGTAGCCACATCAACATCGCGATCTATCGACTCGATTTCTTTTCCATCAATGAGATATCTAGCACTCTCAAATAGCGCCATGATATCATTATTGACAAACCCGACTTGAGTACCAGCTGGATACGGTGCTGGTACAGCAGGAGTATCAGCAGCTGTTACAATTTCTCCTTCTACTTCAATAAACGCTTCAGCGGGTAGAAAGTATTTACTGGTATCATGGACTTGAAGTTCAATTCTTGCTCGACTATTTGAGTCTATGGCATGATAGGCGTAATATTGATAATCGCGAACAGAATCATCCTTGCCAACTGGGGCGTCTATATCAAATGCTGGATCACGTGACTGTTTGAACATTTTATTCTATTTATCAGAGTCTAAATAGTGAAATCGTAAACGATTTTTCCATTCTCATCGTCGTAGTTTTTTAAAGCCACTTCCTGCTATCATATTTGCAATATTGCTTTGGTCGGGGGTTAAAGCCATCGACGCTAATTTTTCGTCTACTGCGTTATTTATAATTCTACTAACACTTGCAGGCATTTCCGCTGTAGATGGCAATGGTACCGGTTTTTTTTTTCGTCTCACTAATGATGTTATTTTATTCTTCGCAGTTGAAAACGCTTTTCCAGCAAAATCTCCAACAGCACTAATACCCTTATCACGAATAACATCAATGGCTTTCATTCCTAGTTGTTTAGCCAACGGCATCACTTTTGGAGCCATTCTCGCAAATAACCCTGCAATGGTATTGCCTAAACCATCTCCGTAGTATGCTCTATAAACCGGAAACCATGAATTAACTACGTAGACGGGGGTTGGTTTATCATGATTGTAGTGTATGATCATTATTTGAAATCAGAAACAATTTTTCAATTGACTTTTCAATTCAGTCACTATGATACCCATTTGCTAACTCGTCAATGAAATCTTGATATGTGCTGATATCCATGATACCACCCTGAAATAATCGTCTACAGATATCAGCTGCTTCATTAATTATTTCCGGTGAGTTATTTCCAGCTCGGAAACCTCCTACAAGAACTTCTAATCGTGATATATCATTGATAACACTACCAGGACATGTCATGGTAGAGTCATAGACTCCAGCGTTGAAATCCTTTGGATTTCCAATCGAATATCCTTTTCCGCTTGTTTCCTCAGTTGTACCAGTTGCGCCCTCACTATCATCAAGTAATTGCCTTTGTCGGCCTCGACTTTGTTTTTCTCGTTTTTGTTGTTTTTGTATACCATAGCTATCAACTCCTAATTTAAAAGATCTATACTCAATTGTATCCTTTTTCAAATTACCAGTAATCACCTTATTCGTTTTATACAACCAATTAACCCATTCATCTCGGCTTATTCTACTGTTTTTATACTCGTCTTTTAAAAAATCATTTCTAGAATCAAAGCTTTTGGCGGCAAAATCACCAAAAGTCGAATAATCGTTGACTTTTATTAATTTAGGTTTTTTGATTTCTATTATAGCTTCTTCGGTAAGTTTGTCTATAAAGGGAACACCTCTTGGGGTGACGACATCAACAGGTCGTGGTTCAGGTGTGGAAACTCTTTGAGTTTCAGGCGCAGAATCATCAATATCAGCTAATCGTTCATACTCGCGCTGAGTTTTTATATCACTGGATAACTGTTGTATCCCTGCGCGTGTTTGTCCGGTCTCTGCTGCTATCTTTTCAAGCGTATCAAGCAGCGGCGCCTTCTTTACTCGTTCTCGCTCAGGAATATCTCCGTATATCGCTGCTTCAGTTAACTTTTTCACATCTTTGGTCGCACTTGTTATCGGAGTAAACAGTTGTTCACTTGACACAGAAAAGTCAGTCTGCGCTTGTTGTCGTTGTTGCAGTTTATTCCGTACAGAGTCACGAATTGGTACAAATCTCCTGATTGCATCCAGTCGTTCACGAGCCAATCGGGTTGTTAATGCTTCATTGACCATTATTTAAAATCAGAAACAATTTTTCAATTGCAAAACAATTTTTTAATCCGACCTAACACCATCGTGGAAGTGATCAATCCGAACCAGCCATCAATTTTTTATTCACTGATTTTGACATTTTTAATCAAAAAATGCTAAAAAAAAAATTAAAATCTCTCTGAGGGACGGTCACAATCAAATAATGATAAATGGTCAATCAAAATTGTTCATTTTCTTGAATTAACGCCCGTAGGTTTCTAACTTTAGAATTAACCTCCTTTTTCAATTCGTATTCGTACCCCAATTCTTTTCGTATTCGTTCTACGATGGTATACAACGGAGCGAACACACTTACGTCACTGGAAAATGCGAGAGAGTCCCGAATAGAATTCTGAATTCTTTTGATGAGCGCATACTTCTTTGGTAGCATATACTTGTTAGTGCTAACTCCGTATTCTATATCCTGAAAATCAGACATGATTTGATCAGGATTTAACCCATCTGATAGTTCAATATCCCAACTTTTCAATTTTGAAATCTCGGATATGATGCTATTCATGTTTTCAGAATTCATTATTCTATAATAATGATATATTTCTAAATGAAAAATATGACGCATCAGACATAACTAAATTTAATTTTCTGTCCCGTCCTTTTTGAAAAAGCCGATCGACAAACCCCCTCTGCAACGAATCGTACTGAGGCTCTACAAATATTGAAATACTTGCCGGCTTCATATATTGATTTAAATATTTTCTCTTCGTTAGTTGTTGTATTCAAAGATTTTACTGGTCTCGTTTTTATTGAACAAGTGCCAGTCCTTCCTCGTTTGGAATTCTCACTCTGTGTGATTGCTTGCAGATTTGATAAAGAATTGTTCCTTGGATTAGAATCCTTGTGATCGATAACAAAACCATTTTTGATCAATCCATTAAAACATTCAGATACGAAACGATGATTGTAATATTTCTTCTTTCCAACAGTAAAGAACAAATACCCCATACCATTATCCCACCCAACTGGGTTCTTCAGTCTACAGTGTCTTACAACACCATCACTGGATGCTTCATAATTTGTACTCACTGGGTGTGGTCTGAATTCCTGGTTCATTAGTATACTATACTATTTGTCTAATTCATTGACTGATCCATTGCAGTGATTCATTATACATAAACCTTTCATTTAGACACTTGTTTTTAGTATAGCATGAGGGAGTTCAAGAGATTGCCTTCGAAAAATACTGAATTCAATGCTGATAAGGAGTTTAAGAGATTATTGAAAATCAATCCTAGATTTAATCTCGATAAACCCAAAAAACGTAACAAACGTCCAAGAGACGGAAACATGAAAGAGTTTAAGAGATTATTGAAAATCAATCCTAGATTTAATCTCGATAAACCCAAAAAACGTAACAAACGTCCAAGAGACGGAAACATGAAAGAGTTTAAGAGATTATTGAAAATCAATCCTAGATTTAATCTCGATAAACCCAAAAAACGTCACAAACGTCCAAGAGACGGAAACATGAAAGAGTTTAAGAGATTATTGAAAATCAATCCTAAATTTAATCTCGATAAACCCAAAAACGTAACAAACGTCCAAGAGACGGAAACATGAAAGAGTTTAAGAGATTATTAAAAATTAGTCCTAAATTTAATCTCGATAAACCAAAAAAAAACGTCCAAGAGAGATTACCCCTGGAAAGATGCTCAATTCAATCTCGATATAGTTTCTAATACACCAAAGAATACAATTCTTGATAAAGCCATGATTAGTAAAATCAGAGACTGTTTTAATGAATTCAAGCGTGATGGAGCATCTTATTGTTGGTCAACATTTCGAATGGATGGTGTTGTTGACGCTACCATGAGTGATGAAAAAGCAGCAGTGATAATTTCACGTGTTGGGGAAAAACGGCATTTTTTCCGAATCAAATTCATTATCGAAGTCGATGGCAAATGGATTATTAGGGATAAATTTGAACCAATCCTAAAGAATAAAAAAGCTGTCATTGTGAGTAGAGATTCCAAACCAGGAATTCTAACCGGAATCGATAAGCCATACTACGAAAGATCTTATCCCGTAACAGCAATGGTTTATGGGATATATTCGTTAAATGATAAACCCGATATCGCAAAACTAGCTCCTATGAAATATTCGTTAGGGCTTAATTGTGTAGCAGAACGAATAATAGAACACTTCACAAATGCATCCCGAGGAAATAAACTAACTGATCTGCGACGTAGGAAAATAACCGAGTGGGAACTGACAGTGAAACAGCATGGTGCAAAGATTTCTGATATAGCTAAATTAGAAACATCATTAAGATTTCCAATAACCGTTATGACGATAACCGGAGAGGTTTATACGAACCGAAATATAACAAAAATGGAGCCCCAATACAGATTATTGATCATAACAAACACGCGTGGACACCTGCGGTAACAATATTTCCACGAGAACGAACCGTGAAATATATCCCTAAGGAGTTCGTCGGGGATGTTTTCTATGAAGAGAGATTATTCGATGCTATTCATGCGTTGTGTAAAGATGATCCTGTGTCAGTGTGGTTACTTAGAAGTGATGAAGATCCCGAAATAGGATTCGATCAATTTGTAAAACCAAATGGTGAATTATATCGCATTGAAGAATTAGATAATAGAATGAGAAAAATCGCTAGTGATTTTTCACCGGAGAATTCCCATGAAAAACTACTCACGGATAGTTTTACTATTCCATCAGTGGTAGCTCACTTCGCAAGAGAAAAAAACTCATGGCGTCCAACACGAAGTGATTTTCTCGAGGATGTTAAATTGAGTTGCGTCGGATTCGGTCATGGAGGACTGTGGAATACGAAATACTCACGTGATGGTATGATTTCAATTGATATATCCGCGTGTTATCCGGGAAGTTTTCTCGGATATGGGGAATGCGCTGAGTACTTCAAACGATTTGGACACCCCACGCATGAAATGACTCGTGTTGCGATTAATGGACCATTGCCTGATTTTGGTTTAACCGGATTCGCTCGTGTGATATCATTCGAATTAGCTACAGGGTTATATCCGTGTAGTTATGTTTGGCTCGGTAGACACCTATCTGAAAAACACTGGATGCCAATAGTGCTATTGAGATATATGATTGATTGTGGTATGCTAATATCGTTGATTGTTTCCGAGGCTATTATATGCTATCGAGCTCAGAAAGAAGTTTGGCTACCACAACCCGATCTAGATAGAATAATCAACGAACTACGAAAACAGTTTCCAGATTTCAGTGAAGAAGAAATCATAAATTGGTCTAAGAAGTTATTTGAAATTAAAAAAGAACAAGCAAAAGATCTCGGAAGAAGAATAATCGGTAAATTTACCCAGGGTGGACGATACGATAACGCAAAATACTCTTCGCGGTTGATCATAGATGTCGCTGAATACGATTTTATTGTAGCGGATTTAATGAAACAGGGAAAACTTGTATCCCGTAAGGATGCTTTTCTATCCAATGGTGAGAAATTAGGTACGGTTGTTACCTACTGTGATGGATATAATTCCCAGTACACACATTTGAGAAGTTCAATGCTAGCCTATGCTTCTATTAATCTATTTTCGATGATAAATAGATTTCCTAATACCGCGGTTAGAGTAGCCACTGATTCGATGTATATACATAATAAGTACAAATCAGCTGTAGCGGCATTCACAGATCCCGAAGAAAATTGGGGACGTTGGCGATTTAAAAAGGAGATGCTACATGAGTTTTGTGAATCCGCAGACGTTGCCATGGATGATAAATATCTTTGTTGTAACCGTATTGAAATTCAATCAGAACTTTGTAATGCACCACCGGTATCTGATCCAGTATGTAGATACAAGACAGTTTATTTAAACGGTTGTGGTGGGTCAGGAAAGACAACTCGTGCAATTGAATTATTTCGTCGGTCAACCATGATTGTGCTAACACCGACTCACAGACTCGCCAGAGAGATGATACAGCGAGGGGTAAATGCTTGCACTTATCACAGTTTTTTTCGATGGAAAGGTGACAAATGGAATCCTGAGCGTATGGGTGATAAATTCATTCCTGAAATCATAATTTGGGATGAAATATGCACAGTGTCATTAGATGTATTAAAAACATTTCTTGAGTGGTTGTTAAACAAAAACACAAAAGTCGTCATGTGCGGGGATCACGGCCAACCACCACCATTTGTCGGTGCATCTCCACATGAATGGCTAAAGGGTTTTGTAGACTACTATGAAGAAATCACCACTGATTATAGATCACTTGATGAACGATTACGCGAGTTCAAAGCGCTAATTAGATTACAACCGGATAGAATCCAATGCGAAATAGCGCGTGAAGTGATTTCAGAAACCCCAATGAATGATTTCTGGGAAGCGTGGAGACCAAACGATTTGATCATTGCAAGTAGAAAAATAGTCAGGGATACACTTCAGATGAAGTTATTTGAATTGCATAAAGAAAAATTTGCAACGCTTCCAGTACCCCTTTGTTATAGGCCATCGGATACACGAAAACAAAACATTGAAGTTGATATTCCAGGACAGAGTGAAAAACAAATTCTCGTATTAAATGATATTGTGCTGGTTGATATCAATGTCGTTGAAGATGCATTGCGTGCTAATAAATCCCCGTGGACGCTAGGATACGCAGCAACAATACACTCTTCACAGGGATTGACTATATCAAATACAATTGTTTGGATGGTGGATAATCACATCGAATGGTCGAATTTAATCTATCTCGCAGTATCCAGAGTACGAAACATAAATCAACTTCGAAGAGTTGTTTTCGATGATAATGACACAACAATAAGTGATATTGATGTTAGCATCATTAATAAAAAAAACTCTCCGGTTACAAACAACAGGACAAAAAAAAACAACGAGAATTTGATATTGATGCTGAACTAATAATCACTTTGAAGAAACAACAGAATAATCACTGCGCGAGTTGCAATTGTATAATGCGTTGGCAGTATTCGGATAAGGATCCTCGCCAATTCACCGTAGACAGAAAAAATAACAATCTCGGTCATGTCAGAAATAATGTGATGTTGACTTGTCTTGAGTGCAATAGACGCAAAGGCGCTAGTTAAGACCATGCGGTGACAATTGAGTATCCTCGGGAATCACTTGTAGTTGTTGTCGAGTAAAACCCCGCTGAGGGGCAGTTGAATCCAGTTTATAGACTGGAGGTCAACCAGTTGATCGTGTTATACTAGATATCTTATGCGTAGTGACGCTCCAAATAGGATCAGTAGCCCTTTTTCTACCCCCTTCAAGCTCTCCTGGTTCGTATAAGTACCTCACAATGACACTACTACCAAGAATTGGTTCTTTGAAATCTTTTTGTGGTTGTACGGGTATTGACTTCTTTTTAATCGCGTTGATAGGTTTCATGTTGATTGTTCTAGTAATCTCGTTATTCAGTGCAGTAATCACAGATGGTAATCTTTTAACCCATTCACGGGATCACTTTTCTTGAATGAATTCTTTTGCGTATTGATATCCAAATAACCGCTCAGCAATCGTCCGATTAAATCGTTCTACAATGGCCTGATCACGATGTAGCGCAGTATGCCCTCGTCGTATGGTGACATTATGATGTTTCATTGTAGATAACACTGCACCCTGAAATTCCTTGCCAGGATCAACCTGCAATAGATTTGGCCAACGCAGAGGACCTCGTCGATAAATCCTTTCAAATGCAGAAGCGACTTCAGTGGCTGATTTTGTTTTTAACGGTTCTGCTTCTTTGTATCGACTTGCAATATCAACTACGGTTAACGCATATTTGTAACCACGATCATGTGGCAGAAATAATATATCAGCCTGATGAACTTCATTAGGAGCGGTCACATCAAAATGCGAGAATTGAATTTGTTTAGGCGGTGGTAGATAAATTTGCCATAGTGCCTGTTTGGATAACCAATTAGCCGCAGTGGTTTTTTTTCACTTTTGCAGCGCTAGCGAGTTTATTGATTGCAGCGTTACCCCTCCAGTATCCCCTCGGAGAATAATAAATTGATTCCATATTATTAATTACCGGCACCTAACATCAATTTACTTTTCATAGCCGATTTTATTAAAAATGAAGCCAATTTTTCTTTGAAGGATTTATCAGGAATAGCATTTAACGCATGAATTAATTTCACATCCGCGAGATGCCTGTGTTGCAGATTGCTGCTTTTATAAGCAACATCATGAAGGTGACAGGCCTTATCAATGGCGTTTATTGGTTCTTCACCGGGGTTGGGTTGATTTTGATTATTGAGTCTGATATCAAGTCTGGTTCCCGGTCCACAGTAGCTATATCCTGGGAGGTGCTTTTCTCCGGGGTACTTTGCCCATGGGGTTCCAGGGAGCTTTGCCAATTTGGCTGCGATATCACCTCCTCGTTTTTTTTTAAATCAGATCTCATAGACACAAATCTAAATTTCTTTGTACCACATTGCACGCATTTACCAAAAAGCGCTGATCGGTTATTTTTAGTTGTAACCGTCGTCACATCATCTGTGCCAGTACGCGTTTTACACTTCACACAATATAGATCCATAATTTATATATAGAAATATGGATATAATTGATTTTTCAGCGACTAAAACAAGAGAACCAATTAAGCATCATGCAGCGCTACCAAACTCTATCCGGATGATTATAATAGGGCCATCTGGATCCGGTAAAACGCAATTGTTGCTCAATTTAATAATGAGATGGATGAAGTGGGATAAGTTGTATTTAATTGCCCCTAGCGTAGATGATCAACGATGTTATGAAGTGTTAAAGGATTTTAACGAGAATGCATCAGAAATTAAGGGTGAGAACGCCATTGATTTTATAACCGATATCGATGAAGCACCGAGTATTGATGATATTGATGGAGATATTAACAATTTAGTCGTATACGACGATATAATGTTGGATAAACAAAAGAATCCTGCTAGAATATTTTCCCGTGGGCGTCACAAAAACACTGACGTGATATATGTCACTCAACGCTACACTCAGGTTCCAAAAGTCATCAGAGATAACTGCAATTTATTGTCTGTATTCAACGGAGTTGATACTCATACTCTTAGAAATATTTGGCAGACATGGTGTTCTGATATGGACTTCAATCAATTTCGAGATTTCTTTAGTCATGCTCAGTCGACTCCGCACGGATTCGCAACAATAAATTTGCATGATCCTCGGACACGATATCGTATTGGACTGGATCAAATATTCGGTTAAAATCATTTCTTATTTTTGTTAACCAGAACTGAAAGTTCCAGCAGCAGAGAGGGCGATGACAACAAGTTGCGACCAAAATTGATTAAAAAATCGTAAAAGTCTCCGTTTTCATTTTTTTAGTTAAAATGAGATTTCGCAGGGAAGGCTCATTAAGATTTCAATAAATTTTTTGTCTGAAAACGTTGTAGGGTTTGCCCCTGAGACATTTTTTTTGGTTAAAATGAGATCGTAGGAAGGCTCGTTTTAAGATTTCAATCAAAATTTTGTCTAAAAACGTTGTAGGGTTCACCCTCTCTGCTGCTTATAGATAAACTTAGTGACGAGACCCGATCTTCCTAGGCTGTTGAGTAACTTCGGCTTTCGGTGACCATATATTCATTTCACCCTCCTTTTCCTCGACAAAATATACCAAAAGCCGCTGGATCAATCTTCTGAAACGCTCTTGGTCTCTGAGTCCAGTTTCTGGGCGCTATTTACATGGTGAAACAACACATGATACACAAAGTCAACTCGATGCCCTTAGATGAGTGCTGCATAGGTACAAATGCATTCGAGTGGCTGAAGGAGTCACCCCTCTAAAAACCGTCAGTCGGTTAGTCTGGTTCCCTGCTTAGTATGCTTATTGCGTTGCATTCCGCTTTACTAAATCAGGCGAATATTGCCATATTGTCACGTGATCAAAACAAGGAGAGATCTAGTTTATTTAACCGTGGCACGTTTGCTAACATAATATTATCGTTCTTAATGACACAATATGAACTTTACTAATACTTTTGAACAGTATAATGACACTAGGCCAACCAGTCCCAGCACTAACATCTTAATGATGAGTGCCTAGCGAGGCAGTTGTTAGTACGAATTTTATAAGAATTTGTGATGAAGATGGCTGGTGTTGTGCTTAATGTTTGTCAGAATCTTGATTGTCATGAACGATATATAAGTAATAATGTACACTTGATCAAGTAATCAATGACAGATCGAACTATCAGATGATGTAATCTAAGAAACAGTTATTTCACAACATATCGTCACCTCACCTCAATTCTATAAGAGATGGTATTTCGGTCTTATATCTTCTGCAAACAAAGGCTGTCATCTGTCGCCTTACGACAATTCCAAAGTGAAAAGTGTTGCATGATGTAGTCGGAATGTTCAATATTGTACCAAATATCCTCACATTAACATTTCGGGAAATAGGGTTCACACAGACAACGACAAAATATACCATGAAAACACCACGCTACGCCCCTTCCCCCTAACTTCATAAAGAGATAGCATATGGTCTTAATATATAGCACACGCAAGTTGAAAATTGTCCTCTTAAATCAATTATGGTGTAAAACATATCAAGGAACTGATTGAAAAAGTAATATTTTTTTACAAATGACCCGATGCAGTACGAAACACAATATTGAACCAATCATCGTCACATCCACCCCCTCGTGAAATAGGGTTGCTATTTCAATCATAATATTTGGCAAAGTCTGAGGTGTCATGTAAAGCTAGATATCAATATCGATGTAAAATTGTGTAACAAGATAACCAAGTGGGAATTCCGGATTCACAATTGAACACTATTGACGATGCTATAAATACAAAGTTTAATCATGAATGACGTGTGTGTATATTTATATCAAAATATTAGATTAATTAACATAGAACGTACAATTGTAATACTGAAAATACCTACAAATTACTCTACAAAATACTAGCAAGTGCAAGAGGTGTATGATTCACAGTGACTACACAATGGAAAGATGGATATAGTTTAATCAGCTAGCAAACAATGTAGTATTTTACTCATGTAGTAAAATTAATTCACTCTTAGTGAAATTACGCAAACGAAACAGACAGATATACAACTAATATGTACAGTCCGAAAGATACAATTGTCCAGGGAGGTAAGGAATTCAGTCGTTCAGATATAAGAGTGGATTTTAAATGCATTTGCTTCTGTTTCATATTTGAAGAGAGGTCTCGATGGGTCACATTGTGACAAACGGCTTGTCACACCCAGCCTTAGAAAGTGTTCTAAGCTTTATTTTCTGACCTTCTCTTTCCTATTGTGTTCAGTATCTCTCTTGATATCAGTGTTGCCCCGTCCTGCTAACTGCCTTTCTCCCATTCCTTCCCTCTTCTCAGAAGACTTCCTAGAAGCATATGGCTGAGAATTTATTAACTGTGTATCGACGGCCTTTCATAGGTTTCGCCTTTTGGACTCTACAGAGGGCTGCTGAAGATGGGTGATACAATATACAACAAAAACTATGGAAAATAAAATGCAGCTTAAAAGAACAACATGTATGTCCGGAAAAGACGATGAGTCCGTCAAAAGATGCGTCAAACGCAAGGCTAGTCGGCACACTTAAAAGCGTAAAAACTTAAATTAGGTTATCGTGCTTGTTGTAAAATATCAAAACGTTTAGACGTTTTATTATATATCAGTTTTGTCTTCGCTCATTAGTCACTGCATTCATCCAAAGGTGTGAATCGTTCGAGCGACTTGTCTGAAGTCAGTGTTATTGAAAAAAACATAATCATCAGGCCTTCAAGGTGACACTGACATTTATAGAATCATTATGAGACGTGAAGGATATTTGCAGGACACCAACACCAAAATTTGATTTGATGTTTCATATACATTAAGTACAGTCATCATGATTAACTGTGTCCTTTATATGGCCAATGCAATGATTCTTCGTATCGAACATGCTACGTAAGACCACCGCCAATTTAATAAACTATGGAAAAGAAAATCACGCTGACTCAACGGAAAGCCAAAACAGGAAAAAGGAGAAGGTGCTTAGTTCAATACACAACATATTCAGATTTACCTACTTCAGTTACTGTATTTTCTGTATAACGAAAACGAAAAGATCAGTAAGATATTTGCCAAGAAAACTCGTGTGCAATCTGTGAACATATTTAAAACTTTCAAATAAGAATCATAATCGAAACAAATGAATAAAACTATATACCCTTAGTTCAGCTGTATTTCCCAATGACGAAAATAGTCGACAATTCAAATTACATTCAGTAAAATTGCAAAAACAAATTCGATAGCAATATTCAAGGTAACATACCTTTTAATCTTCAATAATGTCTCCAAAAACTACACCTCCACAAAGCACATACGTGTCAGTACAATATTTTAACGCAGAATCCTGTCTGATATGTCAATATGAAACTAAAAAACTTTTCTTCATCTCTTTTTTTTTACAATGATTAAAATAACAGACAATTCAATACATATTGGACAACATATATTGTGAGCATGGTAAAAGACCCACTTCTTAAATTTGCCCAGTAAAACAGCAACAAAAAAATATGACTTTGTTTAAAACAGAGAACTTTTTCCAAGATGTGCTGCCATTATTTTCCGTATTACTTTAGTACTGACCTGTTTTCTCACAGATATATCCTTTGTGATATGTACAAACATTGTCGTTCCACTTTCTCGAAGTAAACATTTCTAAGCAGTTCTCTTTGGCCGGTGGAAAGTTAGGCTCACCTTGAATTTGTAACAAAAAAAGTACAAACTAGGAAACTCAACAAAATAATGCATATAGTTATATAGAGCATTTTGGGGAATTACTGTACAAATGTTGGGTTAAAGAGAGAGAGAGAGAGAGAGAGAGAGAGAGAGAGAGAGAGAGAGAGAGAGAGAGAGAGAGAGAGAGAGAGAGAGAGAGAGAGAGAGAGAGAGAGAGAGAGAGAGAGAGAGAGAGAGAGAGAGAGAGAGAGAGAGAGAGAGAGAGCTTAAGGTATTGCGAATCAAATACAAAAATAATCTGAGAATTGCACAAAGTCCTTATAATTTAAAGTCCTGAATACAATGTAGTATAATTCAAAATAAAATCCAAAGATGAACGTGTTGATATGTAATTTATAAACTCTATAATGATAACGTGTCAACAGTCATGTGTTGAATCACAGTACTGTAATTCGAGGTTTGAATACACTATACATTCTAACGAATGTCTTTTGCCGTGAATGTTATCCGAGAATGTGTGTATCTCAAGAGAAAATGATAAATATAATTCAGTCAATTTTTGAATAAATTCCAGCCCAAAACAGCTTATAATACAACATCACAGTGCTGGCTCTTAAAGCGCGAATGTGAAATCATTTCAGCAACCTGACTATATGGTCACACATAACATTTTCTACAACAATGAAACATTAGCTACTGGGATATAACCTTCCATAATGTGCTCTGTGTTTATAAAATAAAATGCTTGTATTAGTAGAATGTCCGTTCTTAAATTATAATTTGTATGCTTTATACGTCGAATACACAAGGAGAAGCCCATAAACATGTCAACTTATATTAATAATGATCCTGATATTAAATCCATGCACATAAGGAATATTTTAGTTATGTTGTGTGTGTGTGTGTGTGTGTTTTTGTTGTTGTTGTTGTTGTTGTTGTTGTTATTTGTATAGTATTTACCTCTTAAATATGTTTTAAGCTAGCAAAATAATACCTGAAGACCATTGTTAAAAAGCTGGACTTGTCGTTCCCACTGAACCATATGAGCATCCTAACAATGCGTTATATGCTTTTAAAGTGTAGTTTTTCCGTGACGAATTCAAAAATTAGTCTTAAATTTGTATCCAAAAATAAATCGGCATTTGAAAGTTTACTGCTTAAATTATGCCACTTATATCATCTTCAGCCGTTAATTCTCTAAAAGATATTTTGGAAAAAGGCCTATGCAAATAAATTGTTTACACAAATACATTTTTCCAATTATGTAGCTAATATGTTGGCTCCTTCGAAGTGTTTTCTTATTGTAAAAACACGTATTGCATGTTTATATGATATGTTGCGCATTCATAGACATGATCCATGCATATAAAAACAACATTATATTCAGGAAATATGAACACCAGGATATCAAATATTTCCTTGTTAAGGAATTAAAATACATCAAAATATCTCTATACCTTTCGCCCAGTTTGCATAGGAGAATTTTTCTCCGTTAATCCATCTACGATTCTCCTCTGGGTGCACCTTGTCTGACCCGATCCACAATCCTACTGCCGTAAAGATTCTCTTCTGCATTAGGCCTGCAACGTGATGGTATTTTCATCAAAGACTAAGGTAGTGTTTTAGAGATAAAAACAACATACTTTGAGAACGAGATTATCCGCTCTTAGAAAAGAGCTATGAGTGTAAAGTGACGTTTGAGGAAACGTTAACACCAGATAGTAATTAGTTTCTTTTAGCACAAACCATGCTGCTTCATTTGTGTCAGAGTTCATTACGTGAAATTAAAGTTTCTAGAGAGTTTGCCCTGCTTAAGAATGATAATGTTCTTTGAAGCATCAGCACCTCAGTGGAAGGTGGCATCCTTAGTACAACAAGGTGTAGATTTTTCATAGTAAACTGAACATGATTTATGTCATATAAACTACTAAACAATAACACTGAATAAGAATCAATATCCAAACTTTCTGAATAGTTACTTGATATAAAATTTAACGTTCCAAGATTGTATTGCTTCAATGATTAAGGACCTACAAACTTCGTTGTTTTGAATGTCAGTAAAACATATTGATCAAATCGTTGTTTTACGCATCATACATGTTTTCAAAATATATATTAATTCTAATTGTGGATATCTATAGACAAATGAAAAATACATTACTTTATATATATATATATATATATATATATATATATATATATATATATATATATATATATATATATATATATATATATATATATTCTTTGCGTTAAACAGGTTGGACGAAATAAATGCACTGGACAACATTTTATGCATATTGACCTGCTATAAACTGCTGCTCCTCGGATGATTCGATGATGACCAGATTGCCACCCCCTGTCCGGCAAATGTTAAATGCCTGGTTCCATTCGACCAGTGTATCTACTATTTGGTAGCAGTGTCCATCTTTGATGCATGTCTCAGACCCACCTGAGCTCGTATTTACTAAATAATTATAATAATAAGAAGAAAAAGTATACTTATTAAAACTAATAACATTAGTAATGTAGGCAGTGGTAATAACCATAAGCGTAGTACCCATCATATAATGCTTATTTAATAAGAATAATATTTAATTTTAGAACGGACGACGTTTTATGAAGAGATTTTTATTTAAATGTTGTCGTATATTGAAATGATATAACATTCTCATCTTAAAAAAACAGTATTGCCATGAGTTAAGTTTGACCTTTTGTTTTGCTTCCAAGACTAAACTGGGAGACGTAGCTTTACCAAAATGCTGATGACAGTAGATATGATAAACGAATCCACTTGAATACAAGAACATGTAGTTTAATATTTCTTCAATACCATATATACAACCTAAAAATGTGGAATTTGCATGAAAAGGAAAACAACAGAGGCATATACATACTACTATTAACAGTCCATGTGTCTGTATTAATGGTTTCTGTAGGACCCACTATGATACGTTTATATATTTGTCGGCACCACTAAATATGGTAGTACATGGTTTGAAAGATAACGATGTTTTCAAACTATCTTCCAACTATCTTTTTAGTAAAAAACGCAATTTTTAAAAACCCGATGAAGTATTCAATAGTTTTGTAACCTGATTATATGTAAGAGTTACGTACATTGGCATATTCACAGCTACAAATTAATGCATAGGTCGATTATGCAAATTGAAATCCAATTTAAACTCTTATTTAATTATATGCCTAAACTTATGAAACTGTATTTTGTCGGCATGAATTCTTCTAAATGATGTTACACAAATATATTACCATAGGCTGTTTCTGTCATGCAATATTACATTAGAGCAACGTATCTGACTGCTTTTGCAACCATGTTGGTAAAAGTTTCAAATCAAACACATATCATTGTCACGGAACTTTGTATGACTGGTATCAATATGTATATGTGGTCAAAAATTTACTTGGATTTCGTTGCCGCGTACAGCGTCAGCGAGGGTGGTTTATTCATTATCGGTTCTAGTTATTTAGAAATAGTGAGCGAAACTCGACTCATGCTGCATGTGGGAATTGCCTGCAGTTTAAAAGTCTACGTACCTAGCTGTGCATTTCGGTCACAGCTATGGTATATTATAGAGCTAATTCTCAGTATAAAAAAACACATTACAATCCAGTCTTGTCAGAAAGCTTCTCGCATTAATGAAGCGAAACTTTCAGCTAGAGAGGAAAAATAGATTTAAGATTATATTCTTATCGCTATTCGTTTTATATGACATAATTGTTTCATATCTCAGATGTTTTAATATTTATTCTAAATTCTACAGAGTAAATACCTAGGTTATGCAGCGCCATTATATTAGTAATACAATAGTCTGCTTCGAGATAGTTGTTTTTTTTTAACTGAACTGAACAAATTAAGTTTAATTATACGCTGCATGCATTGAACGTTTAATGTACATGGATAACTAATTCATTAGTGCAAATGTGCAACATATATGCATGTAAAAGTACTTAACCGTGTCATATGTATTACACTGTTTAGTTGTTTTTATTTTAGCTGACTTCGTATGTGACTTGTCTATGCTGCCTGTGTGTGGTGCCATGTTGTAGTGAACGTGTGCTGACCGTGTGTGCCCGTATGTGATGCCTGTGTACGGTGCTTTGTGTATGGTGCTTTGTGTATGCTGCGTTATACATATGTATTATATATAATTGGAGTGGTGTGAAGTCGCAGAACTGTGTGGTTTCTTGTGACGTATACACTGTGTCTGGTGACGTTGGTTCGGAAGAGTGTACTAGTGTTCTCAAATCGAGAGACCAAAAAGGCTTCGCGACTATCGGGTCTGTCTTGAATGTAAGGGCTCTCGAGGTAACCTTCAAACAGACAAAGGGGAGTTGATCATGCGTGGCGACTCCGCAACCATTGACTAGAGCGGGTGGAACCGGAGATACATTTTGGACGTCAAATGGACGCCACGATAGTTATGAAATATGTGTTCCAAGTTATTGCTATTACCATTTGAGCAAATATTTCAAATTTATCTATCAACTTCGTTATTTGAACGATAAATTAAAAAATTAATATTTACATCTCACTCTCGTTTTTTGAACGATAAATTCATAAATTCATAATTTCACCTTTACATTGCTAAATCGCTACATGAACGATAAAATCATAGCATACATGCCTTTACTTTGGTAAGTCGTTCTGTGAACGATCTAACCAAAATTACAGGCATTTACATCTGTCTCGTTCTACGAGCTATATATATTTGTAAATTCATACATATACTTGTATTTGTTGATCGGGTGATAAGACGTTATTCACGTCAGTTTCAAATGTCTTTCGTTGAAATCATCCTTTTAAGTTTTTCTCATTAAGTTACATACTGTTGATAGTCCCATGTTAGGAACATTATAATGTTTCTTATATTTTGTTTATAATGGTGTCAGAATTGATTATATTTAAATTGCGTTTATAAATAAACATCTTATTAACGCAGTTAATTTCGGTGTCTTCACTAATCCAGTCACAACCTGGCTTCATCCTGTGACAATCATTTCTAGTGGCAAATTAATCATACTAATATCCAAAGGTGTTTTATGTAGTTGGTCATTATTAGCATCTTTACAATTTGTTGCACTGTTAGTGTTCTTGTGAACTTTTCGCAGATAAGTGTATACTTTAAAATTATGACCTTGGTTGAACTCTCTGGTTTATTTGATGAATAATTGTGGCAAATGGCAAATACATGAAGATTTGTTGTTTTTTTTTTTAAATACGATATTCCCATTCATGAATCTACTTTGTAAATGTCAAAGCTACTGATAGCGGATATTTAATTAATGACAACGGTTAAATATACCATCGCGTCTGTCTCAACATTGTATAGCCCGTCCACATAAGAGTGTGAGCGATTATGTTTTAGATAGCTAAAACGGTGGAGTTGCTGAACAGTTAACTTCTTTTCGTCATTTCCTTGGTGGCATTAATCTCCTTTAATAACTAACCAGTAAAGCAACAAAATCTCTCATACTCCAAATCAGAATCTTGTTACGAATAAATCTAATGCAGATAAGTCCTTAGTTAAACGGGTTTCGTTGGTTAATATTATTGTACGTGAATCATTGTGAACATTGCCGGACATGAAAGCTAAATGTTGTTACTGTGGTGTAGGATTCCTTATAATGTATATGCTTCCTGTATAGAGATATCACGAGCGTGTAGTAAATTCCACAGACACAAGGATTTGATTCATGGTGTATATATTTCATGTACTAAATACATACCAAAATAAATGACTGCAGACAATCTAGTGGTAAGAATAAGTTCAGCATATACATATATCATATATATAAGAAAGCCGTTGACGATGTAGCCGAATAGCTTTGAAACAAAACACTCGTTATATTGCCAACAAAATACGACTTTAAAAACTGAACTAATGTACTACGATTATGGATAAAATATAGACAGTACTTACAGAGTATGCAGACAACGAGAGTTCTCAACAAATGTGGTAGAATGACAAGCATTATCAATACTAATTCATTAAAACCGATTAATGTGTTGCTATAATCTACTGCTTGTCACTCGTGTGATCTTCAGTATCTAAAACTTCGGATATACTCCCTTAAACGACATTACAGATGGCAGGATGTCTTGCACTCTATAACCCTTAAGATTCGTGGACACGTTTTAAGTGGGAAAAACATATCAACTTATACAGGGTAAATATTCTTGTATTTCAAAAGTGTTAATAACTATTTATTTAAGAGATGAACATGACAGAGAACACAATTTGTCTCATGATAAGTATATTATAATGTGATGGAGAGAAAATTGAAAAGGCCATGTACATTGAAAGAGATACGTCGTATGAACACAGGTGGAAACTTTGATTCAAACTGCAAATCAGAATATCATTTTTCAGGTGATCTATAATCTTGTGTTTCAGGAATATAAATGGACACAAATGAGGTAAACATCATATGACTCCAAAACTGGAGACAATTTTTACAGCATACTGATTTATTTCCTCAAAACTTGATAACTCTAGTCATTGATTGATTTCATGCCATGAAAACAAAGTAATACAAATATATAATTTCCTTAAGGTAAATATACAATAAACAAGCATGCATAAAGAATATCTGGAATCCGAGGGATACAACGTTTGTCTCGAGGATATATATGTGTGTAAGAGTCTGTTCATATACTTACATTTGGTAAGACCCTTTAAAGTGCATATTCGATATTAGGCTCAATTTCAAGATATTGTCTACCCTTAAAAAGGAGATATTGGAAACTTCTACTCTTCCATTCACTCAGTGACATACTTAAATTAGTCAAAGTATAAAAGATGAAAACAATAAAACTTGCTTCAATTTTTAATGGTATAGCATTCTCTTTTCAATGACCCAGTCTTTCTAGAATATCGTAGACGTTCTGAGACATGTAGAAAGCATCGGACATTAGAAATGTTTCAACGGAGAACCAACATCCATATATCTGTGATAGTTTTATGAGACTGCAAACAATGGATAACTTGCAAATTGGACAGCATAAACATACTGTCTGTAAATGTTTTCATAATTCCTACGTCAAATGATCTAAAATATTAGAAAGGTCTGACAACAAACTTAGCACACCACGACTCATACCAAATCCGTGATCATTTAATGTGAGTAACATTGATTTATCTGCACCAGAGCAAATGAGTCTGTCCAGAAATATGTTCTTCATGTAAAAGTGGTAATTACATGCAATTACATTACCATTTCCTCATCAACTGGTACAATAGTTTATAACATTTTTATAAACGATATTCACAGTATTTTTATACGTAAATAGTTGCCAAATTTAACATGAATATTTTATTCCGTTTTGTTTTACATCACTCTTTTGTATTTATCTTCTTATGTATCTGTTATATTCTATAACAACATAAATTGTAAAATTTGTGTGAAAGCGCTACCTTTCATCATGAGTGTATATAGACACATCAGCACGGGAGAGGCGAATTGCATAGTACTGTAACAACATTATTGGATTATCAACGATGAGCTATGACACCACGGGTATTTAAAGAAAGCCATGATTTAAATGGTAATTTAATCCGTCGTTTTTATATTTAGTATAGCTCTAGTAGATTACCCAGCTGGATTAAGATAAGATGCAAACAGTTATAAAACGCCACAGAATAATGTGTTGTTTGTTTTTATTGTATGTGTAATAGGGGATCGCCTGTTTTTGTCCTCAACTTGAATGCGCTCTGATATATGATTGAAAAAGAAAACGTTTTCATTATTATTGTTAATTGTATTGTTCTCTAGGTCAGATAATGGGGCAACGTCTCTAACAACTGTTTCAAAATCAATATGCTCTGGTTGATTGAGAAATGATTTGTATTTATTTTTATCTTCCAGCTGCTCTTTTTCATCAGCTATAAACACTCGAGGAACACCTTTACCCAAATCTACTTCCTCCTTTGTAGTGTCATTGATGGTCAGCTGGTCGACATTTAATGAAACTGAGTTACTGTCACGTGTTTGTTTGACGTTATCAAGTGAGCATATCACGGATGATGAATATGAGTTTGCTAAGATAATTTGGAATAAATTTCAGTTTTAAAAATAATGGTGTTTATCACGATTTATATTTGACCAACGATGTTCTGCTGCTTGCCGATGTATTTGACAATTTTATAGCTGTATGTCAAAATTAGTATAAGCTTTATCCAGCGTGGTACTATTCATCACCAGGACTAGACTGTGATGTTTATCTCAAAATAAGTAGCAGCATTATAATCACAAATAAAATGGTAAAAACAAACAAGTACATGACACATTGTGATGATCAATCACCATCAACATACATAATTAACCTAGTCAAAAACAAATTGAAGGGGTATATAATGGATCCCATACTACCGACTGGAGAATTTAGTTGCAAACGTGGTCATCAGTAAGAAGAAACAAACGATTTTGTACCAGTGAATGTTGATTTCATTGTTAAAGTTGATCTTGATTATCCTGAAACACTTGATGATCTCCATAGTGATTATCCATTCTGCGTTGAAACATTGTTGGTTACAGATGATACACTGAGTGAGCAACAAAGAGCAATGAGAGTCAATTGGATCTTGGTTCTAACAAAGTCAAAACATTGATTCAAACTCTAATGAACAAAAACAATTACCAGATATAGCATATTGCACTGGGACAAGATTATAATCATAGTTTGATAATAAGAAACTTTCAAAGAGGAAAAATGGATTGAACCATATACCAATTTTAACACAAAACAACGTAAGATAGAACATCATAAAACGAGTTAACATTGAGATATTAATAACGTTGCACGAAGGCATAAATTGTTGTCTAGTGATTCGTTTGTGCCCATGAAAATATTTGGTCAGATTCTTGTAGCTATACAACGTACAAAGACAAATTAAATTCCAGATAAACCGACCTATGTTGGTGTTGCTGTTCATGATTTGTCTAAGATACTCATCTACGATTTTCAGAATAAAACGATAAAAAGAACTATAGTAGCAGATCACAATTATTGATTACTGACACAGATAGTTTAATTAATCAGTTAAACATATGATATTTATTAGATGAGAATTAGCGAAGATCTGTTTGATCTATCAGATTACCCAGCTGTGTCTACGTTTCATGATGATACAAATACGAAAGTGATTGGCAAGTTCAAAAACGAGACATGTTGTATTCTTTTTCTCCAAAACATATTAGACAGAGATCTAAACCCTATTGGTTACTGTTCAGCAATGACGGACAAAAGAAAGCTAGAAAAGGATTTTTTTAAAAATATATGTTCTCAAAAACTGTTACTTATGATGATTATGAAAGAGCAGTTGTAACGGGTAGTGTTCAAAAGTTATTAAAAACATCGATCAGATCAAATCAACATTAGATAAAACCCGGAGTATTAAACAATAAAAGAATATCAACATTTGATGTCAAAGATATTGTTCGGATGCTGTTCACATATTAGGTTGTATACATTGCAAATCGCAAAGTTAAAATGTGTATCAAGTAGTTAAGATAAATGACTGACTTAAAGTATAAACAGAAGTTTACAGCACAATACAGAAATATGATTAAATTATAAAATGACGTTTGTTCCCTACCCTTAAATTAGCTCTGTTGGAAAAGGAAGCACCAATATTATGGATGGGGTAGAAAAGTTGCGAATGTACATGAATCACAAAATGAACCTAAAATTATCGCAATTGTCTCAAAATGTCAGTGTTTGAGGGGTGGGACTCACAGGCCCATTTGCATTGCTACTATGGAGGAGAAAGAAAATTGCATTTTCTAGCTACCGGGTATTACCGTTAACATACTTTAACTCTTTTAAATTTGAAACAGGAGTAGCTGCATGTGTGCTGCCTGTATAATACATGTATTTCGTATATATTTCTACATAGCAATTTCCCAGAAAAAAGGGAGTTAGCACAGTAAAGAAAGTGCTCGGAATCGAAATGCATGTGGTAAGAAACTAGTTCATCGAATTAGCCTAAAAGACGTTGGTTCAAGGTATACACGTATCTTGCACACCAATCATGTCCGAAACCTTTTAAGTTTGTATTGGTTTGCAAGAGTGTATATAATACGGTGTTAAAATGGACCATTCTACAAAATCCCCACTGTTGATGGTATACCCGTTTAATTGCAAAGACACGTCAACATTATCAAATGGTGATATTACTCCTAAATATGCATCATTCAGTATGATGCAAACATGAACTTACTAACGCCGTGCCCTAAAACGTACATACACCTCATGCTGACATATTCTGCATCTTGCCACCTCTGGTACACAATATCTATCATCAGCAAACACTGATATTTGCCATCTATGTGATGGCTTCTATTTTCATTACCAATTATGACAATATTAATACGAATCGCTTGAAAGATGCGCTTTGGATACCCTCATAAGACGATTAGAAAAAATCGAACATTTTCTGTCGTGTAGGCACGGATTATTTTCATATGTAACATGTCTATTGGCATACAACATTCTTCCAGCTACTCACTGACAACTTGTTTGTCCTGTCCTGTTCCACCAAAAACAACATCGCCTTGTTAAATTGGAATATCAGCTGGCTCTGTCAGATATCTTTCAAACTCTCAGCAGAGATTTGACATTTCCACAGAGTTACCTGCCGACCAGTATACACTGCAGAAACCACACAAGGCTGCAACCGGTCTTCTAATCTCTTTCTGGAATCTGATGTACAAAAATAATTCCATAGTACGACGGTGGATTCCGTAAAAATCTCGGCTGTTTGACTCGTATCAAAGGCCAATCTGAATAACATCCGTGCCCATGAGGATGTAGATGGACTACTCAAAGTGCTTTACTTTTATTTTGTGTCTTCCCTCTCAAGATGCTCGATAGCGATTGCAGCCTCAGCAACTACTATAGTTCCATTCTTATCTGGGACACGCCAGGCTATTATTGTCGCCAAAAATCTCTGATGGCATGTGGAAGCGCTTTAGCAAACTTTTGGCATTCTAATGCAAGTATCCTAGTTCTTCTACCAAATTGGTTTAAACGGAGGAAGTATTACCAATACCAATGACAGATTATGGGCCTTGTAATGATCATATACATTTACATTAACATTTCGATTAGCTAAACCAAAACGTCTTAATATTCGTCTCTTTGGTGTAGGATTTAGACATTATTTTGTTAATAACATTCTGTGACGTACAATATGCATAGGGTCAATCAAAAAGATTAACTAAAAGTGTATCATTAACCTAATTAGTAAGGTAGGACGTGTACGAGTATTTATTACAAAAAATGTTGTCTTATTTTCATTCAGTTCGATTAAAGAGTGGATAAATGTCAATTCTATAATGCAAATCTTGGAGGAACGTTTGTGTAAACAGAATCTTCAATTCGTAGAAAGTAATTGTAAATTTAATGTTTTCATACGCATTATTGAACATTATGGAACGCATTCATTGTACACTTCAAAATTACAAATAAAATGTACCTAAATTATTCTTTTGACAAAAGTCATATACACCAAACGTTTGTAGTGCTTTCTGATAGACTAACCAGTTGCCGCTTTACTCAGTCCGAAATTTATTTTTATCTGAACTTTGAAATGATATCCAAACGTTTTATGAAATAAATGAGATTTTAATTTTAAATCTAATTATTTTGCCATACAAAATCCAAAGCTTGAATACAATTGGATGCAGTCAACGATAAAATATTAGTATATCACTGTGTATTTCAAATTGAATAATTAGTTCAAGCTTATGTTGATCCCAGACGTTTAACAACATATTTATGACTCGTCGACACATTGACTACCAGAAGAACCTAAAGACCCACACGACCAAAAATGAAACTAGCAATACATAACGGATAGCGGAAAGAAACGAAGGACGTTGGTAGGAATTGACTGATTACAAAACTACTTGACTAATTGTTTAGTTCACTGAAAGACTCAAATAATGTTGTTAATATATGCTGGTATATTGTTGCTGTTTCGGGTTTAAAGACATTTTTCAGCACACGATGGGTTGTACATGACAAGTAGTATTATTTGATGTATAAAGAACCCGGAAGTACATTCTACCAATCATCAGGAATCTACTAGAAGAGAGTGAGACTAGATAGGTGAATTTTCGGTGATTTATGAAGGGAATGGCCATAGACCACTTGGCCACCAGGAGCCCTATTATTGGTTTAAAATGTAATATAATCAATTATTGTACAGCTTTTACGGACATGTGTTCTTGGAAAAGTTTAATCGTTATAAAGCAAAGTGTTCTATTATGTTTTTATTTTCTTTCTGCAATATGTATCCGTTGTCATTGGAGATTTAACCGCTTTTGTACAAAATTGGTACTAACAGCTGCATCGCTTGACGCTCAGCATTAACAGGTTAATGTTAGGACTGGTCGGCCTGGTGTCAGGATAATGTGACTGGGTGAGACATCAGGCTACATGTCTGCGGCATGATGCCCCAGTGATAGACATCTATATAACTTGCCCTCACTGCAGACATCGTAGCGTTATGACTGAATTTTTTTAAAGCTACGTTAAAAATTCTAATGAAACAAACAAAACAAACAAATCGTTGGAGAGTCATTGACTTGGCATTATGTGAAAATAGGATTAACATCAATATCAAGCCTTGAACGATACATGTATATGTAGAAATGTAAATAACATCAATATCAATCCTTGAACGATACATGTATATGTAGAAATGTAAATAACATCAATATCAAGCCTTGAACGATACATGTATATGTAGAAATGTAAATAACATCAATATCAAGCCTTTAAAGATGTATTTATATGTTGAAATATTGATAACATAAATATCAAACCCGGGAAGATACGTGTATATGTAGAAGTGTGAATAACATCAATATCAAGTCTTGAGAGATACATTGTGTTTGTAAGTAGTGTTGAAAACAGATTTAAGGTGAAAAGTGAAGCAACTTCCAAATACCTTGTCATTTAAATGCGGGAGCTATCTGAATAAATTAGTACGATACTGACCTATTTGGGAAAAAAATCGCTTGATCAACTTCGTGCACACAATGATTTAATTGCTTTTGCAAGCTATGTTATTAAATCAGGCAATTTTATTTTATTTTTAGGAATCATTTCGTAAAATACACAAAGACTTTCTTGCCTTTTAAATAAATGCCCTATCTCCTATGGTATGGTCTTTATCAGCTATACATAGTACACGCTATCTTATCCAATTGCTTCTGAATGATAGTGAACAGAAACACACGATGTCGTGAGCAACGTGTATATGCGGACGTTAGACATTATGAGAGTGGTGTCAATGGTTGTTTTAATTGTATATGATGTTAGCAAATTTGAAAGTGAACACATTTAATTCAATGCTAGCAATTTTGCATTTTGCTTTGTCTATATCATTTGCATAGTACTGTAGAATGTAGATTACCAACCCTATTTATTTTACGATCTACAGCCAATCAGCACCATCTACTGCTGACTTATGTGTCGCTACTAAGTAGAGTTTTGAATATCAACTTTTATTAGAATATTCACGAAATTATAATCAGTTTGAAATGTTCAGTTGTTCATTTCGTCTATATTTCCGTTCTTATTTTTCTGCACACGTATTTATGTTAATATATCTACCAAATAATCCTTTTAAATGCACCTGGTGTACGTTACGTTTGTAGGCATGCATATATGTGTGTACCTAATTGATAAAAATATGTATGAATGTATGTATGTATGTATGTATGTATGTATGTATGTATGTATGTATGTATGTATGTATGTATGGGCCTACGTCATCATTAGGTCTCTAATATTGGTACATCGCAGATAGTAAATAAGGAGCATCAGCCAATATAAAATTTGAGAACAAATTTCAGCATGCTATTAGTACATGATAGATACATGTATCACGAACCTTTCACTTCCTTATTGTATCTGGGCACTAGATTATATCTGTCATTGATTATGGTTATATATTGTATCTGGGCACTAGATTATATCTGTCTTTGATTATGGTTATATATTGTATCTGGGCACTAGATTATATCTGTCTTTTATTATGGTTATATATTGTATCTGGGCACTAGATTATATCTGTCTTTGATTATGGTTATATAGATCCCTATTCGCTTTGACTTGAGTGTTGTGTATTATCGGTATTAATTATAAATGTCATGGCCACCGCTCTACACCTGTGGCAGAAGATAACATAATATTTTGTGAATTTTCAGATGTATGTATATATGCATATGCCGGTAATGAATCTTATCTGATGATAGTGTTGTAATAGCTGTAGATGGCTAACAATTAGTTTGGAGCGTAAACCAATGCTACAACGTGTTCTCGAATTTTGACATGAATTTATTGTATTTAAGATACGTTTGTAATCATAATATTCCTTCCTTATGACATCTGGTCCGTAAGTCAACTGTCTTCTACTATGGTACCACATAACATTGTTGATCCTCCTAAACTGTATTGATATCGACTTTTGAATTCGATTTTGATTATATGAATTTGCTAACGCAACTGTGTCCACTTGCAACACGTTAAATACGTGTTGTGCTGCTAGATACAACACCAGCTTATTTACCAGAATAGACTGCTTGACGAGACAGATCCGCTCATCACATGTACCTAGCCATGGAGCCCAAGTGACCGATACTCTTTTTAATATGCCTTTTTTAATAATAGTTTGGAAGTGCATCACATCATGTATAAGAACCGCCCGTCTTTCTTGTACACCTGGGCGAATGAAAGGAGGCTTTTCGATTGAGGCTTTCTGTTTATGTACCTATACGGTTAAACCTTATCAATGCTAAGGATGATTCGTGGGAAAAGTTTCATGTGCTGTTATCTCCTTATAATTCAGACACGCCATACGCTTTCATGCGGATATAGCATTGAAATGTCAGAGTTTGCCAATTTATATATCAATTGTTTTTCATGATTTGGTAGCCACATTGGTTAACCACAGTAAACTCTACCATGCAAAATAATGATTAGTGTCACTAACTGCTTAACGAAAACATCTTCCAAATTTGAACACTTAAGGTGGTACACACATTGCTTACCCTTGACCACAAACTAGGGTCACTGATAAGACAATGTATATAGCTTCATACTTCCAGGTACATTCGTAGAATACACTGATGGTATACAATGAAAGTCTTTGCAGCTTGTCTTGCCTTTATTATATGCACTTTTGCAAGAGGCGCAGAGTCGCCTGGCATAGACTATCAAAGAATGAACATCTTTGATCTAACACGTCTGGATGTACACAATTCCATTGGGATAACAATATGGTATTTTAAATCGATGTTTGAATCAATGGAGAGAAAGGTATTGCAAGCAGAGAATCATCTAAGAATGCTCGAAGATAAACTGCAGACATATGAAGGAAAAAACACGTTGGTAGAACAGTTAGAAAGGAATTCAATATCAGCAGAGAAATCAGTAAAAAGCCAAGAGGATTCACCTAGTAAGTCTGAGAAAATTCAAAATGTCTAGGTTGAAAATCTAGCAAGAAGGTTAGAAAGTATGGAACACAGACTTTCACATGTCGATGAATTGGAAATAAAGTTTCATAAGGCAGAGTCCCGTCTCTCACTAATAGAGGAACTGGAGACAAAATTGAAAGCGGTGGAGAAAATCCTTGTTAAGATGCATATTGAGACAAGTGACGAAATGGAAGAACTGTCTACAATGTCAGAAGACAGAAATCCTGCAAACATCCATTCAAAGAATGTTAATGGTCGTTCTGATAATCAGTGGTATGAGTCACCAATAGACCGAAATGTCACTCAAAGAAAGAAAGTTCAAGCTGAACAAACTAAAGGCGTGCAATTTGACAGAATGCGAGGTTTGTTGTTATTTGAGTATGGTCTTTTTCGAATAGCGTTTTTATATTATTTAATTATTTAATATGTAACATTTAATTTTATATCACTTGTAATTTATTCCAAATTTATTAAAAGACCAGTTCTACGAGGCTCTGGATCAAGCAATATCAAACATCCCCAGCACCGAGGGCCTCTACCTACTAGGGGACTTCAATGCGCGAGTGGGAGCTAACTACGGGGCATGGCCCACCTGTCTCGGCCCGCACGGAAGAGGCAAAATCAACGAGAATGGAGATGTGCTGCACTCACAGCTTATGTGTGACCAGCACCTTCTTCAAATGCAAGGAGATCCACCAGGTATCATGGAGACCCCTACGTTCCCGCCACTGGCACCAGCTAGATCTAGTCATCACCAGGCGCGCGGAACTAGCCAGCGTCCTTCTCACCCACAGCTACGACAGTGCCGACTGCGACACGGACCACTCCCTTGTGGCCAGCAAGGTGCGAATAATACCCAAGAAACTGCACTTCGCCAAGAAGAATGGTCGCCCACGCATTAACACCTGCTGTGCAAGCAATCCAGAGAAGACACAGCAGTTCATCTGCAAACTTCACGAGGCTCTCACCAAAGAGACACCTGATGACACCATCGACTCCAAGTGGTCCCACCTCCGAGACGCTGTGTACAACTCAGCCATTACTGCCTATGGGAAGAAAGAGCACAAAAACACAGACTGGTATGAGGCCAGCTGGGAGGAAATGGAACCAGTGACTGAGGCGAAGAGGAAAGCCCTCCTGGCTTACAAGGCTGCGCCTAGCCTTGGTACATTACAGGCCCTCAGGACTGCCAGACAAAATGCCCAGCAGACCGCACGTCACTGCGCTAACACCTACTGGCTGAACCTCTGCACCAGCATACAGATAGCTGCCGAAACCGGGGATGCAAGGGGCATGTACGAGGGTATCAAGAAGGCAACAGGCCCACCCACCTCCAAGATTGCCCCACTCAAGTCCAAGACTGGCGAAGTCATCAAAGACCAGGGCAAACAGCTGCAGCGCTGGGTTGAGCACTCTCTTGAGCTGTATGCAACCCAAAACGTCGTCACGGACACCGCCCTAGACACCATCCCAGACCTAACAGTCTTGGAGGAACTAGACACACCACTCACCCTGGAAGAGCTTAGGAAAGCCATTGACTGCCTCGCTTGTGGGAAGGCCCCTGGGAGTGACGGCATTTTGCCTGAAGTCCTAAAGATAGGGAAACCAGCACTAATCCAGCCTCTGCACGAACTCCTCTGCCTCTGCTGGGTACAAGGACACATCCCCCAGGACATGCGAGATGCAAACATTGTCACTCTATACAAGAACAAAGGAGACCGCAGTGATTGCAACAACTACCGGGGAATCTCTCTTCTCAGTATTGTTGGAAAGGCGTTCACCCGTGTCGTCCTTGCACGCTTGCAGACCCTAGCATCCCGAGTCTACCCCGAGTCCCAGTGTGGCTTCCGAGCAGGCAGGTCAACTGTAGATATGATCTTCTCACTACGACAGCTGCAGGAGAAGTGTCGTGAGCAGCAGATGCCCCTCTACATTGCCTTCATAGACCTTACCAAGTCATTTGACCTGGTCAACCGGAGCGGACTCTTCAGGATCCTTAAGAAGATAGGCTGCCCCCCACGACTGCTCGCTATCATAACATCGTTCCACGATAACATGCACAGCACAGTGTGCTTCAACGGCGCAACATCAGAGGCCTTCCCAGTCAGCAGTGGAGTGAAGCAAGGCTGTGTCCTTGCGCCAACTCTCTTTGCCATCTTCTTTTCCATTCTCCTCCAGTACGCCTTCAAGGACTGCAGCCAGGGTGTATATGTACACACTAGGACTGACGGAAAGCTGTTTAACATCGCCCGTCTCCGTGCAAAGACTAAAGCTACAAAGGTTCTCATCCGTGAATTGCTCTTCGCCGACGATACAGCCTTGACATCACACACGGAAGATGGACTGCAGCAGCTAGTATGCCGCCTCTCCCACGCCTGCAAGGAGTTCGGACTGACCATCAGTCTGAAGAAGACGAATGTAATGGTGCAGGACGCAGACCCCTCTCCCACCATCGCCATTGATGGGTACAACCTGGAAGTTGTTGAGGACTACACTTACCTTGGGTCCACCATCTCCAACTCGCTCTACGTTGATACTGATGTAAATGGCCGGATTGCCTAGGCATCAGCAGTTATGGTGAGACTGAACCAGAGGGTCTGGGACAATCACAACCTCACCGAGAAGACCAAACTGCGCGTCTACCAGGCATGCGTGCTCAGCACACTCCTTTACAGCAGCGAGCCATGGACCACCTATGCGAGTCACGTGAGGAAACTCAACAGCTTCCACCTGAGATGCTTGCGGCGCATTCTGCGTATCCAGTGGCAAGACAAAGTTCCGAACACAGAGGTTCTGAAACGCACCGGCATGAACAGCATGTTCTCCATTCTCAGCGAGAGGCGCCTTCGCTGGCTAGGCCATGTTAGGAGAATGGACCCAGGCCGCATACCCAAGGACCTGCTGTACGGCGAGCTAGCAGAAGGTGCACGAACGACTGGAAGGCCACGTCTGCGATACAAAGATGTCTGCAAAAAGGACATGAAGACAGCCAACATCAACATAAACAATTGGGAGAGCTGTGCTGACGACCGCTCCGCGTGGCGTCTTGCTGTCAGTCAGGGCACTTAGAAAGTTGAGGAGATGAGAAACACAAACCTCGCTGCAAAGCCAGGAGGAAGGCAAACCAAAAACATCCTCAGCAGGCATCAGCATACACCTGCAGCAAGTGCAATAGAGACTGTCACTCAAGGGTCGGACTCTTCAGCCACTCGCGAAGGTGCAGATAGGACACCCAAATCGGAAGCTACATCATCGTCTCTCGAAGACGGACGGATGCCTACGACGACGAATTTATTCCAGCATTATATAATTATAAAAATATTAATTACGTCGCCTAAATCTCCACCTCTTAAACAAGAATATAAGTAATAGTTTAATTTACTTTAATAAAGTTTTAAATAATACATACATGGCTATTATCTCAAGTATTCATATTATCTTATCGGTTCTTCAAATTATTTTATATATGAAAGTTAGATATATTCAGTAAAATTGAACATTGTTACTTTAAAGGTTTACTACTGGACGGCCATGTCGCTTTCAGTGCTTCCGGCCTGACAGGTCAGCAACCATTCCATCCAGGGAACAGAATAATTTTCAGCAATCTTGATTACAATGAAGGTGGCGGATTCCATATGTCTAGCGGAACATTTTTCTGCCCTAAATCAGGCACATACTTTTTTGTGGGAACTATATCAAGTGCTGGCCACGGGTACGTAGAAACAGTCATCAAGATTGATGGGGTGATTAAGATTGGACAGTATGCTGGCTACCATCTTCCGGGAGATGTCATGTCAACCGGTGTCACGGTAGCTCATTGTCAAGCAGGACAAGATGTCTGGATGGAAATAACTAGCGGAGAATATTTTGGCAACTCTTGGATGAGGATGTCTGGTTTTCTTCTCTGGCCAGACATTTAGATTACCCTACCTGAGGCGCTACTTGTCGGCTTTTATTTTTGTTTTAACCTTCAAACATTGATTGAACAAGCTAATAAACTATAAGCATATTCTTTTCTCAAAAGCCAAATCTCTACTAATCACACATAAAAACAAAGTTTCACAATAAACCACTTGGTCACTCTAATTCTAGTTTGTCCCAGTTAATTCGTATTTGAAAATGAAACATCTCGGAATAAGATAATGTAAACAATTAACAAAGGAAACATTTTTTTTATTATGTTTCTTTTTATGAGCAGATGGTTTTAAATTTCTATTACTTAAGAAAGTTTCGTAGTTTATTCTACTACAATATTTAAAATATAATTCCATTTGTTTTGATACAACTTTCTGACACAGTCTTCTACAACAGGTAAGATATACTTGTGTCCTCAGTATGAATAAACACAGATTTGAAAAAGAGTAGGTTTACGAATATAGAAATTGTCATGAATATCCCTGGTAATTCCCAAACAATGTATATAATTAAGTCTGTCGGCAACAAGATATCCTCTCTTCGAATTGTAAGAATAAACTATAGTCTAGGATATAGCGTGTTTATTTTATATTTGCTCCATTCCTGTCTAACAATATTTGGAGAAGCATTAAAAAGGTAGAGACCGGTATATTTCCATATTTCCTTATTACAACGCCATAGACTTTTCTTCGCCTAGTCTAGCACTTTTTTAAAACAAAATTTCGTCCCTGCCATACCATATCAAAACTAGGTTTTAACGTTGTTACATTGCACTTTATAATGCAAACGCAATCATTATCCATCCATTCGTGTAATTCTACACTATTTCCACACACATATACTCAATGCAGTCTCCACAAATACTGCATACCGTTTACAGTGTCCGTTAAAACTTCGGTCATTAGATCATGTATTTGGACAAATTGCTTCCAACACAAAGTCACAGTGATGTCTATATACAATATAAATTACAAACACTTATAGAACTATCCGTAGGGAGGAGGTAGTAATTTCAAGAATCAGAATTTGTCATACGTACATAACCCACTCCCACATACTAAAACGTGAAGATCCACCAGAGTGCATTACTTGCAATGAACCATTCACTGTTAATTGACAGCAAGTTGGTTACTTATTCCTTATTCCTTATTCCCGATTGAATAAGGAATAAGTAACCAGTTACCGATTGAATAAGGAATAAGTAACCAGTTACCGATTGAATAAGGAATAAGTAACCAGTTACTTATTCCCGATTCATCTTTTTCTACATGCATTTATTTGCTTATTCCTTATTCACATCCAGTTGGTTTTCATTCTTTATTCACAGTGCCTTAATTAATTGGTTATAACTTATTTATTGAAGATTAAAAGTAATTCATCGCATGCATTGGTGCTCTAACTCAGAGAAATAATAGTGTTCTTTGATGCCAGCTATATAAAGCTGACTAGAGACAAATCACTATGTGGAGGAAGGGGTTAGGATATTGATGGGTATACACAATTAGTAATTTGAGATAGAATTATTAGTTGTGTTAGATGTTGGTGTCGCGTTCTGTTGTGCATGGCGCGTAATAGTATTCGTATTTGTGTTCGAAAAGCTTACTAATGACGCTGAAGTAAACGTGAAACCACAAAAAAAAACCATGTGAAATTGGAGATTTCTCTTATGTGTTCATAATGTGCTTAGAGAAATCTAAGGGTTTGAAAATCCTTCATTTGACATCGAATATTGTTTTGAAGTCCATGGAACTGGGTAAACAAGCATAGGTTGGTTCGGCATGGCATCACGAGCTTAGCGACCTACTTTCCACCATATTGCGGAGGTGAAAACAATTGCTAAGTAACAGTACGGTAGCGTTAGTTATGTTCGATATTGCAAACCGTTTATGTTTACCTATATTTTGTTTAACATTTCTCTTTTCTGTTCAGGGAGAAAAGAGAAGCATAGTATCCGTATCCATAATTCACTAATCTTTACCATCAACCTCTCATTTTGTTAGGCCTACCCCTAGTCATCCGCCAGAATAAGGTGGTAAACCCACTCAAGTACCCAAACGTTAACTCTTGCGTTCATGTCGAAATGCTTTAGGTACGACCATGTAAATATTCCCACATTTCCTGTCATTACACAATTTAAAAAATACTTCCATATTTTTGTTACATTTACAAAACGTACATAGGAAAATGCAAAGAAGAACGGCAAAAAAAATAATTTCTATATAAAATGAATAGATTTGTTTAAACACTGGACTCCATACATATTACCTGAGATTCTCCAAACTCTCAAGAATATATTTTTCGACCCTGACAAACGTGCCATATCAGTTCATTTTACTGCATGCCTGTAATCTGGAATTTAACATGCACCAAAATACTTCTGTATTGAATTTGCATATTATGTTGTTATATTATGTTGTTAAACTTTCATGACGATAATTAGAGAATCCCCTTTTTTATTTTGCTTCAGCAAAAATTGTGGATCCAAGGCTGACTTTTAGTCTTATCGCTAAGAACTCTTTTCAAGTTTTACGTGATGTTTACTTTTTTAAAATTGATTGGCTTGTTGATTCGTTGGATGGATGTATGAACGGGCCGACGGACGGACGGACAGATATAAAAACAGGCAGACAGACAAAATGTCTTAGCACTGATAGATAGATAGATAGATAGATAGATAGATAGATAGATAGATAGATAGATAGATAGATAGATAGATAGATAGATAGATAGATAGATAGGCAGACAGACAGACAGACAGACACATACATGCATGCATGCATGCATACATACATACATACATACATACATACATACATACATACATACATACATACATACATACATACATACATACATACATACATACATACATGATAGCTCACTTGATCATGTATGTGGTAAGAAATCTTTTATTCTAATTAATACATAAATGATGATACTAATATATCTTGCCAGTGTTTTGACCTTCACAGAAAAGACAATAATGTAGATTATTATTTAACATTCGGTAGCTTTGTGAAATAAACTGAATGTCATTTAATACACTATTTAAGTTATCATTCAAATACCACACACACGTCTAAAAACGGTCAACATATCAGTTTCAAAGACATTTTCCGGTTTCTATATTTCCGTTTTTATGTGTCTGTGAATTTAATTAAAAACTGCTAATTACAGTAGTCGTTCTCATGATTAACGAGATTAATGAAATGGCACGCAATCAGAGTAGTCAATCATATAAAAGAACAATTCACGGTGGGCACACATAGTTGGCTAGTACTGTTTGCATGCTAATACACCCAGTCTACGTGTCATAGACATATATTTAGTTTGGAGTTTGCATTATAAAGGCAAATATGAGCGACGGAGTGTCAAGGAAATAAGCATGGTTCGATACGATTTATAATTTAGGGAAGATATAAACGACGGAAAAGCTAAGCGGTTAATAATAGAACTTGTAGCTTATTTGTTTATTTTTAAACCTATTTGTACTTATAATAGACACTTGTATATTTATGTAGTTATTGGAGAGAGAGAAAAGGTGTAGGTGTATGAAACATTCCCAGTGTGAGTCAAATCTAATAATACTTAGTGCGAATTAAACCCGTACCTCAACGATTTCGATTGCAAGTTCTGTGGATATTTTATATTCATGAATCTGTTCCAACATAAACCAAGTTTATTAAAAGAATTTGTTTAACCGATTGCAAACATTGGGGCTACAATAAGGGGGTTGATACAGCACATGTGGCACGACAATAATATCTTACTTATACAGGTGGACCAATATTTCTCGTTAAAGAATTTTGGCATGTGACGTATCACTGACATTTTATCTCTAAGGGGTATTGTCGAGCCAGGAAAGAAGTCCTGATGAATGTCATCGAAAGGAATCAGCCAAAAACAAGAAGCAATCTGTGGGGACAGGGTAAGAAAAAGACGCACAATTTGGATCGATTAAATAGATTGTAATTATTGAACCCCTAACTAGAATATATCGATTTCATCGCCTCTCAGACAATATG
Source organism: Unio delphinus (assembly GCA_029339505.1). NCBI lineage: Eukaryota > Metazoa > Mollusca > Bivalvia > Unionida > Unionidae > Unio > Unio delphinus. Next base: position 1,872,603 of record JAQISU010000104.1, read on the forward strand.
TTTTAGACCAAATGTAGGGAATGTTTAATGAAAATTTGTGTAGCCGATTTCTTGGAATCCGTAGATTAATATTATGTAATACATTTTTTGAGTATACGCATTTGATAGCGCCCCTTTCAAAGCAATTCTGAGATTTTTGTGATAATTGGGATTCGGCACCATGGAATATTCCTAGCCCGAAATAATTAGCCAATTAGTAGGATCAAACGTCACGGAGTCGAGTTTTAGTAAGTTTGAATCATGCCATGGGTTGCAATTAGAGAATTTAGGACCAAGCCGAATGACTGTCCATGTTGTAACATAGTCCATATTAAAACCTATTGGTGTACAATAGTGGTGTGGCTGAGATGGCCGTATTTATAGCAGGAAACAGGTAAATTACACAATGGAATCAATAAGTAGGGGCTTGATATATATTCTTTATGTGTCCATTATAGAAATAAAATAGATGTATTTATATAAGAGTAATAAGCCGGCAAAAGTGACCTTTGACTGGCATAGGGTGGCGTATTAAAATAGTTCCCAGTGATAAACCAGCGAATTTTCTAAGACAAAGGGGTGCCTTAGGGGGTAAGGGGTATGAAAGAATCATGTCAATGTTACTAAACGGTATCAATAGTTTGTACTCATGAGAAACTTACTAGGAGAATTTTGATTTCAACGCCTCTTACACTGTTTCGAAAATCGTGCTATATCGGAGAGAATATTATTAGGACAGGTAATAAGACCACTACCGTGAGTTCCACTTAAAGTTCCTCTCAGAGAATATCCGATACTACTAGTATAACCAGTTGCGCCTTGTACATCGTCAGATTCTTTTTCAGGTCCCAGTCCCAATCTTTCTAAAACATCATCTGTTATTCTTTCTTCTTGAATTGGGGATGGCTCATACTTTGAAGATTGTTGTCTCCTCCTTTGTTGTTTTGCCGTTTTAATTCTTTTCGCTGTTTTTGTTCTTCCATTTTATGCGTTTTTTTTTTCTATTCACTGTTGCAGTGTTTCTATTTCTTGCTCTTTTAGTTCTTCGTATTGACCATCTAGCGCACCGAGATATCATATATACGGAGCACTTCTTGTATCAACTCGGCTTGTTTTAGTTTTAATTTTATAAAGGACATCATCCCAGTGTTGCATATTTTTAATATATGTTTTATGCCCAGGTTTCAACTTTCTCTTTTATCTTCGCAACTGGAAGCAACAAAATCGATAAAATCGAATGGATTACTGTTATCGATTGTTCTCAAAGTATCTTCGGTAAATTTATTACGTAATTCTTCGACTATTTCTTCATCGGTTTCTTTCGGATCAGATTGAATTCTTGCCGGACCAGGAAGATTTTGTAAAAGTTCTGATGTTTGTTTGGTTTCTTTTGGTATTTTTTTCAAGTTCAGAAGAACATCCTTTATTATTTCTTCTCCTCCTTCTTTCCTTCCATATATAACGTCTTTAGTGGTCGTAGTAACAGGTATGAATCATTTTTCAGCACCTGTTGCAAAATCAACTTGTGATTCCTGTCGCTGTGGTAATTTTTGTCTGACAGAATCACGAAATTGTATAAAGTTTTTAGTCGCGGCTAGTCGCTCTCGAGCTAATCTAGTTGTTAATGATTCTCCTATCATTATTGTTATATAAATAATTTAATTGTAGCAGCAACGAAGGCGCAACCAGGAATATGCATCTCGAAAGTTAGAGGAGCAATTTATGTTCTTTGACATTATTTTTTTTGGGTTTTGGAGGAGGCCTTTGTTTGCCAAATAGACACCAATACAAGTTGTCTGATTCATTCTCTATACTACTCCATTGTAGATGCGTTGTGTCTTTTTTCATTGCGTCTAATATCGACATGGATGGGTAAACAAAAGCTCGTAATGTTTCACGAATATAGCAGCCATCGATTGATTTTCCATCTTTCTATTGTGTAGAGACTGATAGTCAATTGGTGAAGATGGTGGAGTTTAAAATATGTTTACATTAAAACACATTTTCGGACAAGACATATTGATCAGATTTCGGATGAAAATAAATCGATGCACCATATGGGAAGCGAACGTTGGGTGTGTAGTTTCCACTAACAGAAGCCTTTACCTCATCCTTTGACCCATCTGCATAACGTATTGTGTAGTTATTTAATTCGGTGTGGAGTTCCTGATAACAGTTGTGGAGTATGGAAGGATTTGTCTGCCTCAGATTTTTTTTATGGCGTGTAGCGTATAAAGTACTTCTGAATGTTTTATTAGCTGGGGGTGTTTCTAGAACGGACGTCTTCTTAACTTCAGACAAGTCAATTTTTGTGTCATCAAGGTAGTATAAAATTTTATTGATAAAGGTAGGGCATTATGTTTCTTGTGTTATTATGTTTTATTCGATCCTAATTTGGGGTCATCCACTTCAGCGAGAAGGCGTTTGCATGGGGATGTACTTAATGATCCAAGAGTCTTATTCATTGGTGGTGAATTCGGTCAACCATCGTCAAGGATGACTTTGTGGCTGAACAATAAACAACACACCTTAGTCTAGTTTCGGTTCATCATGATGTCTTCGTAACTGACAGAAACGCATGCATAGTGTTTTTAATTTATTGAAAAATATATATCATCCAGTTCTGAAATAATGTCCTATGATATGAGTAAACTGTCATAATGTGGTGTAAAATAGAAACCTTTTTTTGAAGGGAGATAATTATGAAATTTGTCTTCAAACAGAATTAGAATAGTTTTGAAAAAAAACAGGTAATAAAACAATATAATATAAAAGGGATGGGAAAGGGGAAGGAACAAATGTAACTGAACATAATAACATTAAATAGATATTATAAAACCCTACAATGTCCACTGCTCAATGATCTCACATGATGAATCTGTCGTACAATAAATAAACCATTTAGATTAATTGTTTTAACTGAGTATTTTATCGGTAAATATGTGTTTGTAAAATGGATACAAATCTAAACAGTATAATACATACATCTGAAACAAAAATTAATCACTGAAATGTTATCACAAAATTAAAATATTCCTTTCAAAAGAGGCTATTAAGTAACAATGTTTTATTTCAAAAATTTAAGAATCATATATGAAGTATTTCATTAGTACTGCCACTTTTACTGTGAAATTGATGATATAAATTTAAGACTAAAGAGAACATAAAAGAAAAGTATAGAATCTAACGGAAAGTGTCAAGCACTAAAAGGCTTCGTAATGCGCCGAAAACAAGAACAGTTCACTTAAGACACGGTAACAAAGAAAGCCGAATAAAATGTAACATTTTCAATTTGAACATAAACTTCATTAATAAATATTCTGAATGGATTTACATTAGATAATTATAATTACAAATGAACGTTTAATAGTTTAATTATCACGCAGTACAGAGATACAACAACAGAGATATGCGAATGAAAGTCAATGAAACCATAAGCAAACTATTATACGGGTCAATCTCACACACATATACACAACGCATTAAAGCAGAGAATACATTTAAATGCTATTCATATGTTATTATGGTAGTTTCTGAATAAACACACACATATATATATATATATATATATATATATATATATATATATATATATATATATATATATATATATATATATATATATATATATAAAGTACCATTATTTTATTTTATTTAAAAACGAAATGTATTATATTACGATTGTCGCTAATATGGAATTGTATATAAACACATTAATGCATTATTACATAGAAGTGGACAGAACATGCACGTATGGTTTTTGTTAGAATTGTACGATTGACAAAACTAGAGTTATGAAAATAATCTAATACATATTGATAAAAGTATTAATTGATGTCATATTGGTAATAAAGAAGTAAAACAAATTACATTTAATATGACGTTATTGTGAATAGTCCTGTTTTTGTCAATAATTTACCTGAACTGACTTCAGCTCCCAAGGAACACATTGTTCTGTCGCTGAGTCAACGAGTCTTGTCCTTGAAATGAAATATATGCACATATATATTAAGTCAATATAAAATGATGAGGATATATACCGCTAACATAATATGCGCACATGCAAAGGTGTCTTAAAATGAAGTTTGAATCTATTTTTTTTTTAAATTTAACATTTTCACTGTGTCCGTTTTGTTACTATAGTGCTTTTAGATCCGATATAACTGAGAACAGTGTGCTTTCGTGTAAAAAAAAGGAAACGAGCAATTCAAATTTCTTTATTGCTGTTATTCATATTCCGAACAGTAGTTAGTTATGGACCGAGATAATTTGTTCCTATAATCATTTATGCTAATTATTCAATTCTGGTGATATCTTTAATCTTCAGCAAGTTGTATTGAGTAACAAAATCATTCATATGCAGGTCAGAATCATATGCAAATTCCACCCAAGGATCATTATTTTGAAATCGTTTGGAATCTTCATAAATTTTACTGAAGCATGATGGAAGAACCTCTATGAAAGGAAAATGATGTAAAGATGGCGTACATTGTTAAAGTAATCAATCACAAAAACATCTATGAAAAATTTCCTTACCGTAAGAAAGAACACAAAATTTAGTTTAACGACACAATTTCAGTATAAACTTAAATAACGTTTTAGCAGATTAGTTTTGAAAAGAATGCTTAAAATGGTTAAGACAATGACAATAAACAACGACCGAATTGTGCAATGCGTACTGCTTGCTAATAATAATAATAATAATATCCTATCATAAATCAGATTGTATTCATCACTGGAAATCAGAGACATTTGCATGTGCCAAATGTTCGTCAATTTCAAAGAGAAATATACACCTCATAATTGTAAAATATGAATTGCAATTGGTAACAAAATGAAACTATTGAACATAATAATGATGATGATGATGATGATGATGATGATGATGATACTTTTCATCATCATCATCTCCAATGATAACCTTTTAGACTTTCATTGTCAGGCCGATTACTAGTATGTTCTCCGCATACAATTTGGGCGGAGATGTCCATAAATGTCTTCACATTACAATTGTACACCAAGTTATTGTTTCTATTAAAGAAAACAATATTTAATGTGTTAAACTATAACTTTTGCTTCAACGCGGATCATGTCTTTATTAACAAATACGAGGAATGCTAATATTCCAGATAGTTTAAATATCGTGTTCATATGAAGCAAAACACAACCCTTTGTTGATAAAAACTGTTATGGATAACGTAATAGTATTTGTACCAGAATGAAAAAAAAATCGTACTAGACATCATCAACCAGTGTATAACGACAAAGTTAAACGTCGTTTCAGATGTTAAGAATGTAAATATGTAATGATTATCATTATCTGAAGGTATTTTCTTACATGGCAGAATATTATGCAGCTCATGTGGGTGTTGGACGTGAGTATAGGTATGTTTAAAATTATGAAGGCAAAGACAAAAAGGGAATTGTTGAGAACAAACGCACAAACTCTTCGTAAAAAAATGTCTAGACAATCAGCGATTCCATCAGGAAGTATGGTTAAAGGTGTAAAAATGGTTTAATTATGAAAATTATTAGGTACATAAAGTTAACAATCTAGCAGAATATAGTGCAGCATGCTACGTTGAGCAAACGGAAAGAGAGTGTATTTGTGGTACCAACAGCCACAGATGATTGCCCGAACCGTCTGCATTATTAATATTAATATATAGTCGCTTATGCATTATTTGGCATTTAAACTCGATTTTTAAAGATGACTGATATGGTCCACCACATGGAAACTAGAATATGAAGGGTGTGTGTCAGCAACGGCGAATATGGTTTCGGAGTACTTACATAAGTAGACAAAGGGTCAGATATAATATACCATTAAAAGAAACAGCGAAAACAATTGAGGTTTATATGTGATCCTGCCAAAAGATCTTGAACAATCTCCATATTACAAGAATCAGAATGTAAGTTTAAATCTGAGATAATACAAATCTTTAACTAAATTTGATTTCTTTCCCAGTCTTTTTTGCTTGTACTAACTCTGCACTACTTGTGCGGTCTATTCGTTGTCTTTCATAATTAGTAGAAATATATCCATCTGACGTGAATGTATCCATCTGGATATCATCGGATGTATAACGTCTAAAGCCATCCTTGGCATTGTCTTCCAAACAGAACTGTGACACGTCATCCGTAGTATGCGAAACTTTGCAATAGTCGGAATCTGCTGCATATAAACAATTTTCCAAGTGAACTTTCCTGGCCATGACGGTTTGTGTGTCATAGGTGCCCTCCATGTTTGATTGAATGTACTCACGATCATACTGTATGTGTGTGCTCGAGTCTAACATTCGGCTAATGTGGATATGTGAGAAAGCTTGCCAGTAGCTTTTCATGGGTCGGTGTTTCTTTCCGTGATTTTTCTGAGGTTCGTCCACCACTATTAATACTGGTCGCCATGTATAGCCTATCATGTGCTGAAAAATGCCGTTAAGACCTACAGACCTACAACAGTATCAACTATCTTCCACTACCGCGTCTGGTTTCGTCCGACCGCCTAACATTACAATTACTCTGGCAGTACATACGTCAACATTACCGTCCGTACGCCAAATACCCATACAGACTGGTTTTGATTTCCGAAAGCCGCCCGTACCGATTTGGTAGCCATATCATGAAAATAAGGATAGCCATTAATTCAAGGCTTATCGTCTTGGATAGTACCGTAACAGTCTAATAGACGACGGCCAAGGCACGTCTATACCTAAGTTGATGTTTTAAACTTATATCGATAGTTGGTGACTTACACACTAAGGCTAGGGGTAAATATGATGATGGTTCCTGCTCACATAACAAAATGAAGCGAACTAAGTATAGCTCTAATAATCCAATAGATGAAATTATGGAATTGATGCCGAACTCAATATGTCCTCTACAAAACCTTCTACCGCGATATATATAGTCAAGTCCTCCGTTGTTTTCACGAAGAAGAAGTATGTCCCTCGTTTTGTCTCCCAACGCAGTAGACAAAAATCAAAGAAACGGCCGAGGGTCTATTTGACAAGTTTAGAGACCTAAGTAAATATCCAACATTTCCTTTTATTGGACAATAAACAACCAGCGATCATTACAATAATACTGGTTTGAGATACATTCCGACAACGTATTCATAGATCTCCCGAAGTTAAACAAGAACTACGCTGATGTTAATCTGTCCCCGCCAGTGTCTGTAAGGTGGATACATATATTTCCAAACCACTTCGAAGATCATACTCAATATCGTAGCCACGTCTTCGTTGTTGCATCTTGAGTGTGGCGTACAAACTGGGCCAGAAACTCAGCATATCCCACAATCAATACCCCCTGTAGTGTTTGGTGGAATGAGAGGAATTTAAGAAGATAGCAACAAGTTAACTTTCCAAGAGGCGCTGTAACAACATCATTTGAGTAATGGTTAAATTGGTGCACAAGATTGATACAATCTATTACCATTTGCATGTTTTCATACCCAGTAACCATCGGACTCTGTTTCCTCTGAACAAAAATACGTCAGTACTCCATTCGTGGGTGGAATCTATGCTACACAGATAAAATGTAAAAGAACTGCCCATGTCAAAACTTTACATTGAGCACGTAATGGATCAAATGTGTACATTAGATATGATGTACTAGACTTCCTTCCTTGAAATTAGCTCGATGAATTTTCTTAAATTTTTCCTACTATAAGAACGGATCCCATTCTTGATAATGTCTAAGAAGCGTTTAAATAAAAGCAGCTTGGTAGAGGTTCAATTAGCACAATCCATTCAAGCAATCTTTCAACACTTGCGGACCTTTTCATACCAGTACCTATAGAGCGCCCCTTATTTCGCTAATTATTTCACCCTTAAATTCGTCACGACTTCAATCATAGGTGGACCTTATCCCCTAAAGTTAAAATATAAAAGAAGGATCCATGTCAAAGTTTTATAATGAGGGTATGTAATTGCCCAACTTTATACGTAAGATTTCATCTTTTTATGGCATGTACTTTGCTCGACTACCTTTATCCATTCGCGAATTTCTCAAAATCAGACAAACGAATTTTCTTAAAACTCTTTCTATTGTTTAAATGATTCCCAAAATAGATACTGTCCTAGAGACGTTGAAATCAAAATCCTCTAAGATTGATTACAATCAGTACAAACTGGTGATGTATTTGAGAAAGCTTGCCATTAGCTTCTCGTGTGTCATTGGTTCATTCCGGGGGTTTTCCGGGTACTTCCTCCGCCGTTTATACTTGCCGCCATGTGATATAACGGTATCAATTGTACAGCTCCATTTTATATCTTCGGTACTTCCATTTTTTATATCATCGGCCATACAGGCGGTCCTCTAGATAACAAATCTCGATCAATAATTAATCTATGATGCTAGCCTACGATACTTTACGTAAACATGCTACAACATAGTGCTGATTTCTGAAACTTTTAAGCTGGTAAGTAGCGTGTAAATAAGAAAAATATTGAGTTTGTTTGTTATCTAAAAACTACCTGAACGTGTTTTTTTTTTTCGTTGTATATTTCTTGAGAAAACATGCGGGTTTTTTTTACATTTTTAAAATTAATTTTAACGTTTTTAACATCTATGAGACAAACCAAGGGAAAAAGTTAATAACTCAAATTAAAAAATAATTAGGGCTATTTAACCCAGAAAACTTACTTTACACAGCCCAGATAAATGACAATATATTCTACAGTGAAGTTACTAACTTTTTTTATTAACGTATAAATGAAGGAAATAATGTAAAATGGAACGCGGATGCTGAATAACTGGAAACCTCTTCTGGCCAGTTCAACAAACAAGTTTTACAGGACCATATCAAAACAAACTTATAATAAAACACATACAGAAAAACACGTATCTATACAAACTGAATAGCCTAAAAGGCTAGTTTTAAAAACACTAGTCAAATAACATGATATACGTGTACTACAACAAAACAAATTTACAGTCAAACACATGTCGAAAACCCAGGTTTAGTTTTAAAACACCGGTTTAGTAACACGAAGTTTTTGTATAAAAATAAATAACACTAGCACTAGACTATTAGCAGATCTACAGCTGTAGCTGGTTTCTTCCACGCGAGCTAGACGCGGAATGCACACGACAGACCTTCCTTCTCTATTATTGAAGTGTATTGCAGATGCGGTAATATATCCACCGCTGCAGCTTCAAAGGAAAAATATCAACTAAATAACCAAAGAAAACTAATATGACCGATGAAAGTAGAATGGAGGGGCTCAATGATGAGAAAGTCAATATTTGACATCTAAATAAAACTAACTTGCCTCTCTCCTTGCCTCTGTCCTTCTCACAACCAATTAACAAACAAGCTTGTCAATATGAATTTTTTTTATTAATAACCATACTAATTAATACAATTGTTGGAAATCTCCATTTACAATATATATTCTGTTAATAACTGTAACAGAGGAATACATGTTAGATATTTTTAAAACATACGACAAAATCACTTTAATCGCTTTAATGAAGAGACGCTTCACGCTTGACAACAATGGTTCCTTGCAGTGTAATATTCCTCTCGTGACGTCACACTGCCTGAGATCACGGAAACTGCCGAACTTGTTCTTGATTTACGGAGAATAATCATGACATGTACATTTAAAATAAATATCTCGACATCCGTTGATCGCATAGGGTAGAAATTTTCAGGTATTACATAAATCATGATATTTAATAATTTAGAGTTCAGTGATACAGGGGTCTGAGGTCTACCTTCAGAAAATAACACAAGATGGCTTTGGAGGGGGTGCTTTTGTAGCTATAGCTATAACATAACATAAATAGACTGATGACATTAGCATTAATGTCTATGGAAAAACAATTGGTACCGTGATACCATGTATAGCCTATATTGTGCTAAAACATGGCGTTAAACCTTACAACAATACGTATAAGGCAAGTATCGTTTTGTTCTCCGTCTTGTATCGATATGTGTGTATCAGCAAAAATGTATCGATACATCGACATATTAATGAATCGTTTCAATCCCAGTAAAGATCTTCTTAGTTTTCAGCTTCCTTTAGACGAAAACACTGACAATAATGCTCTTAGTAGTGAACTATATCGCTGCGTAGAAGATATTTAGCAATGATCAATGTCAACAGCATTTTAGGGGTGGGCGGTAGAAACCAGATATGGACTGAAGAGGTAATCTCCTAGTGGACTTTGTTATAATTGTCATATATTGATCTCCGGAATCCTAGAAATCGGATCGATGAGTTTTCATTAAAATTTTCCTACAGTTGGAACACATCCAAAAAGGCGCTGAAATCAATATCTTCTAAGTAGGGTTCAATAATTACAATCTATTTCAATAGATCCAAAATGAGCATGTTTTTCATACCCGGTTGACTTTCTTTCTTTGATTCCTCTCAACGAAATTCGTGAGGACTAATGACACCATCAGATAAAATGTCAAAAAGGTCAATGTCAGAACTCTTTAAAGAAACGACGTACTGGTCCACCTGTATAAGTAAGATACAATCTTCTTGAGGCATGTGTGGTACTGCAAATGTGTGTAAAATTGGTTGAATCGGGAATAAGCAACTGGTTACTTATTCAATCGGGAATTAATAACTGGTTACTTATTCCTTATTGAATCGGGAATAATGAATAAGTAACTAACTTGATTTCGCTTCACTGTTAAGCACTTTATGACCGAGTATTCCGACCTACAACCTACGCGTCATAAGTACTATAATGTACATGACATGAAAGAACTTTTTGATACTATACATATCACTTGTATTTTAGATTTCCTGATGGAAGTAAATCTTTATTTTAAACTATAACTTGTGTGCCATTACCTAGAGCATTTTTATCTAATGTACATACCGCCCCTTATTTTCAACATCTTTGCAACTGTACTCATCAACATCCACCATTTACATCTCCCGTTGATCGGGAAGCTTCATATTTTACTGTTACTAACATATTGCCATTTTACGTTGAACTATTTGGTTTTTTATATCGCTGGTCGATATTAAACCTCTTAGTATTTTTAAACGTGTATAAATACAATCGATTGTATGTCGCTAAATAGCCTAGAAGTGCTGGTGCGCCGTTAAAAACCAATAAATTAATCAACAAACAATTCTAAGACTAGTAATGCCTCTGTGTGTGTGTGTGTGTGTGTGTGTGTGTGTGTGTGCAGAGGCGTAGCTAGGGTGTTTGGCGCCCGGGGATAATATTCATTCCCCCCCCCCCACCTCAACTCTGAAACCCATTATTTTCATCAATAAAATCACCATTACCCGTTACAACCTATTTCAAAGGCCATTTTGGCGCCCCCAATAGTATGGCGCCCGGGGACATATGTACCCCCTGCCCCCCCCCCCAGCTACGCCTCTGTGTGTGTATGTGTGTGTGTGTGTGTGTGTGTGTGTATGTGTGTGTGTGATTATAGTTTCAATTGATGTCGAGCGCCAAGAAAGGCAACTGCGAATACCATTTTGCCTTTGATATTACTCTAAATTTGCTTAATAGCCTCTTACTACTAATGTAAAATATCCGGGATATAATTTACGCGTACAAAAATTTACATACAATAACAGATGTGTCGCTTTGGGTCATCGATTTTGACATTTTACAGCATCAACAATTTGAAGAAACTAGAAACACGATTTTTGTATTTTACTTGTCTGTCTTGTCTATGTTCTGTATTTGCCTTTGATAAAGACTCATTAAGAGTCGAAAGCGCTCAGGCTAGAGTGACACTAGTTCTGCACTGTTGTTTGTCAGTTTTTGCATTTATATATATATATATATATATATATATATATATATATATATATATATATATATATATATATATATATATATATATATATATATATAAAATCTTGGAATGTTGTGACAGTGATTCCTCGGGTCATTGCTATTTTTATAAAACTGTGTACGAAAGTACATAAATTGATTTGTATCAAAGGCGTCTGCGTGTTGTATTCACTGAAATCTTCTTTAAAATCTAGACTGGTTAATAGGCAAATTTTAACAGTTAATTCCTAACCTTATCTCATAAGAATTGCTTTCATGCTTTTTATAGCTTTTTTCTAGTTGTGTATTATCTATACGGAAATGACACCCTGATTTAAAAGCAGGATGATCGTTTCTGCTTCACCAGGCTCTTGTTTCTCGATAATAATAATAATAATAAGAAGAAGAAGAAGAAGAAGAAGAAGAAGAAGAAGAAGAAGAAGAAGAAGAAGAAGAAGAAGAAGAAGAAGAAGAATAATAAGAAGAAGAAGAAGAAGAAGAAGAAGAAGAATAAGAATAATAAGAATAAGTAAAATATGACTGTATAATGGTTAAACATCTCTAGAATTATATATAACGTGAAATAAAGGAATGTTATTACGTAAGCGTACTTGTTTTAGTCGATTAGTGTACTGAAGCGTTAAAGAAACATTTGTATTCGCACAGCCGTCCCTTCGAAAGACATAGTCTAGCCTGCGTATCTGATAGAATTCTATCAAAGAAACAGTAAATTTAAGCAGTAAATATGTGATGCAAGTTCGACACAAAAAGATATTTGTTTACGTCCTCCGTATAATCTAATGTTCCAAATTAAATACAGCAAATATCCAATCACACATACATTACATTACATATGTGTATGTCTGCATCCATTAATCTTATTTTCACAAACATATCGCAACAATGAAGTGTTTAGTTGTGAGGTGATGTAGGCAGACTCAAACCGCTCTTGTGCACCGTCTCAACACACGCATTGTATTTTGTAACATGCTCTGCTTATTTGAATGGACGCTTATTCTTTGATTTATTGTTATCTTGAGATTTCCACGTACAACAAATGAACAATAAAGCGTTTGTCAGAATAAACGAAATGATTCGTTCTGGTTTCAATCTCAATAATTTCTACTGTACTAAAACTATGTGATAAAAAGAATCTCAAATATGTAATGATTTAAATCTTAAATGTATGAAACTCATTAAATAATGTTCAGTGTTTGCTAGCCATGGCATGCAAATGCTGGTCATTATACAACTCATTTCATAAATTCAATATGAAATCGTCACCCAATCGAAATCCTCTATCTATGATATTTCAAGACTGTTTTATGATCAGAACATTCTAAGAGCTGGAAATCATTGGGAGTTTTCGATTAGTTTGGACTTGAGCTATAACTGTTTGAATTAGTTTGGATTGAATTGATAATACTGTCAGTTTATCTTTAATTTTTATTTTATAACTTTCATGATTAAATTATTTCAGTTGTACAAAATGCACTGGATTGGCTCCTTTCTGTTTCTGAGTTTATGATTATATAATCGTAACTACAGGCCTGACCTAGTTTAAGTATTTGAATGCAATTTCCAAACTTAATGATAGAGTATTTTCCGAAATTTGGTTATTGCGACATAATTCAAGTGGTTATCTATTTTAGGTTGTTTACATTATAATTATGCATTTCTATTTGACCATTTAACTAGTGGAATCAGACGTTAAGCTGTGTTCATTTCTACTTTATAGGATTCGTTTTTTACCATTAGAATTACAAAGACCTCATCGGCTTTATGACTAAATCGCTATTTTGGAATTATCGTGAATTCATTTAAGAACATTCTTAATTATGTTAATGAGATAATCATTAGCATATTAGCACAAGCAAAGGTACACCAGCACATTGAAGATTGGAAATAGTGCCGACGACCGTTTGAATTCGTTTGAAACACTATATCGGACTTGTGTTATTACGTTTAGGATCATGTAATTCACAATACTGTATGTTCCTTTCAAATTTTGAATTGATATTCTAAAGAAAGACACCTTTTGTTGAAATTTGCACAACGTATTGGTTCTCTTTTCTGTTATTAGGGTTAAGACCACAGGTTCGTAATACAGCGTAGTACATAGTTCTCTATGAATATGGAGTTGAAATAAAGTCGTAATCCGTTTTGAGCATGAAAATAGTACACTATCAATTAAAATTAATGACAGGTTAGGTAAAGTTGGTAGAATCTAAACATTAGGAGAATAATATCTTAATGATATAAAAACTATAAACGCCAAAGATAAAACACATGTATGGCATCACGGGGGTATTTGATCAAAGTAATTTGATATACGGATTAGAGTTTGATTTTGTTAACCAGCTGGAAACCATATCGAAATCTATTATTGTGTCTGCTAATACCCACTGTGATACTGAATAACGTTTTGTTCAATTTCTATAATTCTTTCCTTTAACTTAAAATTGAGCCCCTAATTTTGTACTCACTGTGACAGTATGACGATTTGCCAGATACTATGTGTTTTCAGAACGAAGGCATATTCTATGATGACATAGGTCTAATGCAAATAATGTTTTATGGGAACAAAAATGACAAAAAATCTCGAACACACATTTTGAAATGTATGTTAATGGAATATTTGATCAGCATGTATTCAAAGGTTAATGCATTTCGGTGGGAACTGTGTGAACGAAATGGAAGCAACAATGCACCTCTAGGATCTTTTTAAATTATTCAATACCAAACTGTATTCTTGCTTTAGCGTTCCGTTATTCTATGTTTTAGTAATACTATCCGGATAAATCATGCTCTAAGAAATTGTTTAACTACTACTTACGATTAACGTTTTCCTCTTGGCCTCATGGGATATATTAAAAGAAAGCATGATCACAGTAGAGTTTGGATTCAGTGGAAGGCAACATAGACATATGAAAGAGACATCTGATGTGTATACTTGAAAACGTCGCTGCAAAGTTTGATTAAACATACGTTTTCCTTAAAATTTCAGAAGGTGGCGTACACCAAGATGTGAAAAAGATAACTGACTGATTAATAAGATGTACAAACGTAAAATTTCATTGTGGTGATGAGGTAAAGCATCAATTAAACGAGAATAGTTGCAATGTTTTGCTTGTGTTACATCTTATGCATGGGTTTCTGTATGTCAATGCATATTTAAAGATATTACGTAAAGTCTACTAACGTTAAGCATACACTATTCCATATAGTATGCTAAATACAATTTAGATAGCTAGATATTTTCTTGCAGTACCGTTCTACAACATTAGGAAGTAACCTTCCATTTGCAGTCGTTTACACGTTTCATCAGCATGGGTAACGAAAATCAATATTGAACGCGATCATGGGAGTTGTTACTTCCGGTAGACATGGACATGGCTAAGAGGTTCTTAGTGAGCGGTTTGATGAACCTTTTAGGTCAATATATGTATTTCATATTTTAAAAACGTTCCGTGATACACCAAGCATACCGGAAATATTTGAGTTATCCAAATGATGTATGAGATTAGCTAAAGTGCGGCTCTCAAGCTCCCAGAGCGTAGGTAAATTGTCTTTGCTGCTAATGAACGATAACTTGATGAATTCAAGAATTCTTTGATAGGCTTTATGCAGGTAACTGTAATTACAGGTGTGCAAGATGTATGTTAGTGCACACTGGAATTATGCGGTGATAAGCTTAATATTTTCAGAGACACATTCACAAATATTGATTATTTGGTCAAAATTGTGAAAAGATAATTTGGGATTGATATTTCTTCTAAAGTGAGTTCAGTTTTTAACAAGAATCCTCGTGCAGTTTAAAGAATAGTCTCAATTATATTCGCGCAATTATTTGATTCTCTTGAACAACTTGGAAAGAGATGAGTAGCATTTAAACACGAGCAAAACGTCACTTGAAAAAAGGAAATATTTTGTTCAGTAGAGGAATATATCGGCATTATATCCATTTTTCTTAATAACAGTTGTTGTGCTCTTTAAATCAATCAAAGTTTTCGACAGTGATTTATCCATTACATTGTAATTTCATCAACGTCTTAGAGTTCATGTTTTCTGTCGCCTTTCACTCTGTAATAACAAAAACTTTATGTTTTAAATTACATGCTTAATATAATGTGATAATATTTCCCACTTATCTCGTGACCCGGACTCTTGAGAGATATATAGCAACAAACGTAAGCTACATCCTGCCTTCTACAGCGTAATGTACAATGCATCGTAGTTTATAGGGCACGACCTAGGATGATGGGATCATACGACTAATTGGAAGGATAGAGTGATACCATATTGCGTGTTTATGGATCAACTCTGATAATGATATTACAACATTTATTCAATACTATCGTCAGTTGTGTACTCCGTAAGTACTATATATATATTTGTTACATTATTGAAGTTAGTTCACTCTTCAAAGTATTGTTTTGAATGTGTACTCTTGCATGTGTCATATCAGTTGGTTATTGTAGATTTTATGATTGTTACTAGTAGTTTTGGCATACGAATCTACGCTCCAGATATTTCCATACAGTAACTGTATGCAGAACAATGCATTTTACACCACACACAATTTTTTTATGTCAAATGCGGCAATTTCATCCACGTTTCACTTACATTCATGTTTACCAATGAACCACTTTATAAAATTACATTGCTGCATTGGATCAATCTATCTATCTATCTATCTATCTATCTATCTATCTATCTATCTATCTATCTATCTATCTATCTATCTATCTAGAAGGATGGATGGATGGATTTATGGATAGATGAGTTATAAAGCGATAAGTACATTTTATTAAAAAGATATTTAACCAGATTTAAATAGCAAAAGATAGCTAGAGCTCCCAAATTTAAACTTCCCAATTTCAGGTAAACATATAGTTCAAGAGGAGTTAAATCTGAATTAGTTTTTAGCACATTATCTTTCATGAACGAAATATGTATTAGGTTGTCGACGATTATAAGCCAAAACGCATATATAATGAAGCTGAAACACGATTCACTAATTTTGAATATCTGCGTTAAAAGAATATTTGGTACACAGCTTGGAAATATTTTTAGATTTAATGTATGGCTTTTACCACTCAGTAGCTCCACTTTTCATGCTAGATTCTTGTATATATCCTTTATATCGTATTGTAGAAATACTAAAGTGCAATTTCTTTTATTCAAGTGTATTTAAATAATTTTCTTTCATAAACAATGTTCCATTATAAAGGTGAACATATCCGAAATAAAACATTTTTTTTCTTCGCGTTGTCAAACACTGATTATTGACAATCAAAATATTTTGTCTAATACTCCTAGATTTACTACTCCTTTTAATACTTCCACTGATACCAGTGTTTCTACTGCTGTTATTATTTTAGTTGTTGTTGTTTTCCTTCTTCTGTTGATTTTCTTACCTCTTTATCTTATATTATTTTTCTTTTTATTCTTATTCTTCCTCTTCTTTTTCTTCTTCTTCTTCTTATTATTATTATTATTATTATTATTATTATTATTATTATTATTATTATTAAGTAACTACGAGCTCAGGTGGGGCCAAGCCTTGCATCAGTAGAGAACACTGCTACCAAATAGTAGATACAAATATCACATGGTCCGAGGCATCCAGAATCTGCAAAGAGGATGATGGACACCTGATCTTCATAGAAACAGCAGAGGAGCAGCAGGTTATAGCAAGTACATGCTATTTTATCCAATATATTATTGTCGTCATTTCTTTTAAAATTCGTTACGGTAGCTGAATTTGTCGGAAAAGTTTTAAAGATTATTCTCATCATGTTTTGCTATGGATATACATATTGAGCAGAATTAGTATATCTTATAAACTAATTATTGCTTGGTTGCTCGATTTAGGATTTTACGGCGCACCAGCACAGTAAAGCTATATAGTGTCAACAAGCAATTTAATTTTCTTTTTAAAAACACGACATAACACTAGTTGAAAATGTATGAAGGTTAATTATCAACGGAGATGGAAATTTTGCTTCTATACTTAAACATAAATTAGATACGGTTTATATATGTTTGACCAATACAAATTCTAGCGATGACCGCCTTGTTCTTCCGAATGGAGGCAATTCATCTATTATTAGTTTGATACAAAGAGATTTGTTCTTGACAACATCATTGAATATACCTGCAACGTATTAAAACATTTTCTTATACCATAGTTTTTATTACTGTGTTGTATTTTAAAATCAGATGGTTAAATACCAAATACTAAATTATATGATCCCTTTTTAACTAATTCACAAAACAAAGTCTTTGGTTGATCCTCAATCACTGAATCGACATATTTAAGGAATGTTATGTCTTATATCAAGTGACAATGCAGAACGTGTTGATATTGATTCCTATCGAATGTTATCAGGGACATACGTTTCAAATGCAAATTCTAAATACAGATCTACAGCGCATTGTATTAAAGATACAGGAAAAATGATTTGACTACTTTCCAGCGAGTTGACGATGCTCCCACGAATTGGATCAGTTGTCATTTATAAACAGGTCAAAATGTGTAAACACTTTAATACACGTTATTGAAAGTTCCACACAATTGAAGCAACGCAATTTATGCTCAATAAACCAGTTTTTATTTTATACTTCGTATTTCTTCAGTGCAAAAGTATTGTAGGCGGATATCTCGTTTATAAAAGAAGCAAAAATGTATCTGATTCGTCGTCTTACCAAATATATTGTTTTGTTACTATAATACTGCTTATTTCTGTGACAAAAATGCACTTACATTTCAGATCAGATACAGAAACGGAACTTTACAGTGGGTGCATTATGGATTGGGTCAGCAAATGTTCATGCGGAGGATGGACCCAGATGGGATAATGGGAATAATTTCTCCTACGTTAACTGGGCAAAAGGTATAAACATATTTGTTGGATTTCTTTAACTGAAAAGTAGTTTTATTATAGTATTCACATATGCTCAACACAATGTTATTGACTTTCCTAGAACTGGTCTAATTTCAACACAGCTTTGTTTGCGGAAAATGTTGGTAAATATCCATGTCTTATTTTATATTTAAAACACTTACAAGGGGCCATCATATTATCGTCATGGTCGAATACACATATCTGGGTAAACGAAATATTTGGTTAGTACTTTTAGCCAATCAATGGCTGAAGTTGATAAGAGATCATGATGATTTTAGTAGATTTTACAATGAATGTTTTGGATCAAGATTAACGACAAATGCCTGTAATCTTCACGAAATAGACCTACACTTTAAAATCATCTCAAACGTAGGATATTTTATGTAGCTAAATGAGAATGTCGAGATTGCTGTGAGCCATAAGCATGTACTACTGTATGGTGTTATAGCAGAGAGAGAGAGAGAGAGAGAGAGAGAGAGAGTGCAATGGGCACTAAAATGGCACCTTCCTATGCCAATATTTTCATGGGGAATCTTGGAAGCACCACACAGGCCCATAAGCTAGTATAGATTAACTGACGACATAAAATTGAAATGTATCATAGTATGACCCGTTTTCAAAATAGATTTAGAATTCGCCAATAAAACCTTAACTATGCGATTAAATTTACTTTTGATTCATTGAACAAGTCCTTGTAATTTTTGACATTGTTTCCACAATTTTAGACTGTAACCTAGACAATGAACTATTTTAGAAACCTATATAATCTCACCAATATCAACTCCCATCCAAAAACCTTACCCAGCACGTACGGTATGTACGAAACAATCAAATACATGCTGTAATCCTGCTACATTCGAACGGTGACCCTAAGAGTTTAAGTGACACATTAGAAGGATAGGATACAGAAACAAATTACATATAGGGGGCTTCAATCAAACGTTTAACAGTTCCTACACAAACATTGGCACCACATTGAATCATCCGAACCTCTCAAAAGATATTTCAAGCCGTTCCTATGGATGCATTACCATAAACATACAAATTGCAAGGACTATCTAATACGTGACAGGGAAACTTCAAGTCAGACCACCTATTCAGGCACATACCTTTGCAAAGACAGGCTTTACCTAATTTACAAACATATACTTGATACTAAATCTTTCCCAAGTTAGACAAGATAAACGATGAATCTAAACATACGAAGTCGAAACAGTAATATTATACATCTCCTTAAAAGCCTTGATTTCACAGAGTGAAGGAACGAATAATCACAAAAGCCAGATTAGCAACAAAATCAACGCGAAAGTCGCCAACCACTACAATTCCAATGGACGTTCAGTCGTGCTCCTCTAGATAATATCTATTGAATCTAACCCTGGGTGTACAGACATGGAACGCACAAGTAAGGAATGATGCAGATACTTCAACTGAAAACTCATGATAAGTTGGTCCTAAAACATAAATTGTATCCTTCACTTTGCAATCTTAGACAAATTGCAGGTAATCACTGTTGCACCCGACATAAACAGTGATCTAATATCTACCCAAGTAATTACATTTTTCTTAAGCATTCTTCTTCATCATCATCTTCTTCTTCTTCTAGTTATTGTACATTATCCCGACAAACAATTATCTTATTATCGTTTCTTCAGAACTTCCTTCCATAGCTCTTCTGGGAAACAATTTCCTTACAAAATCCTGTAAATGGCGATTATCTCTCGCCACGCTGTCTTTCTGTCCTTTTTTCGAATTAGGTCAGACCAAACTATTGTTCGTTCCGTGACAGACACAACAACTCATTCGTCTATTATTTTTTAGCAGCCCTGTATTATATCTCTTGTAAAAGTAATTACCACAATAAACTTGTAGTTTGTATGTATTAGTTTTTTCATTTTTTGTACCAAATCAAGGTGAGCCTAATAGTCCACCAGTCGTCGAGAACTGTGCAGAAATGTATACCTCCAATTTCAAGTGGAACGACAGATGGTGTACACATCAGAGAGGGTACATCTGCGAAGAGACAGGTACTTAATCAGATAATTAGGAAAACAATTACAACATCAATAGGACTATGAATATTAAGTTTCAACCATACATGATCACAAAAGTACGATGATAGCATTTGAAAAGTACATTATTTAGAGACGGGCTAAGATTTTAGGATATAAGGAAACTATAATTACTGGCATAAACCAATATGATTATTCTATGCTGTGCACCTAAATTATCTGATGGTGAATTGAAGTAATAAATATCATAAAATATGCTACCTTGCCTGTTTTTATTTAATACTTTTTTGCGTCCGGTTTTACGCTCACTGATAATGTTTTATACGTGGCTAGCTATCTGCTTAATTATAGTTTAATAACAAATTTATTATCATGAATCTTATAGTTATTGAAATAAGCATTTTGTTATTACTCTATTCATGCATGACCCAAAATAATGCTAATGGAAACACAAAAGCTTTAGTTTAACTGAAATAATGCAATAAAGATATACATGCGTGCCACAATATATAATAACCAGTGAGATTTCCAACCTTTATATTACACTTATGCAAGAATTATGAAAATCTCAAACGTTTTTACATGTATCAATAAATGCGTATGCTAGCTAATCTCAAGAGATTATTAGGCATATGGCTATCCTGTAGAATCAACTGATGGCCAAATGGGACCTTGGCATGTCGGTGTGGAACCATGCGACCGACCCTGTTGGCACAATGTAAAAAACGGGTTAATAGAATAGACGAACAACGCCGCGAATCAGTATTCAATCTCTATCTCTATGATGTGAGCCATCTATGCATTATGCAATGTCTATTGGAAGAGAGGTTTACGGTCTTACATGTACTGTACAATCAGAAAATAGCTCAAATAACCACTCACATTTTGCTATAAATGTGTCGTATATACTTTAATCATCTTTGTTAAATAGATCGTGTACTACAAGCTTGTAGGTAATCGTGACAATTTTATTGAGTGGTTCTTTAATATCGTTTATAAATAAAATCTAATGTTCCTTAAAAAGGTCAGGATGATTGTCTTTTCACAAGTGACTTGCTAGACTAGCTGGCTATATGAACACTTAATATATATATATATATATATATATATATATATATATATATATATATATATGTATGGATGCATGTATGTATATGAGAGTCAAAGGTCCAAAATATGAAGTGTTTTATAGGAGTGTAGCTTGTCAGAAATCTCCTTTGTGAGAACTGTTACTCCAGTGAGTTATCCAAATTATTTCTCTTGGAAAATCCAGTAATTCGCGGCTTTGCATTAATCCAGTAATTCACGGCATAGGTCAAATTGTCCTGTGTTAGACGGTGGTCTGTAGGATGTTTCACTCCTTGATATTTAGATGTTGTCAGTTATATACATTTTTATTGCATCTTACGAAATAATATTTTACAAATCATGGCATATGTTTCAATATAAAGAAGAACACGATCGAAGATTGTGTGATCATATGGTTTACTAAGATTCTATTCGTTTCTCTAGCATCATCTCTTTGTTTAGCATACGTTTATCACACACTAGTATTAGTTTATCACACACTAGTATTAGTTTATCACACACTAGTATTAGTTTATCACACACTAGTAATGTATCTACACTTGGTTAGGATATTTAATCCTCTGGGGCAAAATAAATTCATTATGATCTTAATTTTACTCACCGGATAAATGCATTCACTAAAATCTTAAGTTCTAGCCTTTAAACAAGTTTGACTTCAGTCATTTGACTTGGTGTTTATGTGCTCTTCGAGAAATCTCAACTAATAATTATAGACTGAGATTTAATTATTAGATTTAAAATGCTCAGTAACATACATATATGCAAAACAGGAAATACGAATAATAGACCACTAAACTAGTTTTCTAATCCGGGACTATAGCCTTTGGCGATTCGTTCGTCCTAATATCATCACAGTATAGAAAAGCCAATATCAAGTTCATTAAAAATTTAATACTTGTCCTCATTATCCAAAATACACTATGTACAAGGAGGTTCAATATTATTGTTGCAAATCTAAACTCTTAATTGTTCGTTTTTTACATTCGATGTTCAAGGTGTTTAAGGTTGGGAGATTTCCTAAGTAAAATATATTTTCTTGTATCTATGAGCAACTTACCAAAGTTTGATTTAAAATTGCGTACAATCAGATTTATGTTGTGTGGCATGGTATGAATTATATTTTCACATTTCAAATATACAGTTCAATAGCACATGAATTGAACTAATTGGACTAATTGTGTTTAATGAAAGGACCTACTTATTAATTTTAGCAGATTATAAACCAGAGGTAGTTACTAACAGATCGGTTATAAAGTGTTAAGGAAATTTGTCGGTTTTGAACAGGTGAAATGTTTTGGAGAAGATATCTGGTACTTAATTTGAAATTATCCTAGCTTCACGGTATTCATTGCCGTCTTGAGTAAAGATTCATAGCTGATTTATCTGAACATACAGGCTCTACACTTATCATCACTATAGCCAAGACGCTATCGATTGTCCACAGAGGCATAGGCTGGTGAAAAAAATGGGGGTAAACTCTGCATCTCTAAAGTTTATGTTTTACATGCAAGTTACTTAATTTTAGGCCGTCTATTTTGTATTATTATTATTATTATTATTATTATTATTATTATTATTATTATTATTATTATTAATTTTGAGCTCAGATGGTAGCGAGCCATGCATGACAGTTGGAAATATACGGCATTGCTACCAAATAGTTCAAAATAAGATAACATGGACTGAGGCTTTCGACATTTGCAGTCAACATGGTGGCATGCTAGTTACCATTGAATCAAAAGCGGAGCAGATGTTTATAGAAGGTACATGATATTTTATTTAGAATATGTTGTCCTTTTCTTTCTTTCTAAAGCACGGTATGCCAGCTTTATTTATTAGATAAATGTTCTAATGTATCATCATGATATCTAGAGGGTATATCTTTGTACACATGTAGACGTTCCTTACCCAGAAGGAGTATATTAAAAAGTTTAACGATTTTGCAAATTACCGACCATTGAATCTGTATATCGAAGGAATGACATAGATCATAGCATGTAACTATGTAGAACATTTGGATATTAAATTATATTCAATGATAAACTTCAATCTTCTGTGTTCAATGATAATCATTTTTCCCCACCGTTTTAAACTCCTCTAAATTCAATAGCTTTATTGAATCAGCCAAATAGATTGATTTAATTTGCATCTTTCCTTGATCAAAGAAGACACTAAGGTACGAATGTTGCACCGGACACGAGATAGAAGAGTAAGTCTCATTTACAGGGTTGGAATCAAGTATAAAACTTATATCACAATTGTTTTGAGGCTCCCTAAGATTCAAACAAACGATTGGTTCTCAATAAGCATGTGTATATTGGGGTCCGAATTCGCTCAATGAAATTCATTTTATATTCATGGATTTAGTCTAAGATGAGGTTAAATATGATTTTATATATATATATATATATATATATATATATATATATATATATATATATATATATATATATATACCATGATATGTTAACTTTTACCTCCAAACAGAGACTAAACCTTACATTAATTTACGTTGCAGACCAAATGCAGAATATAACGTTTTCTGTGGTGGGGCTATAGATAGGGGCAGACAAGTTGCACCCGGAAAATAAACGTACATGGGTTAATGGACAAAGATTCACATATGTAAACTGGGCAGAAGGTATAACAATTGATACAATTTATTGACGTTTCTTTAAAATCAAGTATTTATACCGGTGTTCATATTTATTTGAAGGTATATAACTTATATAAAACAGGATAACGGTTTAGCAAATGGAAGCCAGTGTACCCTTTTCAGATTATAAATGTTGTGGATTTATATAATTGCCGAGCTTTCGAGTCCTGTGCATTGTTTAAATAGACAATCTAGACAGCTGTCGAGGCCTAGAAATATCTGATGAAAGGCCGTCACGTTAGATAAATAGTGGGGCAAATATATTTGATTAAACGAAATATTTGGAAAACCAGTTTTGCAGAATGTCTTTTCGCAAACCAAGAATTGAAGACTCAAAAGCATTATCAAGTATTATTGACCTGTACAATTAGACGTTTGTTATAAAATTTGATCAAACATTAAGAACAATTTTTTAGTTCTTCAGAAATCATTGCAAACAGTTTTATTAGAAGATCAACTAGGGTACTTATATGGTTTAAATGGAATGAAGTGTTAATTTATGTTAATAGTCTACATGCATTATTGCAATGGCTTAACAGCAATGTGAGTGATAAGTGGGAGCTATATCAATAATTGCATAAGGTATCATTATCTTCATTTTGTATTTCATAAATCGTTTTATATATGTTTAACACTGAGCAGAACAACGAGATATCATAAACAATATTTCTTTATAAAATCATTTTATCACAAAGTGCCTATTTACTCATTACATGACATTGATTCAATAAAATGTGTTTTAATAATTAAAGGGGAGCCTAATAATAAACCGTACGTCGAGAATTGTGCAGAAATATCAACGTTTGATTGCACCTGGAACGACGAAATGTGTTCAAGTCGAAGAGGGTATATCTGCGAGTATCCACGTACGTACACCATGAATTATATACGCAATCACAATGGAACCAGTCTTTAACATGGGAAGATTATCTGTGTCAAACAAAATTTATGTACGCTTTGCAGAGGTATTCTATTGTGGCGACTGACAAAAAGGTGACAGGTGTTTCAATGAAAAATTCGTACTAAATTATTGAATATCGTAAAATATTTTCCATTGCATATAGTCATTTATTTTTTGTTTTTCTGGTTTGAATCAGTTGAATAATGTTTGTTATGTGTCGACCTTATGAGTAAATATTGTTTAGTAGCACATTTATAATAATAAAATTAAACATTTGGTGTAAGTTTTCAAAGCATCGCTTCATCCAAATACATTAAAATGGCATCGTTTATTGATGTTGTTTCCATTTAAGTTTGTCACTTTCTGAAAATGGCACAATACAGATATTTGACAATGTGCAAAACCTCCAGTGAGTTTGCATAACTTTTTTTAGAGCTATGCATGACTGATACAGCAAAGGCTTATTATTTGGTTCTTCTCTCTTTTCAGCTAGTAAATGGCTGACCTTTATGATTCATTTGTTACTTACAGTGCTCCATGATTGTTCTTGAAAAGTTTCCAAATGATGTTGAAAGCATTGCAAGTATTTGAATCTCTTGTAATAGGATCATACAGTTTCGTCTGTTTTTATTTTTGTTTTATCTAGCTCTAATATTGCTTTTCTGTGGCCATTGAACGCATCCATTATTATCTGTAAATATCAATTATGGGCTTTTGAGATGTCGACTTTGTACAATAACATATAGGCTGCATATCATCTATGAACAGACATTTCTATGGACTTACTAGTATTTATTAGAGGTTGTAAATTGTTTTTTGTTGTTGCTAGATGCTTTTAAAAGTGGCCAATATTTGAGAACTGTCCATATCTGATATATATAGTCGATCTGATTCGAAAAGTTTCTTGTACTTTCTTTTTCAGGATTGTAACAATGCATGCGATGTATTTCAGAAACAGTATTGTGTGCAACGTCTATTTTCCTTTCGTATACATTTTGTGTTTACGTCCTGTAACTCCACTACCCCCACCCACGTTTCATGTGTGCTTTTTCGAGATGTCGGTGGTTTTCCATTTATACTTCGGCACGGTAATCGTTCTATTCTTACTGGCCACGAAGTATAGCTTCGTCATTGTATTGAGACTGCTTTGTGCTGCAGCGAGATGTTCTGCATAAACAAATTCGCGCAATGCAGTAGTAATGAGATTTATTAACAGTAATATAACATATGATTCGCAGTGCACCCAGACCAACGGTGGCTGCTGCCGTATGCTTCCGCAAAAAACACCTACAAAAGCAAACTTCCGTTTGTATTTCATAAGCAACGCAGTTCTGGTAGTGATTTCATCTCGTAGTTCTTGGTTCTCTTTCATCCCCTTGCCACGAAGGTAACCCTTTAGATTAATCGTAGTTCACCGATTAATGCTGTGATCTCAATGCATAATTGCTCCACATGCTCACATTGATGATTTGCGAGATGCACACGTACTTCTAGTAATTACTTTAACTTTACTGGTACAACTGAAATAACAGTACTATGTCTGAAGACTATATGATCATTTAAATTGCATCCGAAAAGATGTTTCTCTTCTCCATCAAAACAATTATACCCGAACAAAAGTGCGCATTTTTGGAATACTAGTCGAACATTTGCTCTACTTGTTTTAGTCAATGTTGCTGAAACATAATCAACGGGGAACGCAACAATGCTGGACATGTCGTTGAAAAATAGAAACCGTGAAATTTTTTACACCTGTATATACAGCCATGGGCTTAACATTTTCACGTGCAGATTTAATACAAAAATACATTCTAGTTGGTATTGTTAAATAAAGATAGTGTAAATGTATGGATATCTCTTCGGCTGTTAGCAAGATTATATTTGAACGCATTAGGTTCTGGCAAAACCACTCTTGACGTATTTTGGTCAAAAAATGGAACGAAATTGCTATTGATGTAGGCAGCTGGTCGAGCATGCTTTCTGTAAATCCCGTGTTAATTGAGAGCTAGTTTAGAATATACGACTTATATGTGTAACAAGAGAACCGGGTGAAATTTTTCAGATTCACAACATAACACTGCTGACGATTATGACTAAACAATGGAAAGATGGATATAGATTACTCAGATAGCAAACATTGTATAATTTTAATGATGTTGTACAGTCCCTAAAGATACAATGGGTTTTACGAACCCCAAAATTATAGCTTTACAGCTGATACCATTCCTTTTGTTGGCTTTACAGCTTGCACCACATAGACCTCGATTCCTCCGATAATTGGAATGCTCGTGTCCCTCTAGTCACTCTGGACACCACTGGACACTACATATACTGGACAACTATACAACTGGGATACTCTAGAAACTGCACATTTCCATACATTTGAAAATACCGAACATTTCCAGACACTGGGCAGCTGAAAACATATCCAATACCGTGTACTATTTATATGACACGGGTATAAAAACATAATGACGTTATATACATAATAATACAGGCACAATAATTTCAAAACGACAAGTTCAGAAACAAAAAACTACCCTGCTTGATAAGAATCCTACTGAACTAAACATTTCTTAAAAATGTAGCTTTTAGATATTACTAATACAAAATCCTTCGTTAAGTCGGAAACAAGAATATAAACGTGTGCATTATTCCGTGTAAACCAAAGCTATAAATCAAACATACATTGACGTGGTAGTACAATAGAGTTATCGTATATACGAGACATTTTAATTAAATTAAATACCTCTATAGCTGAAGATGTGCAAAACCTTATAGTAGATCGCCGACTGGCAAGACGTTTCGTAATGTAAAGACCTTTACATGCGGTGAGGTATTTATACACGGGTATTAACTGTGTAACGAAGGCATTCGGCTTGTCTCATGAAAAGCACTTCACACGGCATAGGATGAACCGAACTCACTATTTTCGAATGCGACACAATATACATTAATCACCCACGGGTATAGTTGTACGCCAACAATGAAATTCAAGTAGCACAAATTTAATAAATAAATAAAATGGGTTTATACAATTTCGTGACAATATGTAATGATAATTTTATCTGAAACACAAACAGAAAATGATAAAGTAACCCTCTGGATCATTGTAGAATCATTAAAACAGAATTTTATCTTTAGTTTTGAATGCTACTGATATCGTATGAATATATATATATATATATATATATATATATATATATATATATATATATATATATATATATATATATATATATATATATATATATGTAAGAAAATGGTGCTCCGGTGTCGCATTTGTTACGCATTTATTATGTTACACTAGATTGACTATTAAAAATGATGTTTAGTGGCTCCATACAGTTCAAAAACAGAGCATTATAAGTAAATGCGGATATGACAGACATTTCGCTAAGATCTGAGATTTAGCTATATCAATGCAAATAGTGTCAGCCAAAGTAAGTCGACCATTTGTTACTTTAAAGTAGTTTTTTCTTCTCCTTCGCTGATCAGAATTTTAATGTTTTTGAATAGAAAATTACTTCACATGATGGCATGGGTACCTGAGGGATCTAGTCTTTCCTGACAGCTTCCTCCGCATCGCAAGTATTTTTAAACGTGTTTAAATACAACCGATTGCTTGGCACTAAATAGCCTAAAAAATGCTGGTGCGCCGTTAAAAATCAATCAATCAATCAATAAACATTAGGGATCTTGTCTTTTCTCATGGGTTCCTCCTCATCGCTGAGCGATTGATCTGGTTGAATTCAGTTTCCGTTTATAATAAGAACTCCGCTCGTTGAATACTAGGATGATGTTGATTTCTGTCCAGTTCTTTAAAACAGTCCTCTCAGCTGCACCATAATATATACAATATTAACGTTAGTTGCATTAAGCTTCCCAGTTTGATCTTGGAAAATGACATGCTCGCCAATGTGGAATGAACAAAAAGCCAGCTAGTAAACCCATTTTATCCCTTGTTGTGACAAACATCTTGCCAGCGACGAAAGGTCCGTAAATATTAATATAGTTTCTTTACTGTCATGTACTTTCTAAGTAACAAGGTACATCAAACAATGCATGGGTACGGGCGCACGCTCGAGTGCGCGCAGCTCATTAATCACAAGATCGTCATATATAGACCCATTCAACCGAATTTATAACGTAAATGCCAAATAAAAGAGAATATGCGGCTCTTGTACAATGACAACGTATAATCAGTGCTAAATTTGCTTTGATATATTAGAACGTCAAATTTCTATAGTTAGTGATTAAATCTGTTTCCCCATTGAAAATCCGCTCACGAAAAAGATGGTATTACATTATATAAGAGCCAGTTACTAGACTAAATAAAAAAGGCAACTAATTAGTAAATGCACACTGCACACGTATAAAGTCTAAAACATATTTAAAGAATGTGTCAATGATACAAATCTTTTAATATGACCATACAACTTAAGTATGTACTTGGGCAGTAGCATTAGTAAAGCAGCAGTTTCCTTGGTTACTAATCTAGGTCATATTATCTTTCCGTGCATGCTTACTTGTATGTCCGCAAGATATCAGGCCAAAATCATGAGTGGTAGAATGCTGTGCCCAAGAGAAGGAAGAAAATCTATATCCCTTATTAACCAAAACATTCGCTGAATCTTTGTCATAAGAAACGACAAAACAAATACAAATAATAAAATCGAAATAAAACGTTGAATTCGGAACCTTTACATCTGTGTAAATCTAATAGAAGTATTATCTAGAAGAACTGGATATATAGTCTTTTGGTTTCAACTCCAGACAGCTTTAAGAACACAGACGATATGTAATTAATTGTTCGAGGTGTAGACTCAGGAATGCATGATTCTAGCTTACCATGTGTATGGCTCTTAGTATGTTTGATCTTTATTGGAACGGAAAAGGTGGATATATTGAAGAGTTCTGGTGAGAGGTTATTTAATTGAAAATAAATTCGTTTGATTTTATTAAATTCTTTGTTGTCCTTGGTCTTGAATGGATGGAGAATGTAGCCGCTAGTAGGAAACATTCATAACTAGGGTCTTATTCAAAGAAAACCTAATTAATTATTTTTAATGGGGTACATGTTTCATGTTTAAATATTTTTTGAAAAAAGATTACATTGTAGACACACACATGCTGATGAGAGTCACTATCATACATATTTTATTTGAAAGACAGATTAGTAGCTGGAGTATCAAGTCTCTCATTTTTGAGTTCGTTTTGCATTATGTATATCCATAGTGCGTGCTTCCATGATTGTAGATTGTAAGGGTAATTTTTAAACAACATATTACATGATCATCTTATGTATATGACTGTAGAGTTTACTTTACAATAATTATTCTTTTTAAGACACGTTTACGTGAATTTGTTTTCTCTTGGAACTTCTATTGTCTATCTGATATTTGTCTTGTTAGTAAGATACAAATACGTTGTTTACTGAAATCTGAGTTTCAAATCTAACCTTATTTGCAAACCTTTCAATGTTCTAATACAGGTATGATGATAAAATCAACGTTCGTATAATCTTATTGTATCATTTATATAAAGTCTAAATCAATCATAATTTTTAATTTCTTTTTTAAATGAGTCTTTGTATAATTACGTTTAGTTGGGTTCAGATATAGTTTGAAGGAAACATTTACTGGAATTCAGTATTGAAATTGCAATTAGTACATCAAACTATTCAAGACTATTTGTACATCATCACTAACTCTTCATTTTGTTTCATAATAACCTTTATATTTTATACAAACTGTGATGTCGTCATGACATGAGTTCTATAATAATAATAATAATAATAATAATAATAATAATAATAATAATAATAATAAAATTAATATTAATAATAATGATAATAATAATAATAAAAATAATAACAATAATAGTTATTATTATTATTATTATTATTATTATTATTATTATTATTATTATTATTATTAACAGTAAACGCATCGGCATTATTTCCTATAGTTTTAGGTACGTCAGATCTGCAGGTCTGGGTTATTATTGTACCTGTGGGGTCGGCGCTGATTCTTCTTGTAGGCGTGTTTTTACTCTGCTGCTTTTTTAAAAAAAGGTAATATTCTGTGATATGTTTTTGCGAAGTTTTCTTCTATTTAGACAGCTGTTAAATGGTTTTTGAGATAAGAAGCCAGCCCAAATAATACCTTGTTTTAAGTATGAATAGTTTGTATTGCCCAGGTACCTGAGTCTAAGATATTTAGTTCTGATCGTAGAGTTTGAAACTGAAATATCGTTTTATATTATAAATATATAATTTATAAGGTTACCCTATAAACAATTGGAAAATTATACATTTTTCATCTGATCAATATATCCATAAATAGTTTGTTTTTTTACGGTTGTTTTGATAGGTACGAAGATGAAATTTGATTTGATTTAGCCTCCAATACATAAAGTATTTCGAGTTAAGGAAACTGCTGCTGGGAATGAAAATTGCAACTATTATCTGTAATAATAAATAAATGTCTCCATAGTTCAATACACTTTTTGCTTTGTCACCATGAATTACAGTGATTTTGTCAGATAACGAGATTTAATGTATTCAGCTATCTACCTTATTTTACATATATATATGCTGATTGCTACGTTCGGGTTTTGTACTGTTTACAATATAAATTAACAATGGAGACACGTCATTGTGAAACGGCTATTCATCTTTTACATTTTTCATTCAGCAAATAAATTAAAACTATACCCGTGTTATTCTTGTACAAATATTCTTTAATTCAAAGGCATAAATTACAATTTAGCTTTCGTCTGCTTCATATTCGCTCAAAATGGCCAATTACGTTCATTTTGCTATTTTCTACGGAGTGTTTTCAACAATTAGATGACAAAAGAGTTAAAAGATAATGCGATGGATGTTACAAACGCTGACAATAAAAAACACCAAATGAGACTGATAAATTCGCACACATTGCACCCCTTGACTTCAGTCACCCTAACCATACACAAACTCAACAATAATAGAGTGGGAACTGGGGCAGTTGAGAGGTATAAACTTAAATTTAATACATTATCTGAGGTGGACTTAAAAGCTATTGACACAAATCAATACGTAGAGGCTATTAAACTAAACACAAACTGGGGCATTGGCGTTTTCAATTGTACATTTTTTCTTGTTTTAGTTTTGTTTGCTTATTTACGTGCGTGGGTGTTGGTTGTATGGCGAATGTAACCACGTACACAAAAATAAAAACAAATATTTATGAGACCATTATTCAAAGACTAAATTAAAATTTTAAATGGTAAAACTACCATTTCCATCCAATGTGACTGAACATCATTGAAAATTGTATATAATAATCAATAAAGGTGATTGCTTTTTTTTCATGTGTAGTCATTAATTTCATTCAGCACTCATCCATGCATTCAAACAAAACATGGCCGGTTTTGCCAAGCAATTATATATTTAATAACCTTGTCAAGAAAACTGAAACGGTTTTGTTAAGTATTAACTTTGATGAAAAAGATATAAAATGTTATTCCTGTATAGGACATACTAAAATTTTAAAAAAATAATGTTATTTGTTTTATATGAAAAGAAATTTTGCTGACACCACAGGTAACAATTGCCTAAAATATAAAGTATGACGTTGCTGAATAAACGTTACTGTGACAGTAGTTACATTTCATTTTACTGCTCCATTGGATTCTAGAGATAAACTTGATACAACTTCAATTTTAGGAGGAAGAACCAAAAAAAAAAGAAAGTCGAGGTCTACCAAGGCTTACAGGAAATGGAAATGAGAAACGCAGAGCACATATATAATGAACATATTGACCTTTCTGACGGATATATTACCATCGATGACTATTCTTCGAGACCCGACGACATGACGCATAGAAAAGAAATATATTAGAATCTGAGTTGCAAATTATGATTAAACGAGCGAGCATTCTTCTCTCAACCAAGTTATCCTGGATGGATGGAACTCTGTTTCTGTGACGGCCGAAATCCACTCGCTAGAACAAGATAGACTAAAGACAGCAACGAATGCCAAGCCCACAGACCACATTATACATGACATAACTGGGTTTAATCAAACTTTCAATATCGTTGCTTTTATTTTTATACAAAAAAATACCTGGCTACATGGATTTAGGAATAAGACGTTTTTCCTTATGAACATGTTTTCAGTCTTTCGAGTCACAGCTGGAGTTATCTGTTCTTTATTTGAAGAGGTATAAGCTTAGTACTCTTCATCATTTCCACCAGAAACGTACTCTTACAGTCAGCCTACAATGCGAATACTTTATGATTAAATGCATTACTGGATTTGTTTTAATCTTTGAATCCAACAGCAACGTAATACATCAGATCTACGTCCTAGACGTATATTTGCGCTTACCTACCTCTAAATGACTCGAATATTTATAGAAATATATCTTACTATAACATGTTAATGTACACTTACTTTCGTCGACTTTATTGCATTCTCTATTCTAGTGTGCTTAATATCTTCATTTTCATAGGTTTTCTTTAGTATGTTGAATAAATATCAAAACAGCCAATTCAACTATAAGACAAAACATATGAAGTCAGAATTGAATAATTGTAAACCATCATCAATGATTCGCATCTAATGTATTTGGATCATGCCTGAATTTTAAAAACAAATTGATCAATAATATCATTTAAAGCGTGCTGAATATTTTTCATCGGATTGAGGTACACACGGGCTGAATATTGTTAACTGATTTAGCTATTTACTGCTGGTTTGTTGTGAAGTTCTCACTGCTCGTATATTACCATTGCTAATACTAATGTGCTATCAAAATCAATTATAAAATGCATAATAAAGATTACAATGAAAAGTACTGTTGGAAATGACGTGGGATAATCAAGTCTCTTGAATAAGAATAGTGAAATACGGTTTAGACAACCGAAGTAATTCGTGTTCTTAGAATGAAAATAAAACTTGAATTTGCATATTTTCATTTATGTTATTCATTATTAATTAACAATATAGAACACATAGATATATTAACAACACAGTATTTGTCCTAACAAGAAACATCAGTACAGATTTTCGTTAATTATATTTAAGTAATAACAACATTGTTTGGAAGAGATCATTTATTATTTTCCATCATGATTTTTAAGTGAGAAGAAGTACAAAGTCATTAAAAGTGATCAATAAAATCATAAATCTAGGTAGGGGAAACCAATCAAAACTGTGCCACATTGCTTAATTCACCGACGCATATTTATCGCGATTTAGAGCAAATAGGTCATAACTGCCTGAAAGTACAGGATAAACATTATAATTCTTTAGAACGAGGCATAACAAAATTGAGATGTCTGAAAGCCTACCTCACATAAGTGGCATTTTTTCGGATGTATAAACGACCTACATTATTTTCGTCATGAGTTGAGCACAGCCTATTTCTAACAGAACTCTGTGCATGTGTGTGATATGATAAATCGTCAATTTCAGAGAGCCGGGATTACGTTCTGGGTACGATTTATAGGAATTTGATCAAATTGTTTCTTTACTGTCTATGTTATGCTGAACTAGGGCAGGATTTACATATTGGTGGCCTAGAAAGAAAATTAAAGAAGAATACAGAAAAAGGGACGAGAATGTGCTTCCAGATTACAAAATTGATTCCTGCATTGAAGAATGTACAAAAGGAGAGATCTGCAGTTACAGGTACATTTCCTGTATCGAATTCAATCAAAAGACCATACAATTATCTACCAACCCCCTCCCATTATTTGGCGGAGGTTAAGAACTTAGTGAAAGTTGTGAAGCGTCGGCCAAGAAAATGCCAGTTTGAA
Source organism: Unio delphinus (assembly GCA_029339505.1). NCBI lineage: Eukaryota > Metazoa > Mollusca > Bivalvia > Unionida > Unionidae > Unio > Unio delphinus. The sequence goes on from JAQISU010000104.1 coordinate 1,907,728, forward strand.
AGAAACACTTGATTTGCAAAGCAGAAATATTCGCGACAACCCGAACGTCACTTACAAAGCTAATAGCGGAACTAATAACCAGGATACAGAGACTTTATTGAAAATAATTAGCCATCCGTGCGGATCAAATTAATTATGAAAGAGTTCGCAAAATGAAGAAACCGAAAAATGCCAAATACCGGCATCGACCGCGATTCGTCGTAGTAAAAGTGACTTTTTTTTTAAAATGGGCAGCACCAGACACGTTGCGAAATTAGAAATATGGAATCAGTGAACAATTCCCATTTATCTCCATGGCGGTTGATAACGATGGTTCATGAACAATTACCTCGATTTTAGATTCAATCCCCGGTGGTAGATTTTATCCTGCGTTGAATTTATTTTTTGATGTCCTCGATGTCATAAGCTCCTTTGGGAAGATATATTGTTTGCCAATCTGGAGTTCCATCAGGGGTGTCCTTGTTATTGGTGTATTACCAGCGAAAGAACTTGATCTGATATTGGACCAACTATATTAAACTCGTAGTTGAGTTAACGCGATTTCCTTTGCCTGGAATCGGAGTTGGGAATTTTCAATATTGAATTCATGTTTTTTTGCCGTGGTTAATATCATCGTTGTTTTCACCAGGGTAGTATTTTCGACTATTCGTTGAAGTAGTTCTGTTGGCGTTGCCATCAGTGATGTCTGCGATCTTATTATTGTCATCGTGTTGGTTTTGTTTCCTAATTTTGACATCGCGGGGTCGTAAATGCTTACCATCGACGAGAACTCGATATCGGATATTATAATGTCGTCAAGTGACGATGATATCATCGCGGATAATTGCGAGTACTCGGTTGATACCGAATGGAATTTAACAACGTAATCATGTAGTTAGCACTGACTGCACAATGATATTTTAACCTGAAACCGAATACACGATAGCATCGATGCCGGTAATCCTGCGTCGATATTTTTTAACTTTTGTTTGATACTCATCTGCGAGCGATTTGAGTTTAATTTGTAATTCACAGATTTGATCATATCGATATTGCTGCGTGGTCATTATTCAATTAAGCTATTTACTTAAATCGGTTACGAATTCTACGTACCATGGGATGGATACCCGAGCTAATTTATAATCGATGGAAATTATCGTAAATTGTTCAATAAATTCTTTATCTATTACCGAGCTGATCGTATTGTTTATTCCGGTATGTGAACTCGATGATATATTAAATTGTACCGGTGATGCTAAAATTAGTCTGTATATTCCTTTGATCTCCGTGGTGATATTAATAATATTATTTGTAGGTGTCCAAGCGAAGGATCCATGTTGTATCGGGTATACGTTATTGATATTTCTCGCATGAGACATCTTAACTCGTTCAAGCGTGCTAATTATCCAAGGAAAATCATCCTTGATAGCTTCATGTGTTTGTTTAATCTCGGTGATGAATTATTTTATATCAGTTATATTATTTTGTGATATTGTGATCAGATCTGATAATGACCGTTCTTCTCTAGCAACACCTAATCGCTGATTAATCTTGTCAATATCAGCGAGTTTTATATTAATCTCGGCGAATTTTAAAAGAACATCTGGTTGTTTACCAAAAAAATCAACAACTGTTATAAAATTTTCTACGAAGACCTGCAAATTGACCAACATAAACATCATATTCGGATAGCAGCGTTGATAGTTTATCATCGATGATTTTTATAACAGAGAGTTTCAGTGGAATCACTGGTGGAATCCCAAAGAAATTATAAACTGGAGTTTGAACACCTTCAATATTTTTGTGTAAATTGTAACCCAGTAAATTGATTTATGTGAGCATCATATTCACCACGTAGCGCTTTAATGTATTCATCGATGATCTGTATTCGCTGCTCAACGATGTTAGTCTGTTATTGATGGTTAAATAAGCAACTCCAGGTCGTATTTTACCTGCTGAATCAGAATACCGCGATTAATATTTCCATTGCTTTGTCAAGTTTAACTAAAATATTTTTGATGGAAATATTTCTCGTTTTTAATTTACCTTGGCGGTCTTGGAATACAACTATCTCGTCCGGTGATACGTCTACAAGATGTAATATATCAGATAACGCATCATTGATAAGTTTTTTTACAACATCGAGTGAAACACCTTCGGCGGTTTTTCCTCGTTGGATAGATCTTCCCCAAATGTTAACCATTACACGTTTAAGATCTTTTAAAAAATTATCGCTGGTGTATTCGTGCATGGTTTATGAGGTGGGGAGGGAAATTTTGAGATTGCGGTGAGAACATTTATAATTTCTCGGCTACATATCAGAAGAATCGGTTAATGTCTGTGTGGATAACGTTGAACACCAAACGGGAATCTTTAACCCGTGGACGTATTTGAGAAATTTCCTCGGTGGCGCTGGTCCATACTAGTCGAAATAAATAATTGAGCGCGGATGTATCGCGTATGTGACATAATGAGTTCCACGTCAAGTGTTATCATCGCGATTAATTATACCTGTTTCTGGATTTGATGGCTGAGTAGGTAATTCATATTTCATAAAAACACGTCTGAAATGTTTTATCAAGGATTTTTTTTCTGCGACGATTAAATCAAAATTTGACATTGGAGTTATCAACGATTACTTCCTGGAAGTCTCAATCCCGCCCCGTACCTGGTGTATCGACTGCCTGGTAGTCTCAAACCCTTTCTGCGAAAGGGTCGTCCCTTTTTTGTATCCTTTTCCGGTAGCTTTCTTTAATGCCATGCCAGTGGCGGTACCAACAGCACCAAGCACGGAAGCTTTAGCGACAGCAGTAGCCACGGCGGAAAGTAACGCTGGGATCGCGGCGAGAAAAGAAAATATACCTCCTGATTTTATCGCATTTTTACCGCGGAGGGAGTAAATTCGAACTGAACCCCCGTGATTGTTTTTAGCGCCTTGTTGAAATGATTAAGTTGAGTTTTCGCCAACGATAGTTTTTTTTGTCCACCGCTAGCGATCTGTTCTCGCTTTCAAATTAATTTTGCACCACATGTGATAGCGTTTCGCGATTATAATTTCTTTGATTGACCAGGAGTCATCGTGATATTAACGTGATTGTATGACATTTTTATTTAAATTATATATTGATCTAATTGTCTATGTGTCTTACATGTTTTCTACTGGAGCATCAACAACTCTTATCCTTCCACTAAGAATGACAGCGATTGCTCTATATAAGCCACCACCAACAGGTAGTTCTCTGACACGAGCTTCAAATTTTACATCAACAACGGAGATCCTAGATAAATCAAGATGTTGCAATGAAAAATAATAGATGGGATACAATCTTTTAAAATCCAACTGTGATATCTGTAGGCCAGTGTCAACATTTTGATCACGTCCCATATAAGACCACAAACGATGATACACACGGGCTTTTTGGTTATTGGAACAATCGATCAGAATCTTTCAGCGGGTTCTTGCTGATTGCTTACTCGAAATAATACCTCGCTAACTCCTAATTTATCAAATATCATATGACAACGCTGTTGTTTATTATCTCCTTCTTTTTTGTTTTACCTTGAAACGCAACGAAAATATATCTAGGAGCTGACATAACTTTTTTTAAAGCGACTTGCCATGTAAATATACCAGTAGCGGTACTTGTCATCGTAGCGATAGTGACATCCAACCATGACATCAATGATTTACAACCTTGATCCATAACCTATAATAGTCGTTGTTCTATGGTGAGCGACGAGGTCATTACTGGCATCCACAATGCAAGTTTTGTTAAATTTACTCTACCATCGGCAACACCATCACCAATCCAGACTGCATCATAGTCATGAGGTTTTCTCATAATAACTACGGTATGACTAGATCCAAAGATAACTTTTCTAACATCCCTACAAAAAACAAATATATGAAGCAACAGAATCTCAAACCAAAATCTCCCATTGGCTTCTAACATCGTTTTAAGAGTTGCAAATCCTAGATTGAAATTATGATTACTACCTACGACTGTATCAAAAGCAGCCGCTGGTCTAGGTGGATAAACAGCTGGTTGATCAACTGCAGTAGCTACTGGTGTATTTACTCTACTAAATAAATTAATATCAGCGTGATCAGTAATATCCTTCGCGAACATCATTGAATGACCATCAGATCGTATATAGTCGTCGGAGTATCGAGCTAACCCCAATATTGTAGTTTCGATGCAAGCGTCGTTATCGATAGATTCGATCTTGTTAGAGTTAATCATATATTGTACACTACTAAACAACGCCATGCTACTGTTATTGACAAACCCGATTGGGGTAGTTGAGAGATTAGCATATGCGTTACCAGTAGTACTACCAACTAGTCGACCTTCCACCTCGATGAAATCTTCACATGGTAAGAAGTATTTGGAGGTGTCATCAAACCGAAGTTCAATTCGTGATTTATAATCGGGATTTATCGCATTATATGAGAAAAATTGTTAATCGCGCACAGAATCGTTATATTGAACCTACGCGTCCATATCAAAAGCTTCGTCTGGAACCGATTTGAACATTGTATTATATAATTGTCGATCTAAATCATGATCTTGTTAAACCGCTATTAGCAACTAAATTCGAAACAATATTTTTTGTGATTCATTATCTTGATTTATCAACGGTGCTATTTTTTTATTTACTACATAATTTACTTTTTTACTTACAGGCGGTGACATTAGTTCCGTAGACGATAGTTTTACCGGCGCTGTTCTTTATATTTTCCGAACCAACGATATAAGCTTTTCTCTGGCGGTATTAAATGAATTACCAGCAAGATTACCATCCGCGTTTATGCCCTTATCGCGAATGACACCAATTGCCTTCAGTTATAATTATTTGGTGATAGGTGCGATTTTCGGAGTAATTCGAGTGAATAATCCCTTGATGACATCACCAAGTCCATCTCCGTAGTATTCTTGATAACTGGTAACAGTGAATGTACTAGATGCACGCTGGTTGGTCTATTGTGACTGCAATATATGATCATTTTATTTAAATGCTTTTTATCTAATCAGGTGACAACAATTGATCACTGTGGTAATTATAAACTAATTCCTCGATAAATTCGTGATATACACCAATGTCCAAGATACTTCCTTGAAATAATCGTCGGCAGATATCAGCGGCCTCATTAATTATTTCCTTCGAATTATTTCCAACTCGTTTACCCTTGACGAGAACTTCCAAGTGTGCTATATCAGCGGGAATATTACTCGGACAAACAACAAGACCACTAATATGAACCCCAGATGGAGAAAAACCACCACAGATATTTTCTTCTAAAACATTACCCGGTATTTATTCTTGCTGAGATAAGAAAGATTCAAGCCTTTAAAAAAATTCTTTTTCTTTGTGATTTTTGTTGTTTTTATTCTTCTTCTTGTTCTTTTAGTTCTTCTTTTCGTTGGTATTGTTCTTTTCACTTGTTTTACTTTTTATGTTGAAGATATAATTCTTCAGTTTCATTGATATATTCCTGATATTTTGGATCCTCGTTATTAATTTGTCTTATTTTATTTTTAGCTTTATAAAGTGTATGAACCCAATGACGCACATCTCTGATATATTTTCTATGTTGCTTTAAAATTTTTATTTTTATCGTAATATCCCATAGCAGCAAAATTAATAAAATCCGTTAGATCACTTTTATCAATACGAGCTAAAGATTCATAAGTAAATCTATTTCGTAAATCCTCATCTATTTCCTCGTCTGTTGTTTTTTGGGGGGGTTCAAATCAAGGAGTTTCCGGTTCAGATTGTTTTGTTTGTTTTTTTTTCAAGCATCGGGAGCAGAGCTATTTTTCTTCGTTGTTCGTCAGTAATATATCCCAATATAACTCTCTCAGTAGCTAACGCAGCTTTTTAGTAGCTGAAGTTACAGGTTTAAATAAGTGTTCGGTATCGGTAGCAAAATCAACCCGAGCTTCTTGACGACCTTGTAAATTATCTCTGAAAGAATCTCTTACCGAGAGAAATTTTTTAATTGCAGCCAAGCGTTCTCTAGTTAATCTGGTTAATTGTGATATTTGCCATTATCCATATTATAAAATATATGGTTAATTAATCGCGACCTAATCGTGCACGATTTTATAAAACCCAACCTGGTATACAAGTGGAGGACACATTGACGTACTCGATGCAAATACAATAATAATATAAACAATAATAGTTATTTTGATAAAAAAACACCTGTATAAAATGGTCGGTTCACTTCTTGTGCTGAATGCAAAAATAATAATAATAATAATAATAATAATAATAATAATAATAATAATAATAATAATAATAATAATAATAAAAATAATAATAGAAATAATACTAAAAGTTATTTTAACAAAATAACGCCTGTACAAAAACGGTTTGTTCAGCTCTCCTGCTGCTATACGATTTACGCCGGATGTGCAACCAACCATTCTGTTACAAAAATGTAAATAGGAACAATAACCAAAATAGACCATACCAATGTACATATTAAGGCATCTTTCTGGGGAAAGAATATAAGCCAGCTATAAATAAATGTCATACTGCTAAAATCACCCAGTGCTGAACTATATGCTTTCTGACAATAGGAATTACAAGAAAACAATGAGAAAAGTCTCAAACCTCTACAGGAAATAAATTCTCAAGATCAACTAAGAAATATCCAAAAAAGCAAATCAAAATCAATACAGATCAATAATAAATAATTTGACTAAAGCAAATGATTACATACCTATACAAATGAACTCCAGTTTTGATTAATATAAGCAAATGATTACATACGTATACAATTGAACTCCAGTTTTGATTAATATAGGAATATAAACTCATCCATACTGAACAGTGTTGAGATCGATACGAATATAGAACACTACAAAGTACTAAATGAAAAATTATATTTAAAAGAAATACTCAGAGTACTAAGATATTTCAAATTCATCAAGTTAAATTGTAAATATAAATATTAATATTATATCTTGAATGAGCTCTTGAAATACACAGGGGAAGTCTTTCTTTCATTGTTTCGTCGTTTAATCGAACTATAAATACATGTGTTATCCCATAAATCTGGACTGCAGTGTTTCTTAAACTTATATATAAAAATAAAAATCTTACTCTTCCGAGTTATTATTAAATCTAAACTTTTATATGGACTCTCAGCTTAAACTATTTGGTATGGCAATAGTAGTAATTTGCACGTACTTGCCTGTGGTTCGGGGATTTGAAAAGAATAGATATGATGGACTGAATGTATAAGATGGAACTGGTTTATTAATATTTTCTAAAATATGCCCTGAAAGTAAACAAAGGTAAGCAACATGTACATGCTTTAGGATGAGCTTAGAAAAACTTTTAAATACAAAGGAGAATAGTCGGCTATTGGGTAAATCTAATTAATGGTAAAAAATAGATACAAATTATTGCATTTATCTGAGTCTATTACAGGATTATAATAATGGTCTCAACAAATGGGTTGAGAGCATTCAAAACAACATATTTTAAAGTGGGTTTCCAAAAATACATAACACATTTTGGCTAATTACAATATTTAAGGAATGACTGTTTGATCAATTTACATATAAATAAGTGAATATTCCATAACTAACTCAAACAGCTGAAAATTGTAAAATGCTAAAAACTGAGTTAAAATTAGACCATTATTTGTTAAAAGACCTATCAAATATAAGGTAGATATAAAACGATTTCGGACATGTATTAAGTGTTTACCGATAGAGAAGAAAAGATAGGAAATTTTGCATACATCTGAGAGATTGTGTACGTTTTAAATGCAAAGCTGTGTGGCTGATGAATGTACATCTTTGAATGTAGATATTAGGACAGAATTTTTAGTGAAAGTAATAAGATTGACATTTTCTCTAAATTGTATTAAAGTAATTTGTTCTGTAAGTTTTGTTGTAAATGTTTTATCATAATCATTTTCTCTTTTAATGTAAATTTGTTGTATAGAGTAATCATAACCTTCTTCTCAAGCAGCAGAGAGGGTGAACAGACCACGTTTTCAAGCAAAAATAAGGATTCCAGATCATGTTTTCGAGCAAAATATGGCCTATAGATAACATTTTCGAACAAAATATCAGGTTTCTAACAAATCTCATTTAACCAAAAAAAAGTCTCCATTTTTGCAAAAACGGAGATTTTACGATTTTGCTCGCAACGATGTGGTCATCCACCCTCTCTGCTGCTAAAGTTTTCAGTTCTGGGTAAACAAAAAATAATAAATGATTTTAACCGAATATTTGATCAAGTCCGATACGATATCGTGTCCGAGGATCATGCAAATTTATTGTTGCGAATCCGTGCGGAGTCGACTGAGCATGACTAAAGAAATCTCGAAATTGATTGAAGTCCATATCAGAACACCATGTCTGCCAAATATTTCTAAGAGTATGAGTATCAACTCCGTTGAATACAGAAAGAATATTGCAGTTATTTCTGATGACTTTTGGAACCTGAGTGTAGCGTTGAGTGACATATATCACGTCAGTGTTTTTGTGACGCCCACGGGAAAATATTCTAGCAGGATTTTTTTGCTTATCCAACATTATATCGTCGTATACGACTAAATTGTTAATATCTCCATCAATATCATCAATGCTCGGTGCTTCATCGATATCGGTTATAAAATCAATGGCGTTCTCACCCTTAATTTCTGATGCATTCTCGTTAAAATCTTTTAGCACTTCATAACATCGTTGATCATCTACGCTAGGGGCAATTAAATACAACTTATCCCACTTCATCCATCTCATTATTAAATTGAGCAACAATTGCATTTTACCGGATCCAGATGGCCCGATTATAATCATCCGGATAGAGTTTGGTAGCGCTGCATGATGCTTAACTGGTTCTCTTGTTTTAGTCGCTGAAAAATCAATTATATCCATATTTCTATACATAAATTATGGATCTATATTGTGTGAAGTGTAAAACGCGTACTGGCACAGATGACTTGACGACGATTACAACTAAAAATAACCGATCAGCGCTTTCTGGTAAATGCGTGCAATGTGGTACAAAGAAATTTAGATTTGTGTCTATGAGATCTGATTTTAAAAAAAACGAGGAGGTGATATCGCAGCCAAATTGGCAAAGCTCCCTGGAACCCCATGGGCAAAGTACCCCGGAGAAAAGCACCTTCCAGGATATAGCTACTGTGGACCGGGAACCAGACTTGATATCAGACTCAATGATCAAAATCAGTCCCGACCCGGTGAAGAACCAATAAACGCCATTGATAAGGCCTGTCACCTTCATGATGTTGCTTATAAAAGCAGCAATCTGCAACACAGGCATCTCGCAGATGTGAAATTAATTCATGCGTTAAATGCTATTCCTGATAAATCCTTCAAAGAAAAATTGTCTTCATTTTTGATAAAATCGGCTATGAAAAGTAAATTGATGTTAGGTGCTGGTAATTAATAATATGGAATCAATTTATTATTCCCCAAGAGGATACTGGAGGGGTAAATCAGCAGTCCATAAACTCGCTAGCGCTGCAAAAGTGAAAAAAACCACTGCGGCTAATTGGTTATCCAAACAGGCACTATGGCAAATTTATCTACCACCGCCTAAACAAATTCAATTCTCGCATTTTGATGTGACCGCTCCTAATGAAGTTCATCAGGCTGATATATTATTTCTGCCACATGATCGTGGTTACAAATACGCTTTAACCGTAGTTGATATTGCAAGTCGATACAAAGAAGCAGAACCGTTAAAAACAAAATCAGCCACTGAAGTCGCTTCTGCATTTGAAAGGATTTATCGACGAGGTCCTCTGCACTGGCCAAATCTATTGCAGGTTGATCCTGGCAAGGAATTTCAGGGTGTAGTGTTATCAACAATGAAACATCATAATGTCACCATACGACGAGGGCATACTGCGCTACATCGCGATCAGGCCATTGTAGAACGATTTAATCGGACGATTGCTGAGCGGTTATTTGGATATCAATACGCAAACGAATTCATTCAAGAAAAGCGATCCCGTGAATGGGTTAAAAGATTACCATCTGTGATTACTGCACTGAATAACGAGATTACTAGAACAATCAACATAAAACCTATCAACGCGATTAAAAAGAAGTCAATACCCGTACAACCACAAAAAGATTTCAAAGAACCAATTCTTGGTAGTAATGTCATTGTGAGGTACTTATACGAACCAGGAGAGCTTGAAGGGGGTAGAAAAAGGGCTACTGATCCTATTTGGAGCGTCACTACGCATAAGATATCTATAAGATATCTAGTATAACACGATCAACTGGTAGACCTCCAGTCTATAAACTGGATTCAACTGCCCCTCAGCGGGGTTTTACTCGACAACAACTACAAGTGATTCCCGAGGATACTCAATTGCCACCGCATGGTCTTAACTAGCACCGTTGCGTCTATTGCACTCAAGACAAGTCAACATCACATTATTTCTGACATGACCGAGATTGTTATTTTTTCTGTCTACGGTGAATTGGCGAGGATCCTTATCCGAATACTGCCAATGCATTATACAATTGCAACTCGCGCAGTGATTATTCTGTTGTTTCTTCAGTGTAATTATTAATTTAGCATCAATATCAAATTCTCATTGTTTTTTTTTGTCCTGTTGTTTGTAACCGGAGATTTTTTTATTAATGATGCTAACATCAATATCACTTATTGTTGTGTCATTATCATCACCAATGATTTTATCATCGAGGACAACTCTTCGAAGTTGATTTATGTTTCGTACTCTGGATACTGCGAGATAGACTAAATTCGACCATTCGATGTGATTATCCACCATCCAAACAATTGTATTCGATATAGTCAATCCCTGTGAAGAGTGTATTGTTGCTGCGTATCCTAGCGTCCACGGGGATTTATTAGCACGCAATGCATTTTCGACGACGCTGATATCAACCAGCACAATATCATTTAATACGAGAATTTGTTTTTCACTCTGTTCTGGAATATCAACTTCAATGTTCTGTTTTCGTGTATGCGATGGCCTATAACAAAGGGGTACTGGAAGCGTTGCAAATTTTTCTTTATGCAATTCAAATAACTTCATCTGAAGTGTGTCCCTGACTATTTTTCTACTTGCAATTATCAAATCATTTGGTCTCCATGTTTCCCAGAAATCATTCATTGGAGTTTCTGAAATCACTTCACGCGCTATTTCGCATTGGATTCTATCCGGTTGTAATCTAATTAGCGCTTTGAATTCTCGTAATCGTTCATCAAGTGATCTATAATCAGTGGTAATTTCTTCATAATAGTCTACAAAACCCCTTAGCCATTCATGTGGAGATGCACCGACAAATGGTGGTGGTTGGCCGTGATCACCGCACATGACGACTTTTGTGTTTTTGTTTAACAACCACTCAAGAAATGTTTTTAATACATCTAATGACACTGTGCATATTTCATCCCAAATTATGATTTCAGGAATGAATTTATCACCCATACGCTCACAATTTCCATTTGTCACCCTTCCATTGAAAGAAACTGTGGTAAGTGCAAGCATTTACCCCTCGCTGTATCATCTCTCTGGCGAGTCTGTGAGTCGGTGTTAGCACAATCATGTTAGAAACGCTAGCGTTTCCACGACGAAATAATTCAATTGCACGAGTTGTCTTTCCTGACCCACCACAACCGTTTAAATAAACTGTCTTGTATCTACATACTGGATCAGATACCGGTGGTGCATTAGAAAATTCTGATTGAATTTCAATACGGTTATATGAATGATATTTATCATCCATGGCAACGTCTGCGGATTCACAATACTCATGTAGCATCTCCTTTTTAAATCGCCAACGCCCCCAATTTTCTTCGGGATCTGTGAATGCCGCTACAGCTGATTTGTACTTATTGTGTATATACATCGAATCAGTGGCCACTCTAACCGCGGTATTAGGAAATCTATTTATCATCGAAAATAGATTAATAGAAGCATAGGATAGCATTGAACTTCTCAAATGTGTGTACTGGGAATTATATCCATCACAGTAGGTAACAACCGTACCTAATTTCTCACCATTGGATAGAAAAGCATCCTTACGGGATACAAGTTTTCCCTGTTTCATTAAATCCGCTACAATAAAATCGTATTCGGCGACATCTATGATCAACCGCGAAGAGTATTTTGCGTTGTCGTATCGTCCACCTTGGGTAAATTTACCGATTATTCTTCTTCCGAGATCTTTTGCTTGTTCTTTTTTAATTTCAAATAAGTTCTTAGACCAATTTATGATTTCTTCTTCACTGAAATCTGGAAACTGTTTTCGTAGTTCGTTGATTATTCTATCTAGATCGGGTTGTGGTAGCCAAACTTCTTTCTGAGCTCGATAGCATATAATAGCCTCGGAAACTATCAACGATATTAGCATACCACAATCAATCATATATCTCAATAGCACTATTGGCATCCAGTGTTTTTCAGATAGGTGTCTACCGAGCCAAACATAACTACACGGATGTAACCCTGTAGCTAATTCGAATGATATCACACGAGCGAATCCGGTTAAATCAAAATCAGGCAATGGTCCATTAATCGCAACACGAGTCATTTCATGCGTGGGGTGTCCAAATCGTTTGAAGTACTCAGCACATTCCCCATATCCGAGAAAACTTCCGGGATAACACGCGGATATATCAATTGAAATCATACCATCACGTGAGTATTTCGTATTCCACAGTCCTCCATGACCGAATCCGACGCAACTCAATTTAACATCCTCGAGAAAATCACTTCGTGTTGGACGCCATGAGTTTTTTTCTCTTGCGAAGTGAGCTACCACTGATGGAATAGTAAAACTATCCGTGAGTAGTTTTTCATGGGAATTCTCCGGTGAAAAATCACTAGCGATTTTTCTCATTCTATTATCTAATTCTTCAATGCGATATAATTCACCATTTGGCTTTACAAATTGATCGAATCCTATTTCGGGATCTTCATCACTTCTAAGTAACCACACTGACACAGGATCATCTTTACACAACGCATGAATAGCATCGAATAATCTCTCTTCATAGAAAACATCCCCGACGAACTCCTTAGGGATATATTTCGCGGTTCGTTCTCGTGGAAATATTGTTACCGCAGGTGTCTACGCGTGTTTGTTATGATCAATAATCTGTATTGGGGCTCCTCGCGATTGATATTTCGGTTCGTATAATACTTCTCTGGTTATTGTTGTTACTGATATTGGGAATTTTAATGATGCTTCCAATTTAGCTATATCAGAAATCTTTGCACCATGCTGTTTCACTGTCAGTTCCCACTCGGTTATTTTCCTACGTCGCAGATCAGTTAGTTTATTTCCTCGGGATGCATTTGTGAAGTGTTCTATTATTCGTTCTGCTACACAATTAAGCCCTGACGAATATTTCATAGAAGCTAGTTTTGCGATATCGGGTTTATCATTTAACGGATATATCCCATAAACCATTGCTGTTACGGGATAAGATCTTTCGTAGTATGGTTTGTCAATGCCGTTTAGAATTCCTGGTTTGGAATCTCTACTCACAATGACAGCTTTTTTATTCTTGAGAATTGGTTCAAATTTATCCCTAATAATGCATTTACCATCGACTTCGATAATGAATTTGATTCGGAAAAAATGCCGTTTTTCCCCAACACGTGAAATTATCACTGCTGCTTTTTCATCATTCATGGTAGCATCAACAACACCATCAATTCGAAATGTTGACCAACAATAAGATGCTCCATCACGCTTGAATTCATTAAAACAGTCTCTGATTTTACTAATCATGGCTTTATCAAGAATTGTATTCTTTGGTGTATTAGAAACCATATCGAGATTGAATTGAGCATCCTTCCAGGGTAATTTCTTGGACGTTTTTTTTTGGTTTATCGAGATTAAATTTAGGATTGATTTTCAATAATCTCTTAAACTCTTTCATGTTTCCGTCTATTGGACGTTTTTTGGGTTTATCGAGATTAAATCTAGTATTGATTTTCAATAATCTCTTGTTACGTTTTTTGGGTCTATCGATATTAAATTTAGGATTGATTTTCAATAATCTCATAAACTCTTTCATATTTCCGTCTCTTGGACGTTTTTTGGGTTTATCGCGATTAAATCTAGGATTGATTTTTAATAATCTCTTAAACTCTTTCATGTTTCCGTCTCTTGGACGTTTTTTGGGTTTATCGAGATTAAATTTAGGATTGATTTTTAATAATCTCTTAAACTCTTTCATGTTTCCGTCTATTGGACGTTTTTTGGGTCTATCGAGATTAAATCTAGGATTGATTTTTAATAATCTCTTAAACTCCTTATCAGCATTTTTCGAAGGCGTTCTCCTTAATTCCCTCATGCTATAATTAAAACAAGCATTTAAATGAAAGATTTTTATATAATGAATCACTGCAAGTGGCTTATGATTGGATCAGTAACCCCGTGTAACAAATCATGCAGAAATGAGTTTTGTGGGTATCATATGCAAAGCTTTCGACGTGGAAGCCTTGGTCCGTTACCCTGTATTCTATGTGGGGTTGGAGTCAGGCGAAAATCTCAGTTGTGTCTAAATTGCGGTGGTAAGCGATACAGGGAATTGAAGCGTTATTATGATAAAAGAATAAAAATGGACAATCAATCAGAAATTTTGACCCTGAAAAGGTCCTTGACCCTGACAACATCAAGGGTAAAATCATAAGAACTCCTCAAGACTACATCGAAAGATTCTCCAGTGATGTAATCATTAAACCAAACGATGAATTAGACAAATAGTATTTAGTATATAAATGAACCAAGAATTCAGACCACACCCTGTGATCACAAATTATGAAGCATCCAGTGATGGTGTTGTAAGAAACCGCAGACTGAAGAAACCAGTTGGTGAATTGAATAATCATGGATATTTGATGTTTGGTGCTGGAAAGAAGAAATATTACTGCCATCGTTTCGTGTACGAGTGTTTCCATGGATTGATCGAGGATGATTTTGTTATTGATCATATCGATTCTAATCCGAAAAACAATTCTTTATCAAATCTGCAAGCTATCACACAAAGTGAGAATTTGAAAAGAGGAGAGACTGGAAAATGCTCAAAAAAAGCGAGACCAGTAAAATCTTTGAATACAACAACTAACGAAGAAAAAATATTTCAATCATTATATGAAGCCGGTAGGCACTTCGATATTTGTCCACCCTCAGTACGAAAAGTTGCAGAGGGGATTTATCGATCTGCGATTTCAAAGGGGACTGGACAGAAAATTCGATTTAGTTATGTCTAATGCGTCATATTTTTCATTTAGAAATATATCATTATTATAGAATAATGAATTCTAAAAACATGAATAGCATTTTATCCGAGATTTCAAAATTGAAAAGTTGGGATATTGAACTATCAGATGGGTTAAATCCTGATCAAATCATGTCTGATTTTCAGGATATAGAATACGGAGTTAGCACTAACAAGTATATGCTACCAAAGAAGTATGCGCTCATCAAGAGAATTCAAAATTCTATTCGGGACTCTCTCGCATTTTCCAGTGACGTAAGTGTGTTCGCTCCGTTGTATACCATCGTAGAACGAATACGAAAAGAATTGGGGTACGAATACGAATTGAAAAAGGAGGTTAATTCTAAAGTTAGAAACCTACGGGCGTTAATTCAAGAAAATGAACAATTTTGATTGACCAACCATTTATCATTATTTGATTGTGACCGTCCCTCATAGAGATTTTAATTTTTTTAGCATTTTTTGATTGACAATGTCAAAAACAGTGAATAAAAAATTGATGGCTGGTTCGGATTGATCAAAAATAGAATGAAGGAAGTGTGATATTAATTATTTTTATAGCAGTTTCCACACTTCCTTCATCATTGATAGGACAAAATAACGCTTCTATGATCGTGTTAAAAATCATCCTACATGTCAAATGTTTTTGTCTGTTAGATCAGGTTCGGGAAAATTGTTTTGCAATTGAAAAATTGTTTCTGATTTTAAATAATGGTCAATGAAGCATTAACAACCCGATTGACTCGTGAACGACTGGATGCAATTAAGAGATTTGTACCAATTCGTGACTCTGTACGGAATAAACTACAACAACGACAGAGTCTTCAGACTGATTTTGCTGCGGGATCTGAAGAATTGTTTAAACCAGTAACCACAGCAACGAAGGAGATAGAGCGTGCTATACTGGGAGATGATCCTGACGGTAAAAGAAAAGAAGAGGGTCTTATTCCTGTGTTAGAAAAAATAGCAAAAAGAACTAAACAAACAAAAAAATCCTTGCAATCACTTCCTCAGGATATATCAACCGCTTCAGAACGAAAATTTAAAGGATTTCAGGAAGAACTAGTTAGTGGACTACCTAAATCAATTATATTTACCGAGAGCGCTAAACAACAAATTCTCAACGAGGATATAGACAATTTAGATGAATTCGCTGCTAACAGCTATGATTCACAAGAAAAGTTTTTCACGGACAATTATTCGAATTATAGAATGTCACATAATGAATGGGCTGATATAGTGTATGAAATAAATACTGGGAGTTTAGATAGAAGGATGAAGGAATACAGAGACTTCAAGAGAAAATTTCAACTCCAAATAAGACAGCCATACGATGAGAAGAAATTTCTGGGGAGTGGTCTAGTTGGAAACGCTAGCGTTTCATGTCCTGGTAGTGTTCTCAGTGATATATCACGATTAGAGGTTCTTGTAGGAGGGTTCCGAGCCGGAAATAACTCACCGGAAATAATTAATGAAGCAGCTGATATCTGTAGACGATTATTTCAGGGTGGTATCATGGAGATCAGCACATATCGAGATTTCATTGGCGAGTTAGTGGAAAGTGGGTATCATAGTGACTGAATTGAAAAGTCAATTGAAAAATTGTTTCTGATTTCAAATAATGATCATACACTACAATCATGATAAACCAACCCCTGTCTACGTAGTTAATTCACGGTTTCCAGTTTATAGAGCATACTACGGAGATGGTTTAGGCAATACCATTTTAGGGTTATTTGCGAGAATGGCTCCAAAAGTGATGCCGTTGGCTAAACAATTAGGAATGAAAGCAATTGAAGTTATTCGTGATAAGGGTATTGGTGCTGTTGGAGATCTTGCTGAAAAAGCGTTTTCAACTGCGAAGAACAAAATAACATCATTAGTGAGACGAAAAAAGAAACCGGTACCATTGCCATCTACAGCGGAAATGCCTGCAAGTGTTAGTAGAATTATAAATAACGCAGTAGACGAAAAATTAGCGTCGATGGCTTTAACCCCCGACCCAAATATGATAGCGGGAAGTGGCTTTAAAAAACTACGACGATGAAAATGGAAAATCGCGATTTAGACTCTGATAAATAGAATAAAATGTTCAAACAGTCACGTGATCCAGCATTTGATATAGACGCCCCAGTTGGCAAGGATGATTCTGTACGCGATTATCAATATTACGCCTATCATGCCATAGACTCAAATAGTCGATCAAGAATTGATCTTCAAGTCCATGATACCAGTAAATACTTTTTGCCTTGTGAAGCATTTATCGAAGTAGAAGGAGAACTTGTAACAACTGATGATACTACTGCTGTACCAGCACCGTATCCAGCTATTACTCAAGTCGGTTTTGTCAATAATGGTATTATGGCGTTATTTGAGAGTGCTAGATATCTCATTGATGGAAAAGAAATTGAGTCGATAGATCGTGATGTTGATGTGGCTACAACAATAATCGGGTTAGCGAGATATTCCGATGATTATACAAGATCAGCAGGACCCTCTATGATGTTTGCAAAAGATGTTACAAATAACGCTGGAGGAAATCAATTTGTTGTAAGACGACCAAAAAAACGTGATAATAGTGATGCTGATGTCGAGAATATGATTATAAACAAAGATGATAATTTCAATCTAGGAGCTGCAACACGTATTTCAATGTTGCAAGGAGCGCGTAAATCATTTTCATGCGCGATTCCACTGCATCATATATTTGGATTCTGTAGAAACGTCCGAAAAGTTATCTACGGGGCGAAGCATACAGTATCGCTTGTACGAAAGAGTGATGATAGTGACGCAATCTGGAGGATTCCAGCAGACAATGCACATCCAAATGCTGATGCCGGTAAAGTCAATTTAACAAAAATATCATTGTGGATGCCAGTGTTGACTCCAGCAATCACCGCAGAAGAACGATTACTATCATTTATGGACCAAGGAGGAAAGTCGTTGTTGAGTTGGCTAACCGTGAGTACAGATGTGAAGCAATCAAATAAGAACGGGTTATTCACGTGGAATCTAGCATCAAAACAAGGCGTTTCTGCGCCACGTCATTTATTTATTGCGTTACAAGATAACGCACGAGTTGGCGATCAACGTTTCAGTCATATGATATTTGATCAATTAGGTGTGAAAGACGTCTCACTGAGAATAAACGGCCAACAGGAACCATCCGAGGATATACAACTTAATTACACAGAAAATCATATTGCACGAGTTTATCATCGTCTGTTGTCATTTATGGCACGTGATCAAAATGTGGATACTGGTTTGCAAATATCACAATATGATTTTAAAAATCTGTATCCAATCCATTACTTCTCACTGGAACATCTCGATTTGATGAGACAATCTGTTGTTGATATACATTTTAGAGCTAATGTGACTCGTGGTGCTATTGCTGATTATAGAGCGGTTGCTGTCATTCTCAGTGATTAATCAATGCTACTTGAAGGTGTTGGTGGAAGAATGAGAGTGGTAGATGCACCAGTGGAAAACATGTAAACGATTTAGAATCAATCAATTATGTATAATGTCATATAGTGTTATTAGTGTTGCGTTAACTCCCGGTCAATTAAAAAAATTGCAATCGGAATCAGCTAAAAAATGTGGAACCACAATCACGTTGAAACCCAACCAAATGACTGGTGGTGCAAATAAACTATGGCTGACAACTCGTCAGGTGAAACATTTCAATGATGCACTTGCAGCCAAAAAAGGTGTTCAGATTACTCTCTCTGCGGCTGCTATCAAAAATATGATTGAAACAGGCGGTATATTTCCGTTGTTAGCTGCGATTCCAGCATTGATTGCAGCAGCAGCCCCAGCGGTGGCTAAAGCGGCTGCGTTAGGAGCCGTTGGTACTGCAGCAGGAATGGCACTAAAGAAAGCAACTGGGAAAGGATATAAAAAAAGGGAAAGGGTCTAAGACTACCAGGAACCCCGTATTCGTGGTACAGCGGAAAGGGTCTAAGACTACCAGGGACCCTGTATTCGTGGTACAGCGGAAAGGGTCTAAGACTACCAGGAACGATTTATTAATTGAGGAATCGAAGATTCCTATGTCCAATTTTGATTTAATGGATGCTGCTAAAAAACTAGCGATTAAAAACTTCAGAGGTGTCTTTATGAAAGATCAATTACCACATCAACCAAACAGCGTTGAAACCGGAATCATTAATTTAGATAACAGCACCGGACCCGGAACTCACTGGGTTGCATACGCTATTGATCCACGTGGGATTGTCTATTTTGATTCATATGGATTAGCCCCACCAAAAGAGTTTATGCGTTATATAAAAACCCTTCCAATGAAGACTTGGTATTCTACGCTACCAACACAACAAATGAATGACCCACCAATATGTGGCAGCGAAGTATTAAATGTCCTTGACGCTATTTCTAACTCCTTGAGTAACCCAAGCGGAAAACCACCACATGTTGTCGTGAATGAATACACTAGTAATCGCTGGCGAAAATCGAAGATTTTTCAACGAAGTCCTCAAAAACGATTTTAGAGAGAGAAAGAGTTTTACAATAACATGATTGATATTTGGGGGAGATCTTTGAAACCCAAACCCGATGACACTGCAACCGGTGATGTAAAAAAACTAATCAAAGATGAAATCGCTGAGACGTTAAATTTAGTAAATGTTGACCCGAACGAAATAGTTGTATTTCAGGACAAACAGGGTAAATTGAAATCCAGTGATGTGTCATTGAATGACATTTTGATACGGCAGCGCGACGCCGCTGAAAACTCAATTGCGCTGTATTCCAACGACGGACGACTTAAAGCCAGTAATATATCCGCGGATGACATTTTAAAACGGCAGCAAGACGCCACTGAAAACTCTATTGCGTTGTATTCCAGCGACGGACGACTTAAAGCCAGTAACATATCCGCGGATGACATTTTAAAACGGCAGCAAGACGCCACTGAAAACTCTATTGCGTTGTATTCCAGCGACGGACGACTTAAACCAGGTGCACTTGTGTCTACGATCACTGATAAGATTGCCGCCCACGACCATGAGTTGGATAATTCTCTGTTAGAACTAGCAACACTTCAATCTAAAATTGAAGAACACGGAAAACAGTTTTCAGTTTTTCGCAAAAATGTCGTACATAAATTCTTTGGAACCCCGCTTCTGGTTGGCATGACTCTCGCTGAAATCCAAAACTATCTATCGCTATTCTTTTTTAACAAGGACGCGGGAAGGATGATGAATGAAAATGAAATCAAGGCAAATTATCTCGATATTTACAATGATATTTCTAAAATAATAGAAAATGTTGAGCGGGTACAAAAACCCACTAACGACGTCATTGTTAGGTTTTTTGGATCCCCACCTGTGGCAGACTCGACTCTCGCTGAAATCAGCGAGTTTATTATCAGGCATACTGACAATGCCTACGTCGCTAATAATTTCTTTGGTGTCCCCGCTACATCTACGATGACTCTCAACGATATTATTAGGTTTATGGTGAGACAAACAACACTTAATACCATCGTGGATAGATTTTTAGGGAGAACACGTGATGAATCTGAAACCACATCGTTGACAGGCCCGACTCTCGCTGAAATCAAAAAAACCTATCTCGACGTTTACGACGATATTCTTAAACTAAAAGAAACCTCTGAAAGGGTAAAGCATGGGACCTTTGATTGGGTAAAAGAATCTAATGCTAAATTGAAAGTCAATATCGAGATGTGGCCTCATGGTATCTACAGGATGACGTTAATCTCTGACAAGCAATTTGATATCATCGTAAGCGGTAAAACCTACTTTGGTGGCACCGCGACAGTAATTATCGGAGTTGAAGAAGAATTTGAGATTCTTGCGGTTGATAACACCGATAGATTAAAAATATCCTGGTGCTTAGAATTCGTATGCGAAGTAAATAACTAAATTGAAAGGAAAATCGTTCAGATTTCACAATTGAAAACGCTAGCTTTTTTAAAATAAAAATGATTTCATCAACGCAATGTCGCTATGATCAGGTCAGAGAATTTCAGAATAGACTCAAAACCCTCACTGAGGAGTCTCAAATAAAAATAAAAAAATACCGACGAAGAATCACCGCAATTGATGTTATTATATACTCGGTGTCAAGCGTTCTCACTGGCGCCGGAATAATACTTGCATCGGTTACAATGATTTCCCCGGTCGTAGTTCCAATTTGCATTTCTGCGGTGGCTACAATCGGGGGTATATCAACCGGGATAGCAAAAAAGATATCATCATGCAGCCAGAGTAAACTGCAGAATTACTTACTTCAATTTCATATTGCATCAACCGCATACTCGCAATTATCATTGATGATATCGTCGTCACTCGATAATACAATTATATCAGATAGTGAATTCTCAGCGATGGTCAGTATTTTTGATTCCGCGATATCGAAATTAGAGCGACAACATGAATATAATAACAATGACAACACCGATGGAATTAGAAAACACGAACCCAAAAACCAGAATGATCTCAATAACCTCAACCATACCAAATTGTGAGTTCTTAGTGATGGTCAGTATTTATGATTCCGCGGTGTCAAAATTAGAGCGACAACATGAGTATAATAACAATGACGACACCGATGGAATTACTTCAACGAGTAGTGGAGAACACGAACCCAGTACAAACAAGTATGATATCAATAACATCAACGGAACCCGAGTTTAGTGTGAATTTCCCTAGCCCAGTCCCCGTGAAGGAGATAGCGCTAGCAAAACTACGAATATATCACAGTTGGCCTAATATCAGATCAAAATCATTTGGTGGTCAACAACCGAATAATTCACTGGTGTTCTCGTATAAGAATAAGGACGACGGTACCCCAGACTGGAACGTCGTTTCGATACCAACAGGGTCATACCAAATCGAACAAAGCAATAATGAATTCGCGCGTAGAATAAAATCGATTACTGGAGTAGAGTCAAAAATCGCTATAACAGTTCATGAACCGACGCTATCATCCGCAATTGAGATAAACACAGAAGGATACGTCGTAGATATCTATCAGAGTTCTATTAGAACCGTACTAGGATGGCCTGAATTACCACCCCGGGGAGAAACCGTTGATTTACCAGAACCAAAAAAAACCGATTATATCACCGACAGGATAAAATCTGATAATCCAGTAAAGAGTTATAAAGATCACCAATTCACTATAGATTTTTTTGGTTTCGGATTTAAACTAATTGGGGAGAGTAGATTAGAGAGACATCGTTTTGTTAACGAATCTGAAATCGTTAAAAATTTCACAGCAATGAATAATGATTTATCGCTATTGTTAATATCTCTCAAATCCGGCTCTCTCACCCGAGATGAATTTATCAGCGTCGTAGAAACATGCAATAAAATTATCGACGATATGGAAACATTTAACCTAAAAATTATTCAGGATATATTAGATGACGATAATCCCCTATCCAGAACAGAATTTGCAAAACAATATAATTTTCCCGTCAAAAATATTCCGACATTCAAACTACCGGGATATAACGTACCGGAACTAAAAAAACTTCTCAGTGACACCATCGATGTTGGTTTTAAAATAATTCATGATACGTGGGAAAAAACAGCATCACAGGAAATAAAAATCCTCAAACATAATAATGATCCAGATGGTGGTGGTAGGCATATCGCTCCGTTCAACGTGAATATATCCTCAGTGATTGCGCTTAATTTAGTATGTGATGTTATCGAAGGAAGCTATCAAATTAATCTCGAACGATCAAATCAAGCTCAGCAAGGATATATTCTTTATTCGTTTGCACCAATAGCTCCTCGAGGATTCCTAATTATTGAAAACCCAATTAATCCTGTCTACATGCGATGCCATAATAATTCGTTAACGAGAATTAATTTCAAACTCACAGACCAATCTAATAATCTGATTGATTTACAAGAAGAGGTGTTAGCGATTAGTTTGTTTGTAAAGTCCTAAGGACTGGATCAAATATTCGGTTAAAATCATTTATTATTTTTTGTTAACCCATAGCAGCAGAGAGGGTGGATGACCACATCGTTGCGAGCAAAATCGTAAAATCTCCGTTTTTGCAAAAATGGAGACTTTTTTTGGTTAAATGAGATTTGTTGGAAACCGGATATTTTGTTCGAAAACGTTATCTATAGGCCATATTTTGCTCGAAAACATGATCTGGAAGCCTTATTTTTGCTTGAAAACGTGGTCTGTTCACCCTCTCTGCTGCTTCTCATTTCTTGCTATGAGAAGGAATTACTCATAAGTTAAGGAATGTCAGTGTCCATGGTGCCAGAGAGAGAGACGAAAGAGTAAGCTCCTTAAAAGAGGTCTTACTACGATGATGAGACACAGCTACGTCTGGGAATGAAGTATGGAATCTGTAATGAGAGAGACAACTCATTTCCAGCATCAGATTGAAGTAACTGATCTTGGCGGCTTTGTGCTGCTTTTTTTTGTAATCTAGACGCAACGGCATGACCATCCCTCGGTATTCTGGTGAATACTCCATCCTAGCTACAAAGATGCTCTCATTTCCACTAAGAACGTCCATATTGTTATAAGTCATTCGACAGAACGTTAGCTCTAGTCTCTGCATCTCTTATCATAATGTTGCTTTCTTTTAGAAGGGGTTTGTGCTCAGCAGGGTATAGAAGAAAAATACCCTGCCCAGGTGAGTGAAGGTATCTATTGGATTTGTTTTGATACCCATGGCCGTTGGTTCGGCCAGAATTTCGGCAGTGATGGGCGATTGTCTAATTGTACTTGAGATAATTCTAAAGCTTGTACATACTTTTGTCTAAACCCTTTAGTGAGCTTGCCCTGAGGGATTTCCTCTTCTTCCAGATGAAAATACTGACCAGTAACATTATCTCCGAAATCGTTATTAATTGTGATCATCTTGAGTAGTGTCTAAGTTATGTCAACTAAATAATGAAATTGAAAATGAATGTACCACAAAGAACGAACGAAATCCCTCCCTCCCCTTCCGTATTATACCATGAAAGAATTCTTGAAATACAGAAAATTCTTGATGTGATTATTCTTTCCTCCATGCTATGAGATTCTTGGAGTACTGTATCCTTTGCTGCCTGTGGCTTTACTTTGGTGACATGATTGATATTTCCAGTGCTTATGTTGTATTCTTCAACTGATGATAAAAATTGGCTCTTCCAACAAAACTTATAACACTTATACAAGTAATATTATACAAGAGATGGCTTAGCAGATACCCCCTGCGGGTTCGGGGTTGTAGAATAGGCCCGACGTGCCTCGCCACGTGTCGTAAAAGGCGACTAAGTAGAGGCAACCTGTTTGCCGTGGGTTGCGTCCCGTGTCGGGGGAGGAAAGGATCCTGGTAGTTGCAACACACTACTTTGGCCTCTACTTCTCTTAGACGGGTGGTCGAGATGGGCCCGGTCTCGACAAATCGGCTGGTCACGCCGAGCCCTAGGAAGTCTTTATTAACTCTCTCACCTACTTTTGCTTTCTCCTTGTATCTCTTTTGATACCACCGTTGCCCATATATTCTATTCCTATATCTTTCCCTTTTCCAAATCTTAGAAGACTTCCTAGAAGGCGGTGGCTCAACGGGTCAATCGGGGGGTAATTTTACTGACTTTAGAAATTGGCGACTTCAGGGTCATCCAAAGGTAATTTTATCAACTGAGTATGGCATCTGTGTATCCTTGGCACTTTAAAAGTGTCCCCTTGTTGGGCTCCTTGGTGGGTGGGGAGCACGGGTGCTGAATTTTAAAATCTTGCCATCATGGAAAAAAAATCCAATAAACGTACTAAACCACTGTCTGACTCTGATGAAGAACCACGTGGCGTGGAATCATTTCCACGCTTCATGGTTATTCAATCAAAAGATGATGCTAAACCGCTTTCAGGTTTATCTCCATTTATTATCGAGAAAACCATTACGGGATCGATTGGCACACCAAAAAGTGTGAAAAAACTAAAATCGGGTTGCCTTCTTGTAGAGTGTGAGCGAAAGGGGCAAACAGACAATATCATGAAAATGAAAACATTCTTTGATATTCCAGTGACCTCATTCGCCCACACTACACTGAATTCGTCCAAAGGCGTAATACGATGTCGTGACTTGGCTGGAGTCACCGACGCAGATATCATCGAAGGGATGAAACATGAAGGTGTCACTGCAGTGCGAAGAATACGTATTAAACGTAATAACGCCCTGCAGGACACCAATACATTTGTACTCACCTTTAATAAACCGACAGTGCCCAAAGTGGTCAAGGTTGGGTTTTTACAAGTAAAGGTCGAGATCTACATTCCAAACCCCCTTCGATGCTATGAGTGTCAAAAATACGGCCATCACGAAGATCGATGTTCCAGAGCCAAGGTATGTGGCCGATGCGGAGAACACTCTCATCAGGACGCTGATTGTAGAGCAACTCCGCATTGTGTCAACTGTGGCAAGGAACATCACGCCAGTTCCAAAGATTGTGATACATGGAAACAGGAGAAGGAAATTCAGAGGGTAAAGTTTACTTCGAACATTCCCTACCCAGAGGCCAGAAAGCTTGTCCAGGCAAAAACATCCCTTCCTGGCCCATCCTTCTCCACAGTCGTAAAGCACAATCCAAAAAGCACGAAGGACGCCCAAACACAGACGGATCAGCCCGATTCAACCACATGTGCCAACATCCCTAATTATAAGCCACAGAAAAGCACAACATCAACTCAGACAACAACTAATAACAATCCACCACCAAAATCACCAAGACAGAAACACAAAGCACAAACAAATAAACAGCAAAAGGGGTCAGATGACCCCATTAAACTGTACAACAGGTTTGGAGACTTTGAGAGCATGGATGCAGAAGAAACTGCTCCGTGTACTCAAAGTAGCTCCAAACCTAATAAAACTAAATATACTCCCGTACTTCCTCCAGACAAATAACAACACGTGCTTCCACCGCGAATAATCTAACCTAGTTCCAGAATCTGCAGCATAACATTAGAATGAAGAACACCATCATACAATGGAATTGTCGAGGACTTAAAACAAACTACAATGATATTCTTCTGCTTTTAAATGAACACGATCCTGCTGTACTATGTTTACAGGAAACATTCCTGAAAGAGACCGATAAAATTACTTTTAAAAACTTTTCCCTGTTTAATGCGTACTTTCAAAACGCAGACAGGGCCTCAGGAGGAGTCTCTATTGCTGTGAACAATAGAGCCCCTCACAGAGTCGTTCCTTTAAACACAAATTTACAAGCCATTGCTGTAAGTGTCACTCTACATCGAGTGATTACTTTTTGTTCCATTTACTTACCACCAAACACCAACCTAGTACAAAAGGAATTAGACAATCTTGTTGAACAACTTCCCGCGCCCTTCGTTTTACTCGGGAATTTTAATGCCCATAACATTTTATGGGGATCAAATCACATAAACGACAGAGGCCATAAAATAGAAGATTTCATTTCTAGACACGATCTGTGTCTATATAACACTAATTCATCAACATATTTACACCCAGGAACGGGTACGTACACATGCATAGATTTGACAATTTGCTCTCCCTCACTGCTTTTGGACTATGAATGGAAGGTCGCTGATGACCTTCACAGCAGTGATCACTTTCCAATCACTCTTGAAAATAACACTAAAATTGATGATACAATTCCACAATGGAATATAAAGAAGGCCGATTGGGCTATGTTTGAAGCATTATGTAAAACTAGACTAAATAATGATACAGTATTCAACGCTGTTAATCCTATACAGCATTTTACCTCCGTTCTAATTTCAATTGCAGATGAATCCATTCCCAAGTCCTCAACGAACAGTAAGAGATCGCAAAAACCTTGGGTAACCAAGGAATGCAAAGAAGCCATTAGACAACGCCGAGAAGCATTAAAAACATTCAACACTCGTCCAACGCCTGAAAATTTAAATAAATATCGTATTGCCCGGGCTAAAACTCGACGCACAATCAAAGAATGTAAGCGTGCATCCTGGAAGAAATATATTTCTTCTTTAAACTCTCGTTCCTCAATGAAACAAGTTTGGGATACTATTCGGAAAATAAATGGAAAAAGGAAACACAATTCTATTCGACACCTAAAAATAAACAATATCAATTTCAGTTCGAAACGTGACATAACAAATATTCTTGCCGATAATTTTTCGAAAAACTCATCATCATCTAATTATTCAGATGCCTTTAGAAGATTAAAATCTCAAAAAGAAAAGTCGCGTTTAAAATTTACATCGAACAACACTGAAAATTATAACCAGCTGTTTTCTTTATTGGAGCTTAGGGAGGCATTAGACAAGGCCCATGATACATCCGCTGGGCCTGACGAAGTACATTACCAGTTCTTGAAACACCTCCCAGAATCTTCTCTGACATTGCTTCTTAAAATCTTTAATGATTTATGGATTGCTGGTAATGTACCTAAGAGCTGGAAAGAAGCAACAGTGATACCGATTCCCAAACCAGACAAAGATAACGAAGATCCTAACAGCTATCGGCCTATTGCATTGACAAGCTGCATATGCAAAACAATGGAACGAATGATTAATTCTCGGCTTGTATGGTACTTGGAAAGTAATAATTTAATTTCTCCTTTCCAAAGTGGCTTCCGTTCTGGTCGTAGTACTAACGATCATCTGGTTAGACTGGAAACATTTATTCGCGATGCATTTATCAAGAAGGAACATTTAGTAGCGGTCTTCTTTGATTTAGAAAAGGCCTATGATACAACATGGAAGTACGGGATACTAAATGACCTGCACGATCTAGGTCTAAAAGGCCGTCTGCCCGCTTTCATCTCCAGTTTTCTCTCCGACAGAGAATTCAAAGTACGCGTGGGCGCTACCCTCTCCGATATGCACCAGCAAGAGATGGGTGTGCCCCAGGGCAGTATTTTATCTGTGACGCTATTTAATATCAAAATCAATAGCATCACTAAGTGCTTAACTCCCGGTGTGGACTGCTCTTTATATGTAGGCGATTTTTTAATTTGTTATCGATCAAAGCACATGCATACAATTGAAAGGCAACTTCAACAAAATATCAATAAGATCCACCATTGGGCCAGTAATAATGGTTTTAAATTCTCTAAATCGAAAACAGTATGCATGCATTTCTGTCAATTGCGAAGACATCATGATGACCCTAAACTCACGCTGGACGGAACACTTATTCCAGTTGTTGAGGAAACGAAGTTTTTGGGTATTATCTTCGACAGAAAACTGACTTTTATACCACACATCAAGAATTTAAAAGCTAAATGCTTAAAAGCTTTAAATTTACTAAAAGTAATTGCGCACACTGACTGGGGTGCTGATAGAAAAGTCCTCCTCAATTTGTATAGAACATTTATCCGTTCTATACTAGACTATGGATGCATTGTTTATGGTTCAGCTAGGAAGTCTTATTTGAAAATGCTTGACCCAATTCATCATCAGGGAATAAGACTTGCTCTAGGAGCATTCAAGACATCTCCATGCGAAAGCCTTCTCGCGGAAGCGAATGAACCACCCTTATCGCACCGCAGAGAAATGCTTTCTATACAGTACGCTCTTAGGTTAAGATCAAATCCTCTGAACCCTGCTTTTTCGGCTGTTTTTCAACCAAAATACAAAACTTTGTACGAAAACAAACCAAATGCCATACCTTCATTTGGCATCAGAATATCATCCAGTTTTGACACTATCAAAATTAATCTCCCTACAGTTCAGAATACGTTTGTCTCGGAAACACCACCTTGGCTCCTTAAGCAACCCAAAGTGATTTTTACGTTGCACGATGGGAGAAAATCTGAGACGAATCCTGCCGTTTTCCAGAACTCTTATCATGAACTCCTCAACGATTTTAAAAACTACACAAAAATTTTTACTGATGGATCAAAAGTTGATGACAAGGCTGCTGCAGCCTTTGTTAGTGGCAAGCACATAACCAAAGTGCGCTTGCCAAACGATGCGTCCATATTTTCAGCGGAAATCAGAGCAATAGATCTTGCTCTGAAATTTATTGAACAAAAGCGCATTTTAAATAGCATTATTTTCTGTGACTCTCTGTCAGTACTTCAGTCGCTACACCATAGAAAACTGGATAATCCATTACTAGTCGATATTCTCGTCAAAAACTCTGAGCTTAGTAAGTCCTACAACATAGTATACTGTTGGCTACCTAGCCATATTGGTATTAAAGGTAATGAAGAAGCAGACCGGGCTGCTAAGATGGCTCTATCCCAAGAACCATCGGATTTTAAATTACCTTTTACTGATTTTAAACCTTGTATCAAAAAGTACCTACGTCAGAAGTGGCAGGCGTCATGGGATGATGCAGTCAATAACAAACTTCATGCCATCAAACCAACCCTGGGAGAATGGACTCCTTCCTATAGAACTATCCGCAGGGAGGAGGTTGTCATTGCAAGAATCAGAATCGGTCATACATACATTACCCACTCCCACATACTAAAAGGTGAAGATCCACCAGAGTGCTTTTCTTGCAATGAGCCATTCACTGTTAAACACTTTATGACCGAGTGTTCCGACCTGCAACCTACGCGTGTTAAATACTATAATGTACATGACATGAAGGAACTTTTTGATACAATACAAACCACTTGTATTTTAGATTTCCTAAAGGAAGTAAATCTCTATTTTAAACTATAACTTGTATACCATCACGTAGAATATTTTTATCTAATGCAAATATCACCTTTTATTTACAACATCTTATCATCAACATAACACCATTTACATCTCCCGTTGATTGGGAAGCTTCATATTTTCCTGTTACCAACATCTTACCATTTTATATTTAACTATTGTTTTTTTATATATATTGCTGGTCGATGTTAAACCTTTCTTGTTTTTGAACATGTAACGTATTGTATGGCGCTAAATAGCCTAAAAGTGCTGGTGCGCCGTTAAAATTCAAGTAAACAAACAAACAAGCTTAGCAGATATTTACATAAAGCGATGGAAAACAATAGCATCTACATGTTTATTAGTTAAATGCAGCAAACATGGGAATCGCAAATATCATTCTGTAAACATTGATTATAAAAATTTATGAAATATTTGACAAATTGATTAGGATAAAGTAAAGTAAGTCCATTGATATGAAAGCTTTAACAGTAATGTAATATGCCTAGGTAGACTAATTTGATGTAGAGGAGAGAAATAAAACTTGATCACTTTGCACGATCACTCATTTTCTATTTTGGTAGTGTGCTCATTTTGTTAACAAAACGTTTTTTATGCTCTAGATTTGTAGAACGTTGGAAATATTAGAACTTTCAAATAGAGGTTATTTTGGCTACCCTATCCCTTATGCATCCCTTATTTGCGATCTTTTCAAACTGTCGTAGATGTCTACATTTTTGTTTCTCCATTGAAAAATGTACATGTAATGATACATTCTAAGTGTCTCAGTATAATCCAGGATCTCTGAAATAACCCGGACTATTAAAAACTGAATCATATACACAATTAAATATGAAATGAAGCCATTAGTTTGGCAATAGTGTAGCGTGCTGGCACCTTACTAGCAGCAGAGGAGGTGAACAGACCAAGTTTTCAAGCAAAAAAAAGGCTTCTACGGAAACCGAAATTATTTAACAAAATGCAGAGGAGGTGAACAGACCAAGTTTTCAAGCAAAAATAAGGCTTCTACGGAAACCGAAATTATTTAACAAAATGCAGAGTGTGTGAACAGACCAACTTTTTTAGGCGTCAATTTAGCAAACTGAGGCTTCCCAAAATTGCTTATATAAGCCTCAATTTAGTAAACTGAGGCTTCCTTGAAAATACTTAATTAATTTTTTTAATAATTTGAGCAAGAATAAAATAAAAATTTTAAAAAAAGGACGCCATGTAGTTGGCGTTCACACTCTCTGCTGCTATGCGCTAACAATTTTTTTACTAACTAAATATTTGATCAAGTCCGACACGATATCTTGTCCGAGGGTCTGATAAATTTATCGTTACAAATCCGTGTGGGATTGACTGAGCGCGGCTAAAGAAATTTTTAAATTGATTATGATCCATATCGCCACCGCACCAAGTTTGCCAAATATTTCTAAGAGTATGAGTATCAACTCCGTTAAATACACACAGCATATTGCAGTTATCTCGGATCACTTTTGGTATTTGAGTGTAACGTTGAGTGATATATATCACATCGGTGTTTTTATGTCTGCCTCGGGAAAATATTCTAGCGGGATTTTTTTGATTATCTAACATGATATCATCATATACGACTAAATTGTTAATACTTCCGTCGATGGAGTCAATGCTAGGTGCCTCTTCGATATCGGTTATAAACTCAATAATATCATCGCCGTTAATTTCTCGCGCGGCTTCGTTAAAATCCTTTAACACTTCATAACATCGCTGATCATCTACACTCGGAGCAATCATATACAACTTATCCCACGCCATCCATCTCGTTATCAAATTAAGTAGCAATTGTGTCTTGCCGGATCCAGATGGTCCGATGATAATCGCGCGAATAGAATTTGGTAACATTGCATGGTGTGTAATAGGTTCCCGTCGTCTCGTAGCTGAATAATCAATTACATTCATGATGTTATATATAAATTATGGATCTATATTGTGTGAAATGTAGGACGCGTACTGGCATAAATGACTTGACGACGATTACAACGAAAAATAATCGATCAGCGCTTTCTGGTAAATGCGTACAATGTAGTACAAAGAAATTTAGATTTACTTCCACGAAACCTTTAAAAAAAAGCGAGGAGGTGATATTGCAGCCAAGTTAGCAAAACTCCCAGGAACACCGTGGGCAAAGTATCCAGGAGAAAAGCACCTTCCAGGATATAGCTACTGTGGACCGGGAACACGATTAGATATCAGACTTGATGATCAAAATCTGCCCCGACCCGGCGAGTATCCAATAAACGCTATTGATAAAGCGTGTCATGCTCATGATGTTGCTTATAAAAGCAGCAATCTTCAACACAGACATCTAGCAGATGTGAAATTAATTCATGCATTAAATGCTATTCCTGATAAATCCTTCAAGGAAAAATTGGCTTCGTGGTTGGTAAAATCTGCTATGAAGGGTAAATTGATGTTAGGTGCTGGTAATTAAAAATATGGAATCTATTTACTATTCTCCGAGAGGATACTGGAGAGGTTACGCAGCAATCAATAAACTCGCTAGCGCATCAAAGGTGAAAAAAACTACAGCGGCAAACTGGTTATCCAAACAGGCAATATGGCAAATTTATCTACCAGCGCCTAAACGAATTAACTTCTCGCATTTTGATGTGACCGTTCCTAATGAAGTTCATCAAGCTGATATACTATTTCTGCCGCATGACAACGGTTACAAATTCGCGTTAACGTTAGTTGATATTGCGAGTCGATACAAACAAGCAGAACCGCTAAGGACAAAATCATCTATTGAAGTAGCTTCTGCATTTGAGAAAATTTATCGACGAGGTCCTCTGCGCTGGCCAAATCTGTTACAAGTTGATCCTGGCAAGGAATTTCAAGGCGCTGTTTTAACAACGATGAACATCATAATGTCGCCATCAGACAAGGACACACTGCGCTACATCGCGATCAGGCAATTGTTGAACGGTTTAATCGGACACTTGCTGAGCGGTTATTTGGATATCAATACGCGAAAGAATTCATCCAGGATAAACGATCCCGTGAATGGGTCAAGAGATTACCAGGTGTAGTTACCGCAATCAATAATGAGATTACTAGAACAATTAACATGAAACCTGTCAACGCTATTAAAAAGAAGTATATACCCGTACAACCACAAAAAGATTTCTCTAGAAACGCTAGCGTTTCCCAACCAATTCTTGGTAGTAATGTCATTGTAAGGTACTTATACGAACCAGGAGAGCTTGAGGGTGGTAAAAAAAGAGCTACTGATCCTATTTGGAGCGTCACGACGCATAAGATATCCGGTATAATACGATCAACTGGTAGACCTCCAATCTATAAACTGGATTCAACTGCTCCTCAGCGAGGATTTACTCGACAACAACTGCAAGTGATCCCCGAGGATACTCAATTGCCACCGCGTGGTCTTAATTAGCACCTCTGCGTCTATTGCACTCAAGACAAGTCAGCATAACGTTATCGTTGGTATGACCTACGCTACTATTCTTTCTGTCTACGGTAAATTGGCGAGGATCTTTATCCGAATACTGCCAACGCATTATACAATTGCAATTCGCGCAGTGATTATTCTGTTGTCGCTTTAGCGTAATTATTAATTCAGCATCAATGTCAAATTTTCTATTATTTTTTTTATCCTGTTGTTTATAACCAGAGAGTTTTTTTCTGATTATATCACCAGTGATATCATCGGCGCTGATAATATCGTCACTGGCATCGTCAACAACAATTCTTCGAAGTTGGTTTATTCGCCGTACTCTGGACACTGCGAGATAAACTAAATTTGACCACTCAATGCGATTATCTACTATCCAAACAATTGTGTCTGTGATAGTTAATCCCTGTGAAGAGTGTATTGTTGCTGCGTAACCCAACGTCCATGGGGATTTATCAGCACGCAATGCATCTTCGACGACGCTGATATCAACCAGCACAATATCATTTAATACTAAATTCTGCTTTTGTTGTTGTCCAGGAATGTCAACGTCGATATTCTGCTTTCGTGTATTCGAAGGTCTATAACACAACGGTACTGGAAGTGTTGCAAATTTTTCTTTATGCAGTTCAAATAATTTCATCTGAAGTGCGTCTCTGACTATTTTTCTACTCGCGATTATTAAATCATTTGGTCTCCATGTTTCCCAAAAATCATTCATGGGAGTTTCTGAAATTATTTCACGCTCTATTTCACATTGGATTTTATCCGGTTGTAATCTAATTAGCGCTTTGAATTCTCGTAATTGTTCATCAAGTGATCTATGGTCGGTATTAATCTCTTCATAATAGTCTACATGATTCTTCAACCACTCATGTGGAGATCCACCAACAAATGGCTGTGGTTGGCCGTGATCCCCGCACATGACGACTTTTGTATTTTTCAATAACAACCATTCAAGAAATATCTGTAATACTGTCAACGATACCGTGCATATTTCATCCCAGATTATGATTTCAGGAATGAATTTATCGCCCATTCGATCAGGAGTCCATGTATCGCCTTTCCATCGAAAGAAGCTGTGATAAGTACAGGCTTTTACTCCCCGCGCTATCATCTCTCTGGCGAGTCTGTGAGTTGGTGTTAGCACAATCATGGTTGACCGACGAAATAATTCAATTGCACGAGTTGTCTTTCCTGACCCACCACAACCGTTTAAATAAACTGTCTTGTATCTACATACGGGATCAGATACGGGTGGTGCATTAGATAATTCTGATTGAATCTCTGAGAGATTATGGTTGCTTTTCA
The DNA here is from genome assembly GCA_029339505.1 of Unio delphinus. Classification (NCBI taxonomy): domain Eukaryota; kingdom Metazoa; phylum Mollusca; class Bivalvia; order Unionida; family Unionidae; genus Unio; species Unio delphinus. The sequence continues at coordinate 1,942,376 of JAQISU010000104.1, forward strand.
AGTATTTATCGTCGATGGCAACGTCTGCGGATTCACAATACTCATGTAGTTTTTCCTTTTTAAATCGCCAACTCCCCCACGTTTCCTCGGGATCTGTGAATACCGCTACATCTGATTTGTATTTCTCGTGGATATACATCGAATCAGTAGCTACTCTAACCGCGGTATTAGGAAATCTATTTATCATCGAAAATAGATTAATAATAGAATAACCGAGCATAGAACTTCTCAAATGTGTGTACTGACAACTATATCCATCAGAGTAGGTAACAACCGTACCTAATTTCTCACCATTGGATAGAAAAGCATCCCTACGGGTTACAAGTTTTCCCTGTTTCGTTAAATCCGCTACAATAAAATCGTATTCAGCGACGTCTATGATCAACCTCGAAGAGTATTTTGCATTGTCAAATCTTCCACCATGAGTGAATTTACCAATTATTTTTCGTCCGAAATCTTTGGCTTCTTTGTTTTTAATTTCAAATAAATGCCTAGATAGTTTCATGATTTCTTCCTCGCTGAAATTAGGAAACTGTTTTGAAAATCTTTGATTTTTAATTTCATCAATTATACGATCTAGATCAGGTTTTGGTAACCAAACATCCTTCTGCGCGTGATAGCATATAATCGCTTCACTGACAATTAACGATATTAGCATACCACTATCGATCATATATCTCAATAGCACTATTGGCATCCAGTGTTTTTCAGACATATGTCTACCAAGCCAAACATAACTACACGGATGTAACCCATCAGCGAGTTCAAATGATATCACACGAGCGAACCCGGTTAAATCAAAATCAGGCAAACGACCATTAATCGCAACACGAGTCATTTCATGTGTGGGATGTCCAAATCGTTTAAAATAGTTACTACATTCTCCATACCCGAGAAAACTTCCAGGATAACACGCGGATATATCAATTGAAATCATACCATCACGTGAGTATTTCGTATTCCACAATCCTCCATGACCTAATTCGATGCAACTCAATTTGACATCCTCGAGAAAATCACTTCGTGTTGGACGCCATGAGTTTTTTTCTCTTGCGAACTGAGCTACCACTGATGGAATAGTAAAACTATCCGTGAGTAGTTTTTCATGGAAACTCTCCGGTGAAAATTCATTGGCGATTTTTCTCATTCTGTTATCTAATTCTTCAACGCGATATAATTCTCCATTTGGTCTTACAAACTGATCAAATCCTGATTCGGAACCAGCGCTGCTAAGTAACCACACCGACACGGGATCATCTTTACACAACGTAACAATAGCATCGAATAACCTCTCTTCATAGAACACATCCTTGTAAAACTCCTTAGGGATATATCTCACGATTCGTTCTCGTGGAAATATATTTACCGCAGGTGTCCACGCGTGCTTGTTATGATCAATAATTTCAATTGGAGCTCCTCGCGATTGATATTTCGGTTCGTATAATACTTCTCCGGTTATCGTCGCTACCGATATTGGAAATTTTAATGATGCTTCTAATTTAGCTATATCGGAAATCTTTGCCCCGCGCTGTTTCACTGTCAGTTCCCATTCGGTTATTTTGTTTCGTCGTTGTTCAGTTAATTTGTTTCCCCGGGATGCATTTGTGAAGTGTTCCATTAACCGTGTTGCTACACAATTTAACACTGAATCACCTTGTGATGAAGACTCCGTCGTTGACGCTGTTTTCATAGGTGCTAGTTTTGCAATACTTGGCTTATCATTTAGCTGATATATTCCGTAAACAACTGCTGTTACAGGGTAAGATCTCTCATAGTATGGTTTGTCAATTCCAGTTAGAATTCCTGGTTTGGAATCTCTACTCACAATAACAAATTTTTTATCCTTGAGGATTGGTTCAAATTTATCTCTGATAATCCATTCACCTTCGTCTTCGATAATGAATTTTATTCTAAAAAAATACCTCCGCTGGGATTTCCCGCCAAGGTGTGAAAGTATCTCAGCTGCTCTTGTATCGTTCATAGTAGCATCAATTACGGGTACATTGACACCAATAATTCGAAATGTCGACCACGCATGAGATGCTCCATCGCGCTTAAACTCATTAAAACAGTCACTGATTTTACTCAATATGGTTTTGTCATCTATTAGACTTTTAGGTATATCAGAGATTCTATCGAGATTAAATCTAGCATTTTTCCAAGGCGTAATTTTCGATAATCTCTTGAACTCCTTCATATTATAATTATTACAAGTATTTAAATAAAAAGTTTTTTATATAATGAATCATTGCAAATGGCTTATGATTGGATCAAAGATTCCGTGTAACAAATCATGCAGAAATGAATTCTGTGGGTATCATATGCAAAGTGTGAGAAACGGTTCAAAGGGCCCTCTTCCGTGCCTGTATTGCGGGGTAGGTGTAAGAGGCAAGTCGCAGTTATGCGTTAATTGCGGGGGTAAGCGTTATAGAGAGTTGAAGCGTTATTATGACAAGCGAAGAATCAAAAATCCTGACGACGTCAGTGACGTTGCCAACGGCAAAATCATAAAAACTGCTCAGGACTACATAGGCAGATTTGCCAATGTTATATCTCAGCCAATTAACGAATTAGACAAATAGAAGTATTAGTATATAAATGAACCAAGAATTTCAAAGACATCCTGTTATTGAAAATTACGAAGCTTCTCGTGATGGTGTTGTCAGACATTGTAGACTCAAGAAGCCAATTGGTGTTTTGAATAATCAAGGGTATTTGATATTTAGATTTGGAAGGAAAATATATCTCAATCACCGTTTCGTTTATGAAGTATTTAACGGATCAATCAAGGATGGTTTTGTGATTGATCACATAAATAGCATTAAGACTGATAATTCTTTATCGAATCTACAAGCTATTACACAACGTGAAAACACCAAACGAGGTGGGACTGGGAAATACTCGAAAAATGCTAGACCCGTAAGATCGTTTAATACTGAAAATAACACGGAGATAGTATTTCAATCAATGTCAGAAGCTGGTAGGCATTTCGATATTTGCCCTCCCTCGGTACAAAAAGTAGCAGAGGGGATTTATAAGACCGCTTTTTCAAAACGTTTTAAAAACAGCATTCAGTTTGTTTATGAATAAGTCGTAATCACGCATTGGAAATTCACAAGGGGAATAACTCTGTTAGGTAACGCGCGTGCGACAAATCACCAATAACACAGTTACGGATCTTAAACACAGTCATTGATTTTGATTGGTTAGTTTCGCTATTATGAAATCTTAACAGAATATAACTGATTTCGTCTTTTTTCAAGTATTAACAAAACTGTTTTATAGACACGTCGTATTTAAACATTTTTTTTAGTGTCTGTTTCAAGTATTATGCGTGTTTTCAACGTTGTCAGTGATCGCTAATAAACAAAACAAACAATTACAAGCACTACACCTCTTTATGTCACTTCGTTGTAATGAGTATTTATATACAAATCCGTCCTTGTTGTAATTGGGCTTAGCCGAAATTCAAGTATAAAAGCAAACCACACCGTCACACGTGGTATGAACGTTATTATTGACATTCAAACCAGGTTTCGATTTCAGGTTTGCTTTTGTTCTTGAATGTAGAAATAGCCCGCGTCATCCATTGTCATTGAAATCAATTCATTCACCTATAATCTATTGTTGTACCGTCGTCATTGTCATTGAAATCAATTCATTCACCTATAATCTATTGTTGTACCGTCGTCATTCATTGTCATTGTAAATACCATAATCACCTATAATCTATTGTTGTACCGTCGTATGTGTATAATACAACCGCCTACATGACTAGATAATGGGGTTGTAAGTGCCGTCGTCATCTATAATCATAATCACCTATAATCGCACTAAGCTTCTGGGCTGCTAAAGATGATCAACACCTTAGCGTGTCCAGAATTCATTTTCCAATTCAACAAATATATATTTATATATAATATGAATATTGAAAATCTCAAATTGATTATTATTGAAATCAACAAGCTTAAAGATCAAAATGTTAAACTATGTTCAGGGTTAGATTGTGATCAAATTATGACCGATTTCGAGGACATACAATTTGCAGAACAGACCGGAAAATACGTCCTCGCTAAGAAATATTTTTTAACTAAGCGGATACAAAAGTTTATACGTGAAAGTTTAGTCAATACTGAAGACGTTAATGTATTCGTACCATTATGTAGCATCGTTGAACGTGTACGAAAGCAATTAGGCTTAGAATATGAACAAAAGAGGCTTATTAATTGTAAGGTGAGACAATTAAAAACGTTAATGGAGCAGGGTGATGAGCCCCACGCGTAGAGAGCCTCCTTTGTTTGTATAACCGATACGGTACATGACATGTATAATCACTACCCAACAACGAGGAAGTAAAATTGTGTGTGTGAGTACAACAACAGGGAAGTATAATCTAGTGATTTTTTTTTTACTTGGTGATGGAAAGGATTTCACAATTTGACAATAGTGATACTCTTTCAATAATGGTAGGACAATCATTGACCACACGCAACACAAAAGAACGACTTAACGCTCTTAAGAAAATATTACCACTTCGTGATCGTATACGTGAAAAACTTCAACAGCGGCAATTACTTCAGACTGATTTCACAGAGGATTCTGAACAACTATTCAAACCGATTGTTACTGCAACTACAGATGTGAAAACAGCTACTGAACGAGCTATTTACGGAGATGTCCCTAAGGAGGGTACTAGAACAGAGAGGCCTCTTCTCCCTGTGTTAGAGAAAATAGCAAAACGAACTAAACAAACAAAAAAATCATCACAAACACTTCCTGGTGATATAATAACTACTGCAAGACGACAAGAACAACAAGAACGAGAACTTCAGGAAGAAGCTGAACGATTAGGTGATGTTGATATCCCCTCACCACCGCCTGAACCACTTGAAGAATTTCAAGAAGAAACGGGAGCTGTTCCAAAGGGGGATTATCCTCCTGAAAAGATATTTACAGTTGATGCGTTAAATACAATCAGAAATATCCAAACAAACTCTGAATTAGCTAAATTTACCAAAGACAACGTTAAAAAACCGAAAAGGGATAAGTATTTAATAGACGAAACGGCTAAAAATTTTATAAAGGGTTCAGACATTTGGGAAAATAAGGTGTTTTTAGCAAACCGCGGGAAATTAGAATCACAAAAGAAATAAAATCTGATTATAATCAGTTTCTAGCTATGGTAAAAGGAGTCACATTAGCACCACCAGTATACACAGCAGACCCAACCCCTAAAGAAATACAAATAATGGCAGAGGCTGATTCTAAGAAGGGTGCAACTGGTATCACTAAAAAATCCAAAGAATTTTCAAAAACAGGCAGTGGTTTAGTTGGAAACTCTTCGAGTTTCTGTCCTGGCAATATTCTAGGTGATATAGCACGATTAGAAATACTTGTAGGAGGAAAACGAGCCGGGAATAACTCACCAGAAATAATCAATGAAGCAGCTGATATCTGTAGGGGGTTATTTCAAGGTGGTATCATGGATATTGCAACATATCGAGATTTCATTGAAGAGTTAGTAGAAAATTTTACGAATTTTCATCATGGTTATCATAGCGATTAGATAAATATCAATTGAATAGAGAATGATCATACACTACAACCATGATAAACCAACTAACGTCTACGTGGTAAACTCACGATTGCCAAAATACCGAGCATACTATGGAGATGGTCTCGGTAATACTATAATGGGATTATTTTCAAGAATGGCTCCAAAAGTGGCTCCGCTAGTAAAACAATTATCGATGAAAGCAATTGATGTTATCAGGGATAAGGGTATTAACGCTGTTGGTGATCTTGCCGGGAAGGCATTTTTCAGCCGCGAAGGATAAACTAACAGCGCTAGTTCGACGGCGAAAATCTTCCAGATTTTCAACGAAACCATTGCCGTTGCCATCTACTGAGGTTATGCCTGCGCGGGTTAGTAAAATAATAAATAACGCAGTAGATGAAAAACTACAGTCGTTGATTTCATCATCGTTAATGACTCCGTCATACACTAACGCCCAGGATAACATAACAGCAAATATGATAGCGGGAAGTGGCTTTGGAAATTCAAAGAATTTCTACAAACGTCAAAGACGTCGATGAAAATCCAAGCAATTTACATTTTCACCTCCAATTTAGACCAACGGGTATATAATAAAAAATGTTCAAACAAAACCCTGATAGTGCATTTGACATGGACGCCCCAGTACTTAAAGATGATTCTGTACGTGATTATCAATTTTTTGCTTATCACGCAGTGCAACCTAATCTTCGGGGGAGAATTGAACTTCAAGTTCATGATACCAGTAAATACTTTTTACCCGCTGAAGCCTTTATTGAAGTCGAAGGTGAACTCGTAACAGATGTTGTAGCTAATACACCATATGCAGATAACCAAACTGTCCGAGTTGGTTTTGTTAACAATGGCATCATGGCGTTATTTGAAAGTGCAAGATATCTCATTGATGGAAAAGAAATCGAATCTATTGAACGCGAGGTTGATATTGCTACGGGAATAATCGGGTTAGCGAGATACTCTGATGACTATACTAGATCAGCGGGTCCGTCTATGATGTTCACGAAGGATATTACTGATAACGCTGATCACATTCAGCATATTAAAATAAATACTGTAAGAGATACTGCAGCTGATCCACAACCTGATACCTCTGAACATAGAGATAGACCTGGAGCTGCATTTGATATTCTCGGAGGTGTTAATAATAATTTCAATTTAGGGTTTGCAACAAGAGTAGCAACGTTGCAGGGACAGCGTCGACGGTTTTCATGTGCGATTCCGCTCCACCACATATTTGGATTTTGTAGAAACGTCAGAAAAGTTATCTATGGAGTAAAGCATACTATATCGCTAATGAGAAGGGGTACTGATAATTATGCAATCTGGCGCGGTGCTGGCGTTGCCGCTGGTAAAGTCATTTTATCAAAACTAACACTGTGGATGCCAGTGTTGACTCCATCGTTATCAACAGAACCGCGGTTACTATCATTGATGGATCAAGGGGGGAAGAGATTATTAAGTTGGTTGTCAACGTCCACAGATACCATGGATTCTAATATTGATGGTACACTTACATGGCATCTAGCATCAAAACAGGGTATTTCAGCTCCACGTCACATATTTATTGCGCTACATAATACTGCGCGATTAGATAATCAAGAACGTTCCCACATGATATTTGATCAAATTGGGTGTAGTGAAGTCTCGCTGAGAATAAACGGACAGCAAGAACCATCAGAGGATATACAACTTGATTATGGAAATAATCATATTGCACGAGTTTATCATCGGTTGCTGTCGTATATGGGACGCGATCAAAATGTCGATACTGGTCTACAAATATCACAGTTGGATTTTAAAAGTCTGTATCCGATTTATTACTTTTCGTTGGAACATCTTGACTTGATGAGACAGTCCGTCGTTGATATACACTTCCGAGCTCGTGTAACCCGTCCTGGTGGTCCTGGTGCTATTGCTAATTATAGAGCGGTTGCTGTCATTCTCAGTGATAAATCAATGATACTCGAAGGTGTTGGTGGACGAATGAGACTGGTAGATGCACCAGTGGAAAATCTTTAAAAATTCGTAGAATTTTCATTGAATCGCTTGCGATTTAGAATCAATCTGTTTTGTATAATGTCGTATAGTAATATCAATGTTACGTTGATACCTGGTCAGTTAAAAAAATTACAAATCCAAATCAGCTAAGCAATGTGGGACCACAATAACGCTGAAACCTAATCAAATGAATGGCGGGGCGAATAAACTATCGCTGACGAAGACTCAGATTAATCATTTTAATAAAGCGCTGAAAGAAAAAAAAGGAGTTCAGGTTACTCTTTCTGCGAGCGCGATTAAAAACATGGAAAAGACTGGTGGTATATTCCCGTTGTTAGGGTTGATTCCAGGGTTGATTGCCGCAGCGGCCCCAGCGGTGGCGAAGGCGGCTGCGTTAGGAACCGTTGGTACCGCAGCAGGAATGGCACTAAAGAAAGCAGCAGGTGGATCCGTCCGCGCTGGTAAAAAAAAAGGAAAGGGTCTAAGACTACCAGGAACCCTATATTCATGGTACAGCGGGGGATCCGTTCACGGATCGGGCCTGAGACTAGGACCGGTTTACTAGTTCCGAAATCTTCGATTTCCAAACCGATGGTTCCAATGTCCAATTTTGATTTAATTGATGCCGCTAAAAAACTCGCGATTAAAAACTTCAGAGGTGTTTTTATGAAAGATCAATTACCGGCACAACCAAATGATGTTGAAACCGGTATTATTAATCTAGATAACAGCGATGGACCTGGAACTCACTGGGTTGCATACGCGATTGATCCACGTGGGATTATTTATTTTGACTCATATGGATTAGCGCCGCCGAAAGAATTTAACCGCTATGTAAGTAAATTAAAAATACCCCGTTGGTATTCCACGTTACCAACACAGACAATGCTTGACCCACCCATATGTGGCAATGAAGTATTAAACGTACTTGATGCTATTTCACGGGAATCAAGAAAACCACCCCATGTAGTAGTAAATGAGTATACTAGCGGTCGTTGGATTGAAAATCCGTTGGATTGAAAATCTTTGATGAAATCTTTTAGATTGAAAATCCGCTGGATTTAGACAGAGAAAAGATTTTTATGATAATAATGATTGATATTTGGGGACGACCTTTATCAACGCTGAAGAAACCCGAACCTGGTGGAGTTGAAACCCTTGATAAAATCAAGGGTGTTAAAAAACTAATCGAAGATGAAATAGCCGAAACGTTAAACCTAGCAAGTGTTGATCCTGGTGAAATAGTTGTATTTCAAGATCGTCAGGGTAAATTGAAAACTAGTAATGTCTCTCTCGATGATATTTTGGTTAAACGACGAGATGCAGCAGAGGATACTATATCGTTATTTTCCGATCAGGGTAAACTCAAACCAGGTGTACTTGTTTCAACAATTACGGATAAATTAACAACATTCGATAACACGGTGAATTCATTGAAATCACTCAATGATAAGTATGACGATCATATAGTTGTATTTGATCAGTTTTCTGAATTACAAAGAAATACAATTGACAAAATTGATAAACCCCTGCTAGAATTTTTTGGAAATCCACCAGTGACCACACCAAAACTCACCTCGATAAAAGATTCTATGTTGGAACTAGCAACTCTTCAATCCGAATATGAAAAACACGTGAAACAGTTTTCAACGCTTCGTAAAAACATCATTGACAAGTTTATTGGAACCCCATTTGATAAAATTGAAATAACCCTTCCTGATATTAAAAAATCCATCGATGAGCTTAAAACATTCAACAATGCAATGAAAGATGATGCAACGAGGATGATAAGCGTTGTTGAAAAAATAAAAATTCCTCATGATAAAAAAATCATTGTCAACAACGTATACACAATCCATTACGGATCATTTGCGTGGACTCCCACAAACAACATTTTACACGTAACCGCAGCCGTCAAGGGTATTTATCGATTAACAATAGTATCACCGAATCAGTTTAATATATCATCAAGTAGTTCATCTGGAGTCAATAATACGATATCAACGATCATCGACAAGGATGTATCTGAAAAATTCACGGTAACGACCGCAGATAGAAATCTAGTCAGAGCTTCAGTAACGTGGTACGTAGAATTCGTAGTGGATTTAAGTAAACAATTAAACTGAAAACGCTAGCGTTTTTAAGGGAAATCACAATTGAAAATGCTAGCGCTTTTAAAATAAAATGACGATCCCTTCAGTGTATCAGTATCGCTATGATCAAGTCAGAGAATTTCAAACTAAACTCAGTTCTCTCTGTGAGGAGTATCAAAAAAAAATAAAAAAAATACCAACGAAGAATAACCGCAGTTGATATCACCGTGTACTCGGTGTCGGGAGTAATCACTGCTGCTGGGATAATACTGTCTTCAGTTACAATGATTGCTCCGGTCGTAGTTTCAATCGCTATTTCCGCGGTGGCTACAATTGTGGGTATATTAACCGGGATCACAAAAAAACTATCATCGTGTAGCCAGAGTAAACTACACGATTATGTAATTAAATTTCACATTGCATCTGCCGGTTACTCGCAATTATCCTCGTTGATATCATCGTCACTCGACGACACAACAATATCAGATAGCGAATTCTCAACGATGGCTCAATTGTATAAACAGACAATGCTAAAATTAGAGAATAATAATAATAATAACAATGTCGTCGCAAGAACTACTTCAACAAATAGTAATAAATACAACACCGGTGAAAACAAGCATGATATCAGTAACCTCAACGCGTCCTGAATTCAGTGTGAATTTCCCGATTCCCGTTCCGGTGAGCGAGATCGCGCTAGCAAAACTACGAGTGTATCATAGCTGGCCCAATATCAGATCCGTAGCATTTGGTGGTCAACAACCAAATAATTCCTTGGTGTTCGCGTGGAAAAATCGTGAAGACGGAACTCCAGACTGGAACGTTGTCTCGTTACCAACAGGGTCATATCAAATCGAACAAATCAATAACGAATTACAACGAAGAATTAAATCTATCACTGGAAAAGAATCAAAAATCGCTATAACGGTTCACGAGCCGACGTTATCATCTGCGATCGAGATTAATTCCCCTGGATATGTTGTAGATATTTATCAGAGTTCTATAAGATCAGTATTAGGATGGCCTGAACTACCGCCTCGACGAGAAACCGTTGATATACCAGAACCTGTAAAATCTGATTATGTCACAGACAAGATGAAACCTGATAATCCAATAAAAAGTTATCAAGATTATTCTCCCAACAAGTTTATAGGATATGACAACCAGAGTAATATGATATTTTACACTAATTTAATCAAAGAAAATTTAACAGCGATGAATAATGATTTTTCATTATTGTTAATATCCCTTAAATCCGGCTCTCTCACCCAAGATGAATTTATCAACGTTGTAGAAGCATGTAACAAAATCATCAACGATATGGAAACATTTCATGCGTAAATTATTCAACAAGTATTAATGAATGAAATTTATAAAGAAGTGTTTGCGGTAGAATACAATATCCCCAGAGAGGATATTCAAACATCTAAAATCCCTGGGTATAACCCCGACGAATTAAAAAAATATCTCAGTTATGCCATCGATATTGGGTTTAAGAAAATCCACGACGATTGGAAGAAATTATCACGACAACAAACAAATATTCTGACATTTAATAACGACCCAGATGGCGGTGGGAGACATATCGCTCCGTTCAATGTGAATATATCCTCGGTGATATCATTGAATTTAGTATGTGACGTTATCGTAGGAAGCTATCAAATAAATCTTGAGCAATCAAATCAAGCTCAGCAAGGTTATATTCTATATTCATTTGCACCAACGGCCCCCCCCCCCCCAGGATTTCTAATTATTGAAGACCCAACTAATCCAGTCTATATGCGATGTCATAATAATTCGTTAACGAGAATTAATTTCAAACTCACTGACCAATCTAATAATTTGATTGATCTGCGAGGTGAGGTTTTGCAAATTAGTCTGTTTGTAAAGTCTTAAAGACTTTCATCGTGAAAGGATTTTCATCGTAAAAAAAATTGTTAGCGCATAGCAGCAGAGAGTGTGAACGCCAACTATATGGCGTCCTTTTTTTTTTAATTTTTATTTTATTCTTGCTCAAATTATTAAAAAAAAATAATTAAGTATTTTCAAGGAAGCCTCAGTTTACTAAATTGAGGCTTATAAAAGCAATTTTGGGAAGCCTCAGTTTGCTAAATTGACGCCTAAAAAAGTTGGTCTGTTCACACACTCTGCATTTTGTTAAATAATTTCGGTTTCCGTAGAAGCCTTATTTTTGCTTGAAAACTTGGTCTGTTCACCTCCTCTGCATTTTGTTAAATAATTTCGGTTTCCGTAGAAGCCTTATTTTTGCTTGAAAACTTGGTCTGTTCACCTCCTCTGCATTTTGTTAAATAATTTCGGTTTCCGTAGAAGCCTTATTTTTGCTTGAAAACTTGGTCTGTTCACCTCCTCTGCATTTTGTTAAATAATTTCGGTTTCCGTAGAAGCCTTATTTTTGCTTGAAAACTTGGTCTGTTCACCTCCTCTGCATTTTGTTAAATAATTTCGGTTTCCGTAGAAGCCTTATTTTTGCTTGAAAACTTGGTCTGTTCACCTCCTCTGCATTTTGTTAAATAATTTCGGTTTCCGTAGAAGCCTTATTTTTGCTTGAAAACTTGGTCTGTTCACCTCCTCTGCATTTTGTTAAATAATTTCGGTTTCCGTAGAAGCCTTATTTTTGCTTGAAAACTTGGTCTGTTCACCTCCTCTGCATTTTGTTAAATAATTTCGGTTTCCGTAGAAGCCTTATTTTTGCTTGAAAACTTGGTCTGTTCACCTCCTCTGCTGCTTTACTTCATATGTACCCTGAATTAACGTATGGCCTTAAGGAAACGGAGGAGTGTACAATTCCAATATGTACTTTTCGATGGTGTAACATACCTTGAATTGCGGCTTAATATTAAACCATGCATATTAATGGGTCTTTAAAAAAAAAGATAGAAAGATGTTCACAGGTATGTACGCATATATAACATTCTAGAAGGATGTATCAGTCGAATTACAGATACTATATGTTGTTAATTGTTTATTTACCTACCTTAAGGATACGATATACCCTATTCATTTCACGTTTTTGGTACGTAATCAAACTGCTATTTTCTTAAGTCTAAGAATCAGTACAGAAAGCGGTTAAATTTGTCTCAAATGATGGTATAAACTCTTTAATTTTTTGATGATTTTTCTCCTTTAGTTGCATGTTTACACATGAGACACAACCGCAAAGACCAAATGAAAAATGAAAACTTTGCGTTCGTTGAAACCATCCAGAGGCATTATGCAAAGTGGCTTAATTCATTATATTTTTCACATTATTTTGAAGTTGTCGGTCAGTGTTCATATGATATATCTCCAGTGATTTAGGTCAAAGTTTCAAGCAGTTAAATCATTTTGATTGTATTCGGTCGTCTAAATTTCTCTATATCACAGCGTATTATTATTACCGTGAGATACTTCGTCTTCTCAGTCACGTTTACGTGCGTTAAATGTAGATGATTTTATTACTTGCATATTTGCTACTTATAATTTGAGGAAATATCGCCACTTATGTCGTGTCCTGAGATTATATCAAGCAGATTGTTACATCCTGCCTGCAATGTAGTCGTGAATAAATAAAATATCATATTTCCCGATATAGGATGTTGAGATCATAGGACCGACCAACCGAATGATATTAATACTTTTATTGCTAACTATCGCCAGTTGAGTACTCCGTCACCAATGCTTATTTGTATTTGCATTATGGTATGACGGCACCATAGTTCACTCTTCAAGCTGACATTGAGTTTTACGCTACAAATTATTGTTTTAGCAAACTTGTAAAGCGATTCAGCATAACAATCCCGCCATCTGGTGGTTTCTCCATTTACAAAGGTTAGATTAGTGTCAGTGTCTCAGACACCATAAATGGTAGTCACATTTAATGATAATTCAGATGCTTCTTAAAGGGAACAAAACCTCTCATAAGACACAAGATGGATGTGATCTGCATTTAACATAGCTATGAATCAGTATGTTTAACTCAGAATTGTAATACAAATCAACACGTTTAACTCAGACATGACTGTTTTTAGTAGTTTAGATTGGTATGTATGTATATACGACATAAAATATCCACAACAGCAATCATAATGTTGTGGGTGTTGCATTTAATGTACGCTACATATATCTCCATAAAGCAGGAATACACATATAGTATATTAGTCTACCTCGCAATAACGAATCTTGGATTTCAAAACCGGCAAATTCACCTAAGTTTGATTTACATTATTTTTAAGAATGAAACGCGTTTTATGAATTACTTTTCAGCATTACATAAATGGAAATGATATTAATTTTAAACATCATTCTCATTTTCATTATGGCAGTTTTGGAGATTTAATGGTGATTTAGTCAAGGAGATTACGTTTTTAAAATAATCGACGGTAAAGATGTTATATGGCAACTCCAATTTATTAGCTATCAAATGCAACAATAGTAAATTTAGATTGTCTCCCCCGTTTTTACACGCTAGACAGTGTCATGTATGAAATTACATACATCATCTGGGTGTTGACAAACCGACCTGCGCAATATGTACGTTTACTAATTGTTTTAATTATTACCACACAAATTATTTGTCATACCACTGAGTGGAGATATGACATTTTAAGATAATAATAAAGAGATAATAAAGAGATTTGTCTCCCAAGCTTTACGTTGGTGGTATAAGACCTATTGATGCAAACTAGAAGGTATATATTTTGAAATTAACATTATTTGTTAAATATCCACAACGATTGAAACTAATTTCCATCTAGTAAACTAGATCTTCATGCTGAATAACAGTAATTCGGATAGATTTAATTAACACGTTCTTACTAATGTCACGAGAATAAATGACATAAATGAGACACTTCATAATATAAATGAGACACTTCATAATATAAATGAGACACTTCATAACATAAATGAGACTTTAACTGCGGCTTTAATTTTAAAGTATGCACTCATCTGTGAAAAGTATACAGGATATACAGGCGCACTAGCTAACCTGCAAATCGTACTCAGGATCGGAATGACTAACTACACACAACGTCTTTCGTCATTAATATGGCTAACTTTTCAAAAATAAAAACATACATGCCTTCACCTTAGAAACCATCCTGACAGGAAAGTCGCCAAAAGTGGACTGGTTTGATCGTTGTGACTATTTATCACTTTAGTGCACATCAAATACCTTGGCGTCGACCAACTGCATGGATTTTAGCAATTGTAGTGTTTGAACGAGAAGATACAACTATTCTAAATAAAAAGCGCCAGACATATATCTAATGGATGCTTCAGCCTCATGCAGTGCTGATATATCTCCGAACATTGACTTAATTATGCAGCCTTTCGTTCTGTGCTTTGAAAATTTGATTGCTCTCTTGTCTCCAGACGCGGGTGAAGATCGCGAACCAATCATCAAAATCAGTTTGATTCGATTCACGATACACATATCTCAGTGACCTACTTATATACCAAATAATGTATGTTAAACTATAGGACGAAGCAATACATTCAAATTTTCTAGTCTTAATATGGCGGCAGTATTGAAATACCAATTCCCAATTCCTGCTTTGATTCGATATCGCGTCTGACCACTATTTTGTTACAAATTAAAATATTTGTTAAAACACACACACGTACGTGTGTGTGTGTGTGTGTGTGTGTGTGTGTGTGTGTGTGTGTGTGTGTGTGTGTGTGTGTGTTGATCCACATGTAGAAGAGGGGTACAAGTTATTGTCAGAAAGAAAGTAAATGAAAACCATGCTTCTGTATTATTAACTTGTTTGATGAGATTGTAAAATTATATGTGCATACACCAGCCTAATCTTTCCGAAATCGCGAGAGTCGAGCGGAAGATAGTGAAAAGAGAGAATGCTCTACAAAGTCAAAATATATGGGTAATTAATGAAAACAAAGACAAACGTTGTGTTTGATGCTGGCCACTTTCGTGACATTTATTGAACATCAATGATATCAGTGAACCACGCATTATTTATGTATTTATAGCATAACAAACGATTTAGACAAAGTCTTTAGTGTAAAGGTGCTAGGAAATTGAACACTGAGACATGGCGTATAATACAGAAATTGTTTGAGGCTGCAACCACCATAAATAGAAATACAGCTTGCTGCATTTCTGGCAGTCACAAATAGGTAAGTGGTTCAAAGGACAAAAATGGAGGATTGGGAAGAAACTTTAACTGAATACGTGTACTTAATAAATGCGATGTTGGTCTTCCGGAACTATTATAGTACCCTCATAGACAGCAGCAGAAGGAGCTTGCCCACTTTTTTTTATCTGGTCCTTATTTTGGTAAAATAACAGCTACAAAAACTGATACAATTTTGGGCTTCTATCGTGTTTAAGAGGATTTATCCGGGTCAAGTATTCAAGAAAATGGACGGCGATGAATTAATGTTATATGTTATAATATATGGCAAATATCGGAGAAGCACAGATCACTAGATTAACCAGAGAGAGGTTGGCTGCTATTAAGAAATTTCTTCCGGTGAGGGATTCTTTTAGAGATAATCTCCAAGCGAGACAACAACAACGATTTGATTTTACCGCTGATACTGAACAATTATTTAAGCCGGTAACTACAGCTACTAAGAAGGTTGTTACCGCCACTGAAAAAGGTGTAATACCAGCACTTGAACAGACAACTACGGCTACTGAAAAAGCTATATTTGGAGATACTACTACTGCCGAGGTAAAGAAAAAGGGAATTTATCCATTATTGAAACAGATCACTGGAGTTCAGGTGCAATCTCAAAATGAAGATGAAGATGGTGGACCTCAAAAGGGTTTTACTCTCGGGGATAAACTCACCGATGAGGCTAAAAAAAAACGACTCAAGATGCACAATTGTTAAAACCAAAAGACTACTATGATTTTGGGATTTATATAGCTGAAAGTTATAATCAAAGAAGGAATCTTTTAAAAGAGGATTATAAAGAAAAAAGAATAAACTGTAATGAATGGCTTTATGGGTTGTATAAAATGAAAAAGGGTGTTGGTCGTTTAAACACAAAAGAGGGGGATTATATAGCTTATTGAGTTGGTGTTTCCGATTATGATATCCAACAACAAGAATACCAACAAAGAAAAAGAGAAGAACAACAACGACAAAAAGAGAAACGACAAATGAAGAGGAAACGTCAAACACCAACACGAAAACAAAAGGAAAAAACTCATCCACCTCCATTATATTATCCTTCTGATGTAGAAGAAGATGATGATACACAAGGTGCAACTGGTAAGGGATATTCTACCGGTGGTGATCCTTTTTCGAGAAGTGTTTTCGATGATATATCACTATTAGAAGTTCTCATCGGAGGAAAACGAGCTGGAAATAATTCCTCGGAGATAATTAATGAAGCAACTGATATCTGTCAGAGGTTATTTCAAGGTGGTTTCATGGATATTGGTTTATATCGTGGTTTCATCGATGAATTAATTGATTTTATCACAGTGATTAATCTGACTTTTGTCATTCGATTAAATATATAACATCTAAATAAAATGTATCGTAGCGACAGCAAACCAACTAGAGTTTTGATATGGATGCTCCCGTACAGCGAGCCATATGATTCTTCACGCGATTTTCAATTTTTCTCGTATAACGCGATAGACCCCAATGCTAGATCATGAATTGAACTTTGATTTGATGATACCTCTAAATATTTCTTGCCGTGTGAAACTTTCATCGAGGTGGAGGGGAGACTAGTATAAAATGTTCATCTTAGTACTCCGTATAATAATCTTCCAACCACCCCGATCGGGTTTGTAAACAACGGTATAATGGCGTTATTTAGTAGCGCGCAGTATCTAATTAATTTTAATAGAATAGAATCTATCGATAATGACGTTGATGTCGCAACTATGATACTGGGACTAGCGAGATACTCCGATGATTTTATCCGATCTGCCGGTCATTCAATTACGTTTGCGAAGGATCTCACTGACAACGCCGATATTAATCCATTTCGTATAGTAAATACACCAGTAGCTACTGCATATGATCCTCAACTAGCTGGATATCCAGTTAGACCAGCTGATGCTTTTGATATAGTCGTAGGTAATAATAATAATTTTAATCTAGGATTTGCAAATCGAAATTTAATGTTAAATCGCGAAGGTAGATTTTGATGCGCGATTCCTCTTTCTCATATATTTGGGTTTTGTAGAGATGTTAGAAAAGTTATCTTTGGATCCAGTCATACTGTTGTGCTTATGAGAAAATCAAATGATGATGATGATATTTGGCACGGTACTGGTGTTGATGATGGTAAAGTGATTTTATCCAAGTTAGCACTATGGATGCCAATAATGACTCCATCGTATCCATAGAAACACGTTTGTTATCTTTTATGAATCGCGGAGGAAAATCACTATTGTCATGGTTGGATGTTACAACATATACTGCGACAAATAGCGCTGTTTGGGACATTTACCTAGCAGGTCGCGTTAACAAAAAATATATCCACGCCTAGACATATTTTCATCGCATTACAAAGTAAAAATCGAGTAGAAGGAGAAGATAGACAACTGCGTAGTCATATGATATTTGATAAATTGAATGTCCGTGAGGTATCATTGCGAGTAAGCAATCAGCAGGAACCCGCCGAAAACCTTTTGATCGATTATCCTAATAACCAAATAGGACGTGTGTATCATTGTTTGTGGTCTTGTATGGGACGCGATCAAAATATTGATACCGGATTACAAATATCACAATTGGATTTTCAAAATTTATATCCGATCTATTATTTTTCATTGCAACAATTTGATTTATCTAAGCACTCCTTCGTCGATGTAAAATTTCAAGCTCGTATAGAAGAACTTCCTATTATCTCAGCGCCGGAAGTAGATCCACCTGTACGCGGGTCAAATAGAGCGATCGCTGTAATTCTTAGTAATAAGACAATGACACTCGAAAGTGGTGGTGGAAAAATGAGAGTAATTGATGCACCAGTAGAAAACATGTAATGGAATCCAAAACATAACACAATTAGATGATCTGTTACTTAAATAAAAATGTTGTATAGTCATGTAAATGTTACCTTGACACCTAGTCAGATAAAGAAACTACAATCAAAAACCTCTGCTGTGCGGACCAAAGATAACTTTGAAACGTAAACAGATGGCTAACGAAGGACCAAATAAAATATTTATGACGAAAACTCAGCTTAAACATTTTAATAATGCTAAAAAGGCGAGTACAGGAGTGCAGTTGGAATTTTCATCCACTGCAATTTCCAATATGATCAAATCCGGTGGATTATTTCCTCTCATTCCTATCCTCGCAGCACTTGGAACCGGTGCGCTCTCTGGTGTTGCTGGTTGAGGTGCAAGTAAAATTCTAGATAAAGTTATCGGGAGAGGATACAAAAAAGGGAAGAGTTTTTCGAGTACCAGGCAGTCAATTCACCAGATACATACCCATTGGACATTAACATCAGAATAGAATGTTCCAATGTCAAATTTTGATTCAATCGCCGAGGTGAAAAACTCCCCGATAAAACATTTCAGAGGTGTTTTCATAAGAGATCAATTAGCAAATTGTCCACGTATTCCAGAAACGGGTATAATTAATCTCGATGATAACACCGGACCCGGAACTCTTTGGGTAGCTTCTGCGATACATCCACGATCAATTATTTATTTTGACTCGTATGGACTAGCACCGCCAAATGAATTTCTTAAATACCTAACACAATTAAAACTACCTATTTGGTATTCAACGTTACCCACGCAAACATTAACCGATCCTCCGATATGCGGCCGAGAAACCATTAATGTGTTAACGGCGATATCAACATCTCCTAATCTACCTCATAAGGCCGTGCATGAATACACCAGTGATAACTTTTTAAAGAGATCATAAATCGTATAATGGTAGATATTTGGGGTATTACCGCGTATACCAAAAACCGTGGGTCTTTCTCTCGAACAAGTAAATAGACTGATATCAAGAGCGATAACAGATAGATTAACGGCACTCGACGATAATTATTTATCAACGGCGGATTCGTTAAAAACGCCCAATGATGAATTCAACGCCCACGTAAATCAATTTACGAGGGTACAAAAATTCGTACAGATGTTCAACTGCCTATTTTCAATTTCTTTGGAATTCCACCGGTGACCACGCCGAAACTCGCACAGATAAAAACCACCATTGATGAAATTAGTAACACTTCAATCCACGTATGCAGACCACGTAAAATAATTTATAAATTTTCGTAAAAACATTATTAATAAGTTCTTTGGTGGTCCAATAGATAACATCGATGTAAAACTCCCTGATGTAAAAACATCCATCGATGAGATCAAGAAAACTCACCATGCCATCAAAAATGACTTTCCGAGGATGATAACCACGCTTGAAAAAAAATTCCTCATAAGAAAGCAAATATTGTAAATGTGGTATACACGATCCAGCATGGAAGATTTGCTTGGACACAAGAAAATAACACGCTAGAGATCACCGCGACCGTTGAAGGTATTTACATATTAACAATTGTTTCTAGGTTTCAATTAATATTTTATCAAGATCAGCATTTTCAGATGAAAATAATATTATATCGGCTATCATTGATACAGATTCAACAGAACGGTGTACGATAACACAAATTCCAGGTGAAAATAAACAACGAGTTGGTCGGACGGAATTAGAATGGTATGTGGGACTCATAGCTAATTTGAGTAATCAACTTAATTGAAATCGTCCTTGTTTAATAACACCAACAATGTCATCATCGACAACTCAACAATATCGATATGACCAGGTGTTACAATTATAAACTAAGCTCAAGTCGCTCAGCGAGGAATACCAGACGAAAATTAAAAAATATCAACGAATGAATACCGTCGTTGTTGTAACCGTATATTCGGTTTCGGATGAATAATGCTCTCTTCGGTGATAATGACTGCTCCAGTAGCTATTCCAATTTGTATAGCCGCGGCGACAACTATCGCAGGGACAATTTCCATAATAACAAAAAAATATATAATCATGTAGTTAACTACAAGATTACATCGTAAAGGTTCATACGGTATCGACCGCGTACTCGCAATTATAGCTAGGATCACATACAATAATATCCGATAACGAGTTCTCCGCGATGGTCCACATTTATGACTCCGCGATGTCAAAATTAGAAATACGCATAGAGCATAATGGTATCAACAACAATATCACAGATATCGTGACAAGAATTGCTTCAACGGTTAGTGGAGAACACCGCTCCGGTGAAAACAACAATGTGTTACGTCTGTTGGATTTAAATTATTTATTTATAATTGTCAAATTCAAATTTGTCATTTTGGGTTTTAAAATTCATTAATTGGGAGATTATTCAAGAAAAATCTCTATGACCATACTTTATCTGTAAACATGTTTTTGACCTTGGCTTGTTGACCTGATTTCTGACCCTGCTTCAGACAGTGTCACCAAGCTTCTAAAACAATTGGCTGATTTCAAAGTTATGGTTGAATTTCTGATGATTCTCATGGGGGAAGTACTGATTTAGTGAAGGTAGCCTCTTTCTATGACCTTCTATGAACTTCCATAAAATCAAGTGATCACTTCTTTACGTAAAAAACAGGTATTTAAATTATTGTTTGGGATAGAGCAATTCAGTAGATGTTGGGCTTTATTATTATTAAGTTGTGTCTTCTGTTTGAGTTATAATTTTAATTACCTTGTACTGGGAATTGTGTAAATTCGTTGGAGCAAGAGAATTTATTGTATTTATGTGGAAAAGAACATGGGGTCATAATTTCATTTGGATGATAATAAAACAGGAACTGCAACACGTGACCTCGTCAGACATTTTGGATTACATCGTCAAGATTCGAACCTGGAACTATTAGAACATTTATTTATCAGAACTCTTGCAATTCCATTAGTGGATTATTTTTGTGAATTCTTTATTGGATTAATGTTGGATTTGATTCCCTAAAACCGGAAGTTTATTTATTTTATGAAAATAATTGTACTTAATAAGTTCATTGTTAAAGTTTTACAAGCTTGTTAGTTTTCACTCTTTCTGTGTTGCTGCTTATTCGAGTCTAAGCACGTGACAAATGATATCAATGGTGTCAAAGAAACCAAACTTCACAGTTGAATTTCCAACTCCAATTCGAGCAACGGAGATCGCGTTAATTCAAATTCGAGTACATTATAGCTGGCCCAATGTTGGATCAGAGCCATTCGGGAAGAATTTAACGCAGAGGCAACTTCAGAAGAAGTTTATGTTGATAACGGTTCAGCTTCCTTGTATCTACTCGCGACGTCAACTACCGTTAACGCGTATTTGTAAGTACGTGTATTGACGGTATCATGTGGTAGAAATGATATATCAGCCTGATGAACTACATTTGGAGTATTAACATCAAACGATGCATATTGAATCTTTTTCGGCGGTGGTAGATAAATTTGCCATATAGCCTGCTTGGATAACCAATGCACCGCTGTTGCACTAATAACCTTAGCCGCGCTGGCGAGTTTATCGATGGCTAATTTACTCATGTAGTATCCAGTTGGAGAATAATAAATTGATTCCATAATAAATACCTAACCCCGCGACTAATTTACCCTTCATGGCGGCCTTTATTATCCAGGATGCTATTTTTTCTCTGAAGGATTTATCAGGAATAGAATTTAGCGCGTGGATCAATTTTACATCCGCGAGATGACGCTGTTCGAGATCACTACTACGATATGTGATAACATGAACACGACAGGCTTCATCGATGGCGTTTATCGGATATTCACCCGGGTGAGGATTATCTTGGTCATCTAGTCTGATATCGAATCGTGTTCCCGGACCACAAAAGCTTTACCCTGGAATGTGTTTTTCTCCTGGATACTTCGCCCGTGATGCCCCTGGGAGTTTTGTTAACCCGGCTGCGATATCACCTCCCTTTTTTTAACAAACCTGAACTTTTTTTATACCACACCGCGCGCACTTACCAGTGATTGATTCTCTGTTATTGTTTGTTATGGTAGGAACCGGATTAATTGTTGGTGTACTAGCTTTACATTTCACAAAATATAAATTCATAAATTAATGGAAGTTACTGATTTTTTTCCGCGCTGAAACTGCGAGTACTTGTCAAACATGTTACCAAACTACGTCAGGATGATAATTATTGGACCATCTGATAGCGGTAAAACACAACTGTTACTTAACTTGATTATGAAATGGATGAAATGGGATAAACTATATTTGGTGGCACCGTGAGTATACGATCACCACTGTTATCACTTGCTAGACGATTATAACGAGAGAGCCTCTGAGATCACCGAAGAAAATATTGATTTTATCACAGACATCGATGAAGCACCATCCGTGGAAGACATTGATTCCAGCGTAGATAACTTGGTCGTGTACAATGATACCATGTTGGATAAACAAACAAATCCCGCCAGAATATTATCCCGCGGAAGACACAAAAACACCGACGTGATATATGTCACTCAACACGTACCCAGAATGATCAGAGATAATTGTAACATGTTAGCGGTATTTAACGGGGTTGATAATCATACCCTCAGAAATATTTGGCAAACTTGGTGCTCTGATTACGACTATAACAAATTTAAAAATTTCTTTAGTGGTGCTCAGGCAACTCTACAATAACATTGTAATAATGAATTTATCCGATTCTAGAAACCGATATCGAATAGGATTAGATCGTATATATGCTAATGCTTCTCCGCTATTTGCCATATATTATCACATATAACATTAATTCATCGCCGTCCTTTTTCTTGAATTCTTGACCCGGAAAAATCCACTGAAACACGATAGAAACCTAAAATTTTATCAATTTTTGTAGCTGTTATTTTACCAAAATAAGGACCAGATAAAAAAAAAATGGGCAAGCTCCTTCTGCTGCTTACGCTCCTGGCGGTTGGAAAAGCAGATAAACACGGATTAGTCCGAGTCGAATGATTGATACATCAGCAAAGCACGGTCTTTGTCGAGGGTTCTAGGTCTGTGAAACCCACGAGACCAGAAAGAGAAAGTAGCACACACGGCAGAATGGAGATCTTTAGAAAAAGTCATTGAAGGGTTACAAACCAAAGACCTGTTTGCCTAACCTTATATATTTCGTAAATGCATCTGATCTTCAGCGGTCTAATTCCTTTCCTTGGTTGTCACTGAAACCTTGCCTGCCGCCTCAGTGGCGGCCCGAAATCTGAACCTGTGGAATTTGAAATGGCTAGTTAAGACCACAAACCCAAAGGGTTCTTCTACGTTGTACACTAAAATGTACTCTGAAAACTGGTTGCCCGTTTAGGTTCATATAATTATGTCCTGGAGTATCAACCCCCGAGGGTTAGGTAGGCCTGTAAATGAGTCATCGGACATGTCGCAGGATTTGGTTTGGCAGCAACATGCAAAATGCAATATATATGAAAGTCCCAAGCCATGTTTAAAGTGTCCAAAATTGATTGTCAGACGCTTGTGGGAAAAAGCGATTTTAGATATTTGTATCGAATCTCTCTTATTCTGAGAAAGGCACGTACATCCAATGTAAACAAGGCCGAATTCAAGGTGCGCCTGAAATGGTCAGATATGGAACGCATCATAGAAACTGAAAGCTTATCCAGTGCAACTTTGTCAATTGTCAAACGAACATCATGAGATTTACTTTTGTGAATGGCTTGAATGAGCTTTTGAATAAGGACATATGAAGAAGGGTCTACGCAGCCATTACGTTTATGCACATATCCAAATGCAGAAACGAAAGTGGATATCGAAGATGGAGCATATTTCTTATTGATTAAGTGAGCTATGTAAAGGAGCAAATTGGTTATTAAAACTGGAAGAGGGAAGTCGGTCAAAGTGTCTAAATTGAACTCTTTATATAGCGTTCCAGGCCCGTCTATATATGGTTTGTGTAGCAGGGTGTAGGGTGGTTTTTTTTAAGAAAATCGTTAATCGTGGCTATGGCGTGAAACTGAAAACCTGTTGGCGAGAAAGGGCATCGGTAAGTCTCATACCTATACCCGGTATATTTCATCGTTAACCGGATCGCCCAGCGGGAAGGAAAGGTGGGAAAATAATTTGATATACCCATGAATTTTCCTTTCTACCAGACCCAGAGGCGACATGCGTAAATAGGGAAATGGTTATGTACGAAAAGGCCATGCAAAACGACCCGCTGCCAATTTTTCTGTATCTTTTCTTCAGTAATTTAGGCATTAGTTTAAGCAGATTTCAGATTATTACATACGCATGTTCGAAATGTCCACTTAAACCCGACATCGAAACCCATTTGTAAACCTAAATGCAGGCTTCCTCGTCGTTTCATGATCAGTACTCAGTATCATGGGGTATATCGCTAACCTAAATCCGAAATATTGTATCAACAATGTTATTATGGAAAATTGTAAAACGTCTGGTTTATCATAATATATTCACCTAGCGAAAATAAAAAAAAATTCGTCGATTTGGTTTATTGGCTCGTACGTTTTTAACAAGACCATTCCTCCCCCTCCCCCCCCCCACCAATGAATTTAGTGCTTTCACGCAGAAAATGGTGCACATCTGACAAATATACGATAGCCTTTGCCATCAGTATGCTTTTCTATGCTATTGTTATATATCCCAGAGCTTACTGGTGATATTCTGAACAATTCAACGTACGAAATGTTACGAACGTGTGCGCGTGAGTGTAGTATGAGTGTTCAGTATATTTAAATACTGCACGATTCTGACAATGTAAAATTAACGGAAAACAAAGGTGTATACAAAAATTCGGTTGTGCGCTTTACATCAAATTTTCGACCCCCATTTTATCCATTAAATTGTAATTTCATTAACCTGCTAGAGTACTTGTTGCCTGTCATCTTTTACCCTGTAAAAGGAAATGTTTATTTGTTTAAATTCCATGCTAAAATCCATTGATGACCAAGACTTGCGTGGGTTGAATCGTTTCGACCAAAGTGACTTCCCAAAGCGCTTTTTGGCCCATCTTGATCGCCTGAGGTACTTTAGCCGTGAAACAAAACTAAGTATTGTTGGAAAACAAATTTGTCGAACTGTCACTTGGCAAAGTTAAGTAAACTTGGTTAATCATAATTCGAAGGTTCTGCTTTTAGCGAAGTTACTCGAGGCCAAAGGAGTGTCCAAAAGATGGTTGTTGTAGTTTTTGAAGCTATTGTTTTGAGGATGACTGTCATTGGTCGCACGGCTCCCGTTTTGACAGGAATATTTCCTGAACGGATTGAGTAGGAGGTAACCAATGTTACTGCTCAGTAATATGGTCCACAATTGTTTGTCTCTTTGTTGCAAACTCAAATTGGCAATCGTTTATTCAATGCCACAATACACTACAAGGATCTGATGAGAAATTTCGCGTTTTAGGCACACATACCCCACACCACATCACCGACATTTGCTTTTGTGACTCTCGATAAGAAGTACTCGGAGAAGTAACGTTTGGGCGGTTTTAAAGCGGTTTTAAAACAATACATTAATATCAAAATCTAAAATCCTCCTTAACTTCTGATATAACAAAGTTGCAATCCTGCATTAAATCTCCGATTTAAAGTTCAAACAGTGACATTACAGTCTTTCTGGCTTTATAAAGACCCATATATGCCGCCAAATGAAGCATATCTACAATGTTTCACCAGCTGTTATTTAGGATCATCTTCATATGACTTATGAGCAGGGTAGTTCACTAAGTTTGATTTGAAAAAGCAAAATGTATAGAAAACAAGAACATAGTTTCCTAAAACAAGTTTCCAGAACCGAGCTAATAAATGTTGACAAAAGTAATAGCCTGGTAGGAAAAGAAGAAAAACAAAGGTCCTTAGATCACTGCTTTGAACCACTGTGTCACTTTGTCAATAATAATACGAGTCAACAACTCTCGCAAACAAAGATGGGGCTATGTATTTAAGAAATAAGTTAATAATCCACTGAAATAAATTAACATGTTACCTAAAATACAATCTATTGTTCACGGAGTCTGCTGATTTTATAAAAACAACTGACATTGGAAATAGGAGGACTAAATTTTAGATTCAGATCCTGCAGGTTATTCATTATTCCAATCTACTATAATATGTCATTGATCATTTCCAAATCATGATCATTTCCAAATCATGATCATTTCCAAATCATAGAAAAACATTACTTCTTGATTAAAGCATCATCAATGAACATTCGAAGTCTAAGCAGATGATTGTTGATACCACGGTTATATCGTGGGCCACGCTGGAATGGAGGCATTCAAATTAAAGTCTTCAAATACCAAATGAGCCTTACATTGATCATTGTTCCATCGTTTTGCAAACATAGCTCCTCAAGACAAATTGGATGGTACGTGAATGAACCTGCACTACTAATTAACTCAAACAGTTTATATACTATAGGATTAAACGATTATGGTTTGGAATGTATCGATATTCAAATTTTTCCTAATCACTAAAAATGGGTATAAAGTCTTTAGGACTTTATATTAACTTTATTAGAGATAGACAGATTTTACACATTGATTCAGTCGAGTAAATTTAATACTTAAAGAAATCTGTATCCTGGATGAGCCTCCAATTTCCTGCTCTGACACTATGGTCTTCAACTAAGTGACATAAAATAAAGAATAACCAAGAAGTTTTCTAAAACTTAAGAAATACTTTAATTCCTTAAGCTATAAAATGATAATTTAAAAGAACTTACAGTATTAGTAATTACGTTTATAAAATAATAAAATTTATATTACAAGTCCAAAAGAACAGAGTGTTCCAAATGAATTAAAGATCCTGAATGAACTGATGTACTAATATCCTTGCATGTTCTTAAGTGCCAATCCCAACTGAACCACAGTGGCACTGTACAGAATGTCCCCAAATGAATTAACAACAGAGCCCCAGCCCAGTCAGTCATATCAAGACTTTATATTTCTAGTAAATAAATTCAATGATTCTTCTCAAATTGAGTCTAATTTCAACGCTAAATACATATGCAGACTGATAAAACAAAGAAAAATACTAGGAAATAGAAATCAGGAATCAATCATTCTCTTCTTCCTCCTCATATACATCCACAAAACTGAATATTGCAATATCTCCCATGTGACTTGTGTTGTAATACAACCCAGCTGACTTATATCACAACACAAACCACCGACTTAATCATCCAATCAGAAAATGAACCTTAACTTGTAAACACAGCACTGAGTGGCCTAAAGCATTGACCTTCCAGATCACTACCATCTCACCTCTGTCTACGCGTGTTCAAGTCTCAGGCTCAGCTAACGTGGGTACATGAAAAAGTTTGCCAGTAGTTTTTCATGGGTCGGTGGTTTTTCCCACGGTTTTCTTGCGTTTTTCCTACACGAGTTATACTGGCCGCCATGAATAGCCTATCTTGTTCAGAAAAATGGCATTAAACCCTATAACAACAACAACAACAGCCATGTAAAATACTGTAAAATCTCTAAATCCAAATAAGCAGCCAACAAAATCATATATTTTGAACAAACCCTGATTTATATCTGCCAAAAATAACAGCTACATCATGTAAGTTTTTCAATGTGAAAAAGTGCAAAGTCAATTAAATGAAATTACCTTTAAGTGGATCACTTGTCTTAACACACTTCAGTATTTAGAAGTAACATATGGGAAACAATTAATTGGACAATTAGATGTATATCTGATCAAGTTTTAAGAAAACTCTCACTACTCAAATTCTAAAAATTTAACATCACTCATCAGATTGGAATCATTTTAATGACATATTTTAACATTAGTGTAGCCAATCTTTTGCATAATAAGCAAACAACATAAACTAAAATAATGATTAAGGCATTTCCTTTCTACTGCAACTGACTGTCATTGTTCTGATATAATTATTTAGGCATTTCCTTTCTAGTGCAACTGTCATTGCTCTAATATAATGATTAAGGCATTTCCTTTCTAGTGCAACTGTCATTGCTCTAATATAATGATTAAGGCATTTCCTTGCTACTGCAACTGACTGTCATTGCTCTAATATAATGATTAAGGCATTTCCTTGCTACTGCAACTGACTGTCATTGCTCTAATATAATGATTAAGGCATTTCCTTGCTACTGCAACTGACTGTCATTGCTCTAATATAATGATTAGGGAATTTCCTTTGTACTGCAACTGACTGTATTTGCGTTTGTTATAAATCTGAAATTTTCCAGTAAATTTTTTATTATTTGTTAAATTATATATTTAATGTTATATCTGTGCTCTCTATAACCACTAAAGTATACTTAATATTAGTCTACAAGCTATAAGAATATGTGTTGTATTGTGATCAGTACTGAAATCCATCGCTATGTTTCTATTCATCTGTTAATGATGTAAATCTTAATGCAAAATAAACACATATGCCTTTAATTGACACTTGTCACAATGATGACGCAATGAAAATTATCTGTGCATTTAAATATTACATAGATTTCAAGTGCAGCAATGATGATTAGCAATTTCAGGTTCTACTGAACTGGGTAATAAACATCCATTAATGACTTCACTGTCATGGATTTACGTAGGGTGGGTATATCAACTACTTCCCATGCAGTGAAAGTCACATTCTTTTGAGAATGAACCATAAGGAAGCCATTTTCTGAGAAACGACCTTTAACACCATATGCCTCCAGCCAAACAAAAGGTGCTATAGCATCAGTGGAGAGGGTTACTGTGAAAATGCCAGTGTTTGGTCCCGCTTGAACGGAAGTAATCTGGAAAAAAGAGTTATACAACTAGTCACCAAGATGCAAATATGTCAAAAACTAGGGTGTTATACATTTGTTCATTTAATATGAAATTTATGACCCAAGTTGAAAAAATATGTCATGAGTTTTTTTTAGTGAGTTTCAACAAGTTTTCAGTATTTCATGCAAAAAAAAAAAGAAGTATATGAAACTTTTTATAACATGATACTCTATATATAACTGAAGTCTGAGACTATAGGAGTCATGGTACTAATTCAACTTTCATAGTAAACATATGGAAACACCATCATATTCAATAACTTAAAATGTATGGGTGCTAATGATCAGACCTATAATATTCCAAACACAACTATCCTTGGTGCAAGTTTCTGTGTAGAGAATACCATATGAGCTGTAGGATTTTTTTTTATCTACATGTGCATGAAACACATGTTATTGATTCTGCACCAAATGAATCAGGTGCTACTTTAATTTCTGAGAACTCCTTAGTCAAGCCTGTACAAATAATTAAATTCCATCAACAGAATATTGTCTATATTTTTTAAAATTAAAGATAGGATAAACTCTCAAAAGATATTTTTTAAAACTTTTTACTTTTCATTATTAACCAATTATGGACTATCAAGCCCGTATACATTTTATTTTTTCTTCACCCATTTCTAGACTGGTTCACAGTTCTTCCATATAATTAGTACCACGTGTCCAATAGGCCTGTTTGATAACAGTTGTTATGTCCCTTGATTTATTAATTCCCCTAATTTACCCATGATGCAAAGATCTTCTGGTAGCACTGTAGTAATGTCGCCCAAAAAAGCTGTGACACACCATAACATAATAGATGTATGAGCGGAAATTATGACTTATAATGGAATTACCTGAATATTAGCTTTCTGCAGACCTACTGCATCTTTATATGCAGATAGCACATGCCAAGTTGCTGTGGAGTTGTAAGGGTCACCAAGATAGAAGAAAAGGAAACAGCTTATTCTCCTTGGACATCCTGCCTCTAACATCATATCATTAACATTTCGAATGAAAACTGACTGGGATGTAGTATTCATCTGAAAAAGAAATAATTTCTCTGTGGTTTTTGTTATTGCAGACAGTTGAGTTATTTACTGAATTTTGTATGCTCTACTGATGGAATCCCATGTAACTTCTGACACTCATAAAAATAAAATTGGGAATGTCTGGGTTGTAGTAGGTGTTGCAGATGGTTCCTTTTTTTCTTCACCATCATTTTTCCTCCAAGCTGGCCAATCAATTTTGTTCAAAAGTGGCAGTGGCCTGGTGAACTGTACTTTGCCAGCTTTCACAATCAGAAACCTGTGATGCCCATTGGCGGAAATCAATGCCAGCCTCTATCATGGTGGCCAGTGGACAGCTCACCATACAGTATGATCTTTGGCAGGCTTTGATCCTCCTTCCTGGACACGTGCCCATCCCAGCTTAGCTGCATCTTCATGAGCATGGCCTCATGACTGGCAATCAATGCTTGTTTGAAGACTTCAGTGTTGGACACAAACTCACTCAAGTGGATGTTGAGGATGGTACAGAGGCAGAGCTGATGAAAGCATTCAAGGAGGCAGAGGTGGCAGCTGTAGGTGACCCATTATTCCGTGCCATATAGGATGGTAGTCAGTACAACAGCTCTGTAGACACTTATCTTTGTACCTCTCTCTCAAACAGCCCAGGAACGTTAAATGGTGGACTTCAAGCAGCTCTGTCTGGTCAATGAAGATGTTTAGTGGCCAGTAGACTTCCATGGGTGCAGGCTGGTTAAGTACCTCAGTATTTTTCTTTAGGATTACCTCAAGACCAAATAACTGGCAAGTTTCTGCAAAGCAGGATCTTATGTGCTGTATGGCGGCTTCTGTGTGGGCAACAAGGGTGGCGGCATCTGCAAAGAAAAGTTATCTGATCAGTTTTTCCAAGGTCAATTGTGGGCCTGAAGTTGCCTTAAGTTGAAAAGGTTACCATCACTGTGAAATTGGATACCAATGCCATCATCGTCATTGAGGTCTTCTGTTGCTATTTGGAGCATCATACGGAATAAGATTGACAACAGTGTGGGGGCTAAAATGCAGCGATGTTTCACGCCATTTACAATCGGGAAGGTCTGTGACAGGTCGTTATTGTTCATGACCTGGTCTTCATGCAGTTGAATGACCATGATAAGGAACTTTGGAGAACAGCTGAGCTTTTCAAGGAATTTCCACAGTTGAGTTCTGCTCACCATGTCCAATGCCTTTGTCAGGTCCACAAATGTAATGTATAGTCCTTTGTTTTGTTCTTGACATTTCTCCTGGATCTGTCTCAGGACAAACACCATGCCAGCTGTGCCCTTATTGGCTCTGTAGCCACATTAACTCTCTGGAGCATGTTCTTCTGCAATGGTGAACACCAGTCTGTTCAGCAACAATCTAGCAAGGATTTTTCCTGCAATGGAGAGCCGAGTTATCCCACTGTAGTTTGAGCAGACACTTTTCCCCATTGTTTTTGTACAAGGTGATGATCTACATCTTGGAGGTCTTGTGGAAGTTTCCCTCATTCCCAGCAGCAAACGAAGAACTCGTGAAGTTGAAGTTTGGTGTGTAATGCTGGGCCTCCACTCTTCTATATCTATGGTGGGATACCATCTTTCCTGCAGTCTTTCCAGTCTTCAGCTGTTCTATGGCTTTTATAGTCTCTTGCAGTGTGAGTGCCTCATTGAGTTCCATCTTTGGTGGGATATGATCAATAGCTTTCTCCTGAACTGTACGACTAGTGCTGATGAGGGTGTGGAAGTGCTCTTACCAGCGTTTCAGGATAGATTCCGTCAGTGAGTAGCTCTTCACCATCTGCACTCAATAGTGGGCTTTGTATTTGGAAGGAAAGACCATACACTGCTTTCAATGCTTCATGGGACTCCTTGTAGTCACCAGTGTCAACATACAACTGGGTTCTTTCTGCAATATTTGTCCACCATTCATTTTGTATGTCTCGGAGCCTGCACTGGAGGAAGAAGCAGACAATGCAGAAGGCCACTTTCTCATGTGGACAGGATGGTTGAGCAAGGTATGCTGATCTTTTCTGCTTGATGATAACATGACAACATATTCAACACTGTCAGAGAAATTGAGCTAAATACGTAACCTCGGAGTTGATATATACATTATAAACAACATTAACAACGACAGAAAAGTGAAAGAATAACCTTTCATCTCGTATTATGGTCATTAGACTAAGACAAACTCAATCAAACCAATCTCTGATTATTTTGTTTACATATTCACACAACTGCATTTCCCAATGGAAGATTACATGAACTTTCCTCAACAACCCTATTGCTAAAAAATCTTAACATTGTGCCAAACAAGGCTACTACATTCCCTAACAGATTTAAGACATAAAACAAACCGAGAATGGCACTGCCCATGTAAGCAGGGGTTTCAGGGTCTGCCAGGTAAACATCTGAATGTACAAGGTCCCTGTAAGGGCTTGGTGACTGGCATGTATTCCAGAACCTGAAAGATGAATTTGTGCTGCATTATTTGCTGATAAATTATAAGAAAAATACATAGATCTCGAAGCTGATCACTGTTGCTATCCCACATTTAGCAGAATAGATATGAATATTGAGAGTAAAAAGAGATTCTTAGATAATGCTCACCCAAACATAATATCTTAGGAGTACATATATAACTTTGCAACTCAAGCCCTCCCAAGCTAAAAAGAACATTTTCTGTGTCTGTTGCTTTTGTTTAACTAACAGAAGTATAAAAAGACTGTCTACCTGCCAAGATGGAAGTCAGACTAGAATGGCACAGAAGGGAATGCTCTATAGATATTATGAATTTCTGAGAAAATTGTGGGTGTAAGGTAAGTTGTTTAAATTTGCGACAATGGGAGTAATGCTGGTATACCTCTATGTTACTTGCATGTATTGTGGCTCAAAATTAATTTCTGGGTATATTGCGGAAACTGTACATGATCTATGCAACAAACAACTAACTAAAATGACTGCTCCCATGTGCTCAAAAATCAGCCTGAACTAGTCTAAAGTATTCTATCTTTAGCAGTTATTCAAATAGGGAAATTTAATTTTGCCACAATAGACAAAATCAGCTTCTGAAATGCAATGAATGAATAACCAAATATATTTAAATGTAAATAATATTATTGGTGCTTTTTTAATACAATTTACCACTGAACTTCAGGAAGTGAAAACGACCAAACTGAGCTAGCAGTTGTTTTTGAGAGGTCCACATCTGAAGTAAGGCCAAACTGTATACGCTATATACCATATTACACACATCAATCTTACCCAAAAATAATGGGAAAAAAAAGTTCTTTGAACAATACCTAGGATATGCAAGGCCTTTTTTTAAATAGCCAATATAACCAGTGAGGAAAATAAGGAAATTCTTTTTCTTTAAAATCTAAAACAATGCGAAATATGAAACTGTATAGCACAACCAAATCCTATCAGCTGCCAAATGCTAGCAGTTGTGAAAGCACTTCTAGGTACATAACTGTGGGGTGGATTTGGAAGGGTGTGCCCATTTTAGGATTAGGTTAGTACTATTAAGGAGACATAAAACAATTGGTTGCTTCTCAAATATGTTACCTGATCATAATATTTAAAAATTAAATAGAACACAAAAGGGAGTTATATCCCATTATACCAGAGTTGGCCATGTCTCCAGTCCCCAAACATATGTAAAGTAGCTTACAAGTTTGTGAGACAAACATGGATACATTTTTTGTGAGAGATATGGTATAGGGATACCACATGGTTCATGCATGGATACATTATTGTGTGAGATATGGTCAGAGGATAGCACATGGTTCGTGCATGGATACATTATTGTGTGAGATATGGTCAGAGGATAGCACATGGTTCATGCATGGATACATTATTGTGTGAGATATGGTCAGAGGATAGCACATGGTTCATGCATGGATACATTATTGTGTGAGATATGGTCAGAGGATAGCTCATGGTTCATGCATGGAGAGGTTTTGTGTGAGATATGGTCAGAGGATAGCACATGGTTCATGCATGGATACATTTTTGTGAATCAAACGGGACAAGGTATCAGACCAGCAGTGAATCCCACCGGCCAAGGTATCAGACCAACAGTGAATCACACTGGCCAAGGTATCAGACCAACAGTGAATCACATTGGCCAAGGTATCAGACCAACAGTGAATCACACTGGCCAAGGTATCAGACCAACAGTGAATCATATTGGCCAAGGTATCAGACCAACAGTGAATCACACTGGCCAAGGTATCAGACCAACAGTGAATCACACTGGCCAAGGTATCAGACCAACAGTGAATCGTACTGGCCAAGGTATCAGACCAACAGTGAATCACACTGGCCAAGGTATCAGACCAACAGTGAATCATATTGGCCAAGGTATCAGACCAACAGTGAATCACACTGGCCAAGGTATCAGACCAACAGTGAATCACACTGGCCAAGGTATCAGACCAACAGTGAATCACACTGGCCAAGGTATCAGACCAACAGTGAATCACACTGGCCAAGGTATCAGATCAACAGTGAATCACACTGGCCAAGGTATCAGACCAACAGTGAATCACACTGGCCAAGGTATCAGACCAACAGTGAATCACACTAGCCAAGGTATCAGACCAACAGTGAATCACACTGGCCAAGGTATCAGACCAACAGTGAATCATATTGGCCAAGGTATCAGACCAACAGTGAATCACACTGGCCAAGGTATCAGACCAACAGTGAATCACATTGGCCAAGGTATCAGACCAACAGTGAATCACACTGGCCAAGGTATCAGACCAACAGTGAATCATATTGGCCAAGGTATCAGACCAACAGTGAATCACACTGGCCAAGGTATCAGACCAACTGTGAATTACAATTACACAGACCAAGGTATCTAACGGTGAATCACATAGACCAAGGTATCATACAAGTAGTGAATCACACTGGCCAAGGAATCAGAGCAGTGAATCACATAGGCCAAGGTATCAGACCAACTGTGAGTCATCATAGATCATAATTAGAAAACCCAAGACATTATATATTGTCTCAAGAATGGACTGCAGTCATTTAAATTATGGATACTAGGAATGCACTATTTTGTTTTAGCACAAATTTTACTTCATTTCATGAATCTTACTACAGACTGATTCCCAAATCCATGAATTTATATACCAACAAAACTATCATTTTTGATACAACTATAAAATTGACAACCCACAAAAATAAAATTAATTCATGGTAAATAAAACTTTTACTGATGGCTACAAGAAGGTTGCATTTGATAATTTGCATGCTGAATTGAGACCATGGCTGGTAACAGAAAGGTGGAGCTTGGGAAAATTTTAAATCAAGTTGAGACTATGGCTGGAGGAGGGTACATGGAGCTTGTGAATTTGTCATTTAGATTAATGCCATGCCTTGTAGTGGATATATGGAGCTTAGGAATATGCGAATTGGGTTTGCGACCCTAGCTGGTCATAGTTAAGTGGTGCAGGTGATAAGAAGATGAAGCTAGCAAATTTACCAAATGGACAAAGGTCATCGCTAGTGGTGGTCAGTGAAGCTTGAGAAGCAATCAATTGGGTTAATACTGTCATTATAGAGCTGAGACTGGTTTACCACAAATTAAACAATCTTGTACTAAATTACACTTAAAATGTTTATCTTTCAGTACAGTTTAACAGTGTAAGTCAATAAAGCACAAACAGATCTAGCATGGTCCAGGTTGTTCAAGTGAGAACTGTTTGTAATTCATGCCAAAGTACAGTAAACAACATTATGATTGATGGCAAAATGTTGTTGTAATACCTGTTTGATGTCCAATAGTATTAGGGTGACCGAAGATGTCTGCAAATGTAGATGATTCAAAATCTGGCACGAATACAACTGTGTTGTCAGGATGGCGTATTTCCTTCACTTTAACTGCATCCAAAATGATGAATACATTGACATTGTCCCCATCATCATATGGGGAAATCAGGAGTGGTGCAAAAAACTTTTCAGCAAAATAATGAAGCATCTTCCACTTTCCACCATATTCTGGAAAAACAATAAATAAGTATAGAAGAACAAGCATAAAAATTAGTATAGTTTGCTAACAACAAAATTAAAACAAAGACAGTAAAAGTTGAAAACAAATTTTGAATTAAATTATGTTTTTCTGAGAATACACAACCATTAGGAATATTTGCCTACTACCGCGTGAATCCTGATCTATTAAAAGACTAAAATCATCTTTTAATATTTCAATAAAGGGCAATAACTCTTGCCTATTACTGCCCCTTGGTGCTGCCATGTGTAGCTAGTTGTTAGGTGAGTGAGATACAAAAAAGGATGTTTGTGGAATGGTGGTTTGGTGGTTAAGCAATGTGATTGGGAAAGTATTCTCGGAGAAACATAATTTACGTAAACATTTCCTTTCTTATTCAAAATACATTCCTCAATCATATTACATTTGAGAATAATTAATAGAAGGAGGGGATGCTGATCATCCAACGTCTAAATCAGGTATCTTTCTAGAGAAGAACAGCTGGATTTCCCATGGGAACAATATCCTGTTCTCCTAATTATATAAGAAACACAGCCTGGGGATACTGGACATGTCACCTTAACATATGGTGAAGAAGATACAATATTGATATCTACTAACCTTAAAAATTTGCTGGTGAATGCAGCAAAGCTAACAGGTTGACAGATCTAGTTTGGTTTGGTAGCCATCTGTGCTGTTATCACTGTATATATCAAATTCAAGATTTGCCTCTGTAACATTCAATCTCTGAGACAAAGGCTCAGGAACAATGACTGCAAGCCAGCTAACTTATATTAAATCTCAGATCAAAATGTTGCAGTTGACACCAAGGCTTGCAGATATGGTTAGAATCTTCTGCACAGTAATAGTTGTGAAGCAACACTGATCTGGTGAGACATCAGAGTACACCAAGCATACACTTGACCCATGAAGGGCTTGAGGGGATCATAACATGTTGTCCAGCACACACCAGATGAGGCATTTGCACATGCCATAACCAGTCTTTGTACATTTCAACTGTTTCTTCTTATAGAGGGATTGAGGAATGCAGAAGGAGGATGTTATGGGTATGACACCAGTCCCTGAAAACATGCAACTTACCCTCGTAAGCCTTCAGAGAGGAAGGCATTGATAGCAGTTGGAGGGCATTCCAAAACAGTCAACACTTGATAAATTTCCTTGATGGTGGCTTGAAAGCTCACGGGATCTGAATAAAATTGGTTTGTCAGCATCTCCTTGCATTCACAGTGCACCTAGTCCTAATCTGGATGGTCTTGTAGCCCTGCTCAAGTTATTCTGGGTAGCATCAATGACTCCAGCTGGCCATATTTGACAATGATAGCTCTCTCTTCAGGGTAAGAAATGAGTAATCTAAAGTCTGAGAAAGCCAACACTGCCAATGATGAATGGTATGTGGTCGACCTTGGTGCTGGCGGTATATAAGACAGTCCATCAATCACCAGTACTGACTGCTCCCAAGGCATAGCTGAACAGACACATTTCTCATTGAAATCTACAGTATTGTAGTAATATGATGTTCATGGAGTGACTAGATGGATGGACCTATTGCTAAGATCATCATACTAACTATTTGGGTGGATCGCTTCAATGAAAAAGATCTACATGATGAAATGTCTGGACTACTTGTACTGTCTGGCCTGCAGGTGATGTTGAGAGGGCCGGTGATGGCTTGATGGCTGGTAAAGGTATGATAGTATTAAGAGTTGGATCCAATGGATCAGGCATGAACCCCATGTCCCCTGACATTTGGGCCTAAACGTTGTCTTCATTGATTTATTTTGTCTTTCCTTCCATCCAACGTTGAGTGGGTTATTGATTTTTTTTAATGTGCATTTCATGCATTTAGTAAACATTTTGTTTCTCTTGAAACAACACAACACACAAGAAGAGAAAACAAAGCATAGATTAGATAATACATATGTGCTATGCAGCCCACACATCCTTAATTTAAGTATTTCAGATGTTACAAATCAAAGATAGTGTTTACATAGTATAGACAAAACAAGAGTCATGGTAGACTTCCATGCTCTGAAGTTACATAAATAGCATATAAATAATATTTTGCTGAAAAAAAACAAAAAAAAATATTAGAATTATTCCCCTTTGTCTACTGAAATAGAGGAAGTTGATTTTAGTCCCTTTGGTGCTCTATCTGCAAGGTTGGTGCCCTATCTGAAGGGTTGGTGCCCTATCTGAAGGGTTGGTGTCCTATCTGAAGGGTTGGTACCCTATCTGCAAAGGTTGGTGCTCTATATGAAGGGTTGGTGCCCTATCTAAAGGGTTGGTGCCCTATCTGAAGGGTTGGTGCCCTATCTGCATGGTTGGTGCCATATCTGAAGGGTTGGTGCCCTATCTGAAGGGTTGGTGCCATATCTGCAAGGTTGGTGCCCTATCTGCAAGGTTGGTGCCCTATCTGAAGGGTTGGTGAACTATCTGAAGGGTTGGTACCCTATCTGAAGGGTTGTTGATCTATCTGAAGGGTTGGTGCCATGAAACTCACTCTGTCTAAGTTAAACCATTGCATGTATCTCTGTACTTTTTGTTGGTGAAATATTTCTATCTTTTTATGCTCATTTTGTTAAAATTGCACACAAATTAAGAAGTCCCTCCATGATGTACCTGTAATAACATAAATATATATTCAAACTAAAATGTAAGATCTACATTTATTTTCCATCTCTTTTATCTGAATCTACTAAATGTAAAGACCTTGTTTTACCTATAGAAGCAATTTTTACCTATAGAAGCCCATGACGGAGCTTGCCAAATGTCAGCTAGCATCCAGTAGAGGGCACCCATAGTATTTCCAAGACCATCAGCATTGAGATAATTTTGATGTCGACGATAGTGCTCAGTCTCTGTCCTCATTCCAATGGCCTGATTTATCTGCAAAACAAGACCACATCTTTACAACCAATCAATCAAAATGTGTTCATACACCGCAGATGCCCTCACCAATACAATAAAATAGATGTTCAACAGATGTTTAAATTTCTAAGTCAAACAGAGGCAATAAATCAAGTACATCTGAAAAAGTAATGAAAAGTGCAATTTACCTGGGCCTTCCTAATTTTTAATGAAAAGTAAAGTGTGGCTTTTAACTACTATCAAGCACAAAATTTTGAATATGTTGTATAAACTAAACATGGAAACATTCATAAATATAAAACTTCAAAAGAAATGAACCTCAAGGACTATGGTTCAGTTCAGTAATTGCATCTAGCAATTACATCCCTTGATGTACTCTCCATTGCTGATGATAAGAAAAGTATAAACCAGGGAGCAATTTCCAACAATGGCTAGCATACCAAGATCAAGCAACACAAACAGGCATTAATGCTTTGTTTTATCCAATTTCCGTGTAAAATTAGTTGATGGACAATTACATTAAAAGAATCAATACTGGTATGCCAGGTTATTGTGGAAATAATCAAGACAAATTATTAAAGATATGCTCATAACTATGTATTAATATTTACGTAAAATGTAGTATCATGAATATGCCTCTTTAAAATAAGACTAAAAATGTATTGAATTTGAAGTAGTACTGATCATGCAACCATGTCTCATAACAGATCCTTCTTCTTCCTTCTTCTTAATGGTTTTTAATACAATACACACATAAATTTATTCTAGAAATCAAAATTTAAGGGAACATAACTTGAACAGCATACAAAATCTGAAATACTATTTCAATTCTTTTTGTCTTTTCTCTGAAAGTAACTAACACAGACATTGTCTTGACAATACTGAATTATGCATCACCTAATGATTTTAAATTCTTCCGATGTTTATTACATCTAGTACAAATTTCAGAGACAACTGCATGGAGGTAGAACTCATTCAACTTGGTGACCATACTTTCCCAAAATTCAATGTAAAAATAAAAATATGTTCTACTGAACGTCCTTCTATGGTCCACAACATAAAAGTCACACCATTTGTGTTTTGAAATTGTAAGTTGTCCTTGCACCTCATAATAATATGAATGACTTCTTTTTAGTAGTAACTGTCCATCCATCACGCTCAGTACCAATAAGTCTGCTGCATTTGGCTGCCAATATGGTGACATTGTCCTATATTTATAAGGGCACTTCTAAAATTCAAGTAAACCACGGTCCCTTATAAATCGCCTTAGAACTTTAGCATAGCTATCTTAAATTTGATGGATTGCTTCATCTTTTAATTAAATCCATTGATACAATGCTCCCCGGAAGTGACTAATGTTCACTTATTGCAAGAATGATAACTCTGCAGTTACTCTTTAAGGGAGGTAAATAATGTTTTCAAACTGGGCTATATGCTTTAAATCATACAAGAATCCATCTGAGGGACTGTCATTCTACAGAGTGAAAAAAAATCCAGAAATTCAAGATAAGACCATTTCTTCCATTTAACATATTGGATCCAAATTGGTTATCTATTTTATATGGACTAACAAGGAATCATAAAAAATCTTCTTTGTGAAACCCCTTGATTATATGACATTACCTTTTGGAGAAGCAAAGATAAAAAGATTTTAAGATGGCTGCCATTGTAGCCATGTTCAATATCAGACTGGCATCAT
Organism: Unio delphinus; assembly: GCA_029339505.1. Taxonomy (NCBI): domain Eukaryota; kingdom Metazoa; phylum Mollusca; class Bivalvia; order Unionida; family Unionidae; genus Unio; species Unio delphinus. Next base: position 1,983,396 of record JAQISU010000104.1, read on the forward strand.
ATCCATTATAAATATGTATTCATTGCTGTCTTTTTTATCTGTCTGTGTGTGAATATTTGTTTGGGGATTTCTAATGTAGCTTTAACAATTGGAGTCATATTGCTACGATGTCTGCAGTGTGACAGTTTATAGTGATGTCTAGCACTGGGGCATCTTATCGTACACGTAGCATGATGTCCCACCCAGTCACATTATCCTGACACCAGGCTGACTAGTCCTAAGACTAACCTCTTAATGCTGAGCACCAAGAAAAGCAGCTGCAAGTATCATTTTTATAAGTCTTTGGTATGATTCGGCTGGGGTTCAAACCTACAACCTAAAAGGCAGACACTCGAACCACTTAGGCCACCAGAGAGGTTTGTGTTATTCTTGCTATATTTCATCATTTCTTGTCATTTTTTATTCAGATTGTGTTCTTCCTCCTTTATTTCATTGTTTCTTGTCATTTTTTATTCAGATTGTGTTATTTCTCCTTTATTTCATTATTTCTTGTCATTTTTTATTCAGATTGTGTTATTCCTCCTTTATTTCATTATTTCTTGTCATTTTTCATTCAGATTGTGTTATTATTGCTTTATTTCATCATTTCCTTTCATTTTAGTGTTTGGAATCAAATGGAAATGCACATACAGTGGTATGGTTTTCTTTTTTGAAGTTGCTAATTTAAAGGGAGAGAACTATAATTTTCATTTCTTTTCTTATTAAATATACTTTAATGAACTATGAACAGATTCTGAAATGTAACTTAAAAATACACTTGGAATTTGAGAAACTGACTTTTCCACCTTCAAAGAAATGCATAATACTGTGTTCTGAACTGTGGCTGTTCAATGAAATACTTGTATTCAGTGTGATGTTCACCATCAACATAAACATCATTTGTATTTTGAAAAATCCAAGTTACAGATGTGAGCAATGTACTGGGCCAATTTATTTCCATGTCTCTTGAGTTTTAAACTCAAATCTCATTTCCTCAATCTCTGCAGGCTTAGGCTTCAACTTCTCTGTCAGCAAAGCTTCCTTTTATGTTTTACTGACCAATACAGAATATGCGTAGACTGAAATTCTATTTGTTCCTGCTCTCAGTAAATATCAGTTAAGCTTGTACAACAGAAGATGGAATGAAATCAGCCAGTAACATGGAAATACATGTTTCTTTCTTTGCTTTTTCTCATAAAATTGCAGTCATTATGCACAGTAAGTATTTGTCATTATTTTTTGTATAAATTACAACCAAAGTTAACAGGTTATACACAGGTCTAAAGATAGATAAAGATAAGGAATAAGCAAACACTTCCAATAAACTTCAAGAGATCCTGTGATGATGCAATGAGAAACTCGAATTTTACCAAAATTCAGAGATGGGTAATGTGAATACTTAATTAGCCATTACACAAAGAATGTAGATAGATAGATAGATATAGATGACTGATAGATTAGATTAGATAAAATGATATGGAAAGGATTTCATATGAGTATTCATCAGCATTGAAAATGTAATAATAGAGCCATCACAGTGTGATTTTCACATTCCCAATCTTTAATTACATAACCTGCATGATTTTCACATTCCCAATCTTTAATTACATAACCTGCATAATTTTCACATTCCCAATCTTTAATTACATAACCTGTATGCTTTCCACAATTCCAATCTTTAATTACACAACCTGCATGATTTTCACATTCCCAATCTTTAATTACAAAACCTGTATGATTTTCACATTCCCAATCTTTAATTACACAACCTGCATGATTTTCACATTCCCAATCTTTAATTAAACAGCCTGCATGATTTTTACATTCCTAATCTTTAATTAAACAACCTGTATGATTTTCACATTCCCAATCTTTAATTAAACAACCTGTATGATTTTCACATTCCCAATCTTTAATTACACAACCTGTATGATTTTCACATTCCCAATCTTTAATTACACAACCTGTATGATTTTCACATTCCCAATCTTTAATTACACAACCTGTATGATTTTCACATTCCCAATCTTTAATTACACAACCTGTGTGATTTTCCAATGTTTAATTACACAACCTATAGGATTTTCATATTCCCAATCTTTAATTACACAACCTGTATGATTTTCACATTCCCAATATTTAATTACACAACCTGCATGCTTTTCACATTCCCAATGTTTAATTACACAACCTGTAAGCTTTTTACATTCCCAATCTTTAATTACACAACCTGTATGATTTTCATATTCCCAATTTTTAATTACACAACCTGTATGATTTTCACATTCCCAATATTTAATTACACAACCTGCATGCTTTTCACATTCCCAATGTTTAATTACACAACCTGTAAGCTTTTCACATTCCCAATCTTTAATTACACAACCTGTATGATTTTCACATTCCAAATCTTTAATTACACAACCTGTATGATCTTTCAATGTTTAATTACACAACCTGTATGATTTTAACATTGCCAATTTTTAATTACACAATCTGTATGATTTTCACATTCCCATAACTTTTTAGCAACTTTACCTGCGTGACATATATAAGATCTTTAAACTTCTGTTTCCTATCAGGACAATTAGGAACCTGAACGTACATTATCGTCTCTGCCATCATCTCAATGTTACCTGAAAAGATTGCAAATGAAAAATAAGCATCTGACATCTTACTCACTGTAGCACATTGTTAAATGAAAAGAAATTTCATTATTAAAGATAACACAAAATGGGTATTTGTCTGCCCATCAGCCAGTCTGTCTCTGCGTTATTTCAACCTGTCCTTCTTAAGGCAATCTGGTGACTCTCAAAATGTATACCTTCTTGACGAAATATATATATACATATATATACATATATATATATACATATATATACATATATATATATATACATATATATATGAATATATATATATATATATATACATATATATACATATATATATATATACATATATATATGAATATATATATATATATTTATATATATATATATATATATATGTATATATATATCTATATATATATATATATATATATATATATATATATATATATATATATATATATATATATATATATATATATACATATATATACATATATATATATACATACATATATATACATATATATATACATACATATATATACATACATATATATATACATATATATACATACATATATATCTATACATACATATATATACATATATATATACATATATATGTATATATATCTATATATACATATATATATATATATATATATATATATATATATATACATACATATATATGTATATATATCTATATATATATATATATATATATATATATATATATATATATATATATATATATATATATATATATATATATATATATATATATATATATATATATATATATCTATATATGACAGAATACAGAAATCTGCTTCAAATAAATCAGGGTATTTGCCAAAATCTGAACCAGGATTTTTTGCTTGAAAATAGGGAGAATATTTAATGAGAATAACTCATTTTTCATAGTGTTTGTGACAACTCATTTTTCATAGTGTTTGTGACAACTCATTTTTCATAGTGTTTGTGACAACTTTTTTATACCAATAAGGATGCTAAGCTTGGGTCACTATGTGATTAGATAATATTTATCTGTTTGGATGAGAACATGTGTGCAATTACTGAGGCTGGGAGTATCCTTTATCTTTGACTAGATCCAAAAAACTATCTATCATATTAAGTGGGAAATTATGATCAGTTATAAAGTTAGCAACCAGTCACACAGCATATATATCTGATGCAGAGTTCAAGGACATGAGTTTCAGTGATGGATGAATTCTCTGTTACCTTGAACATGGTTTCATGACATATGGTTTCTGAATGATACATAATGTCATTTCCCACAGTTGCTAATTTCAAACTCAGCTTTATAGGAAAGGCAGAATTGATTTTCATGTCCTATGAATTCATTTCAACCACTGAAATTGTCATTTCATTTTAGTACTGAATTTCATGTGATATGTTGGTTGTTTCGATTTTGACATTCTAGCATTAGAAGATAACACGCTTAGAAATCATGACAAATTTTAAACACAAAAGTCACATCAACTCTGTTTTATGCCCTTGAGTTCATTAGTAACCCAGCCACAATTAATTAACATCTTTAACCCTGTCTGACTTGTGTTTGCTCACACAAAGTATAGATTCTAATCAATCTTAAAAACTCTTGGTGAAGTAAAGCAGAACATACCATACATAGATAATCAAATTAATCTGTGTAGCTTAATGTTGATTAAACTCTTTAGTAATCCATACATAATTATTTTCTTATATCCTCTGGAATTACTTCTGATGTTGACAAACTTCAAACACTGAAGCCATCCAACCCTGCTGACATAATCAAAGGGATGTCAACTATTTTATGTTGCTTGAAATTAGCAACTAAATTGGTCATGTCTTGCTTTAAGTCAATTCACAGTCATGTGATCACCAAAAATATATTATACTTGATGTAAGGTGTGAAAAAATGGAAACAAAATTTATTTCTCAATAATAATGTAAGGTGTGAAAAAATGGAAACAAAATTCATTTCTCAATAATAATGTAAGGTGTGAAAAAAAGGAAACAAAATTCATTTCTCAATAATAATGTAAGGTGTGAAAAAATGGAAACAAAATTCATTTCTCAATAATAATGTAAGGTGTGAAAAAATGGAAACAAAATTCATTTCTCAATAATAATACTGTGAGAAATTTTGATGTGTGATGAGATGGTATGGCTTTACCTGTCACACACAGATAAATGATGATAAAACTGACGCTATTCTGATCACAACACAAAGACTTTCTCATTCACATCCTTTACCTCAGACAATAAATATCAGCAACACCAACATTAAATTCTCACAGTCAGTACAGAACCTAGGCGTTACTCTAGACAGTACTCTCACATTGCACCAACATGTCATGAACATATGCAAGGCTGCATATCTTGAATTGAGATGCATCAGTTCCATTCGTAAATATCTTTCAGTTGATGCCACTAAAACACTTGTGTGTTCATTAGTACTTTCAAGACTGCACTATTGTAACTCAATTCTGTCTGGTTCGTCACAATATTTACTCCAGAAACTTCAAAAAGTTCCAAACACAGCTGCACGGATCATCTTTAGAGTACCTCGATCAGAGCACACTCACCACTGCTCTGTACCCAATATTGGCTATTATTTTGATACAGAATCAAACAGAATTTTTTTTCTCTGTGCTATGTTTCAATGACAGACTCCAGTCCAACATACCTATCCAGCCTCACCCATGTGTATACACCAGCTAGATCCTTACACTCTTCTTCTGATAATCGTATACTCATTGTTCCCAAGGTGAAAACAAAGTCATATGGACATCGTTCGTTTGCACACCAGGGCCCGGCGACGTGGAACGAATTGCTCATTGAAATTAGACACAAAAACACAGTGGTCCCTTTTAAGAGTGGTCTTAAGACTCACTTGTTTCAACTGCAGGGACTAACTTAGCGACCTAATCATGTTTTGTATCTTATATGTTTTCAAAATGTTTTTATGTTTTCCAATTTCAATGTTTTTGTCATTTGTTGTTCTGTAGTGTAGTCATATCTTTATTGATGGTGTAAAGCGCTTAGAGCTTCGAAAGATTAGGCATTATACAAAGTCCTCATTATTATTATTATTATACTGGTATAATGATTGGTTTTACCTGTCACACAGTTCAATAATGATGTTAGTTCTACCAATCCCTTTGTTTTTACATGTCACTACTGGTAAAATGATATTGATTTTACCTGTCAAACAGTTGAATAATGTTGTTAGTTTTAACTCACCTTTCTTATCAAGTGACAATTTGAGAAGGGAGGGGTCTCTCTGCGAATACAAAAACTAATTAAATCTTTAGGACTGTGTTTTACATGATGATGATGATAGCAGGTTTGCTTGAGACTGATACACATATGAACCCATGTGTGTAAATCAAAGTACATTGGAAGTGGGGCATAAAATAAACTTTAATTTGATTGATTTGAAATAAAAATGTCTTCTTACCAAATGGATGATGCTGCCTATGTTCATTCATATCTGACCAGTAATCCATATCAGATTCATTGTAAACTTTCACTAGAGTCTCGTAGCTTGACAAAGACTGCAGGCCATATTCGGATGCAAATCGGGGGATGCGGTAAACACTGGGATCGAAGTAGGGATCCAGGTATCGATAATCATGAACTGAAATAAAAATGTTTTTAAAAAAATAATGATTTTGCCACATAACATCAATGTTTCTTTAATGTTTTTTTTAAAATGAACCAAACATATCTACAACTAAATGGAATTTCCCAGTGTATGGTGTACTGAAAACATTTAAGAAGTTCTGATTCATAATTCAAATCAGGCAATCTTTTAATTATAACATGAAGCCATTACAGGGTTCATACAGATTTCTGAATGATAAATTCAAAGACTTTTCCCAAACTTTCAAAGACCACAACATAGATTTCAAGACCTATTTTTGCTAAAATGTTGTATAAAAGTATAAATGTTATGTTATTTGAGAAAACAATGAATGAAAAATACTACACTATTGCTCACTGATGAAAAGATCCTGAACCAGTCATCAAAAGAAAGAAACCAGGAAAGCTCAACTACATCCAAATCTAACAACTTTGGACAATTTTTTTTTTTCGATTATGGAAAGAAATTAAAATGTTTGAGATATTTCAACTTTTAAAGACTTTAAAAGACCTCTAGGCAAGCTGCTCAAATTTATAATTTCAAGGCCTTGAAAATGCTACCTTATTTTCCCCAAACTGTGAAAGACCTTCAAAGAATATATAAACCCTGCATTAATAAATTAAACCTCATCAGCAAAATGTGGAAATCTAACCAGACCAAAGTCTTCCAGAATGTTAAATCTCAAATAATATAAGTTTAAAGTTATGGATTCCTTGCAAAAGTAATAAGCAGAAACAAACTTTAAGAGTATAGAATACTCTATGGGCATACATTTCTTTTCTTCGTCTTTACCACAATGAATGTTACCTTGTAAACCTGGCATTGAATGTACAATTCCTAAATTAACAAGGAATCTTTAATGTCAGGAAAATCTGAAATTAGAAATATGTTCAAAGAACATGAATGTTCCAGTACAGAATCAGAGAAAACTGACGAAAACCACAATTTTTTCTAGACAGGTTGACAGAACATGGCGATTCAATACACTCAACATCCAGTGAGGGGCATCCAAGTCTGATGAGAATCAATGATGCCAATAGAAAATAAGCTCCCTCATTTAGTGAAATCAACTCTTGAACATGGATGGACAGACAGATAGGAGTAATACGTTTGATCAACCATTAGATATATCATCATATTATTCTAATCTGTACTCGTATAAGTCAAGTCTAACTACAAACAACACAGACTTGGATCAATAATCACATACTGGACTGGCAGATCAAGGCCTATCTTGCTTGTTCAAAAGAAACACTGCATGGACCCAAATCTACTGGCTCAGGTGACTGCAGATATAGGTATGTGTAGTTTGCAGTTTGACTCTACACTCAACGACAGTAATTTTAAATTTTAAATAATATGAAAAACTTGAGTTTCAATATAGAAAGCAAATTTTTCTGTCTGTTTGATGAACATGTACATATTAAACTAATTCACCCTTGATTAAAATTTAAACTAATAAAAACACAACACTGAGATGACCTTTTAAACTTCTATTAGGTGCAATATGCCAAATTCTAATGGGGCGATTTAAGATGGGGCCACTAACATCTGAAACTCACTGTCTCCATAGTGCTCATCCCATGGTTGCTGGGCAATCCAGCCTTCCTGAATGCTAAGGATTCCATTGGTTGGGCTGGATGGGAGAAATGGTCGACTGGTGTCCTCGTTCTTCACCACATCATAGACTGTATCTCTGTACAGTTTGAGGTAGTCATTATAGTACAAGGTGTAGTTCACATCTGTTAGGTACCTATTCAATGAAAATATTATCACTACAATTGGAAGATTTTATTCAAATCTAGAAGAGATCTATGAATAATATAATTACTGATTTGAAAGAAAATATTAAAAATATAAATTAAAATTAAATTATGTCCTATTATTTCAAATATGCAGCTGTAATAGACATACAAAATGGAAAATAAAATCCAAACTGGGATATCAGCATTTTAAAAAATATGAAGAACATCAATATGAACTGAAAATTAAAATATGAACTCACTAATATCAAACTATTTTCTATCTAAAACAGCACAACAAATGTTATGTTCTAAGTCACATTTAATGAACAAGAGAAAATTAAACAGATTTTTGTAATAAAAGATAAATGTACTTGCAGTTGTACAATTTTCATAAATAAGTTCCTAGTAACAGAAGATCCCACATTTAAATTTTCCAAATGAAAACTGACAATGAAAACTGACAATGAAAACTGACAATGAAAACTGGTAGGAGCATAGGTTTATGGTCATTTATTTGTACAAACACAGAACTCTAATAAGTCAAGGGCATTTATGTTTACAAACATATAACTCTAATAGGTCAAGGTCATCTATCTGTACAGACCATAAACTATAGTAGGTTCAGGTCATCTATGTGTACAGACCATAAACTCTAATAAATCAAGGTTATCAATGTGTACAGACCATAAACTCTAATAAATCAAGGTCATGTATGAGTACAGATCATAAACACAAACAGATTCAACTCATCTAGACTCCAACACGAATAAGTGTCTATCTTACATCAGTTGCAAGCAAATGATTATGGCAATGATGTTACTGTACTGAAACAATTTATTTTCCTAAAGTCACAAGACAATTGATGTTTGGATCCCAGAATCAAAATGTTTCTTCATTACTCCAAGTTGCAAGATCATTGATCTTCAGACCTCAAAATCAAGAAGTTTCTACATACTCCAAGTCCAAACTATCAACATAAATTGTGTCCAAACTAAAGTCTCTGTGTGGAAAATAAAAATGGAGATTTGCCCATCACTTCAGATGATCTGACATTGCCAAAGAATGCTCTATTATACAGCAGTCAATATACAAATATTTATGTATCCACACTAGGACTTTAATTAAAATACTCACCAGTCTTGTCTAAGGGCCTTTTCATTTTCATTGTTTCCACTGTAAGCAACAACAGATGGGCGATGTTTGAGCCTTCTCACCTGATAATGATAAAACAGTCTCATTCACATTAAAGCTATATTCTTCAAAATGATTACATGATAAAAAATGACCACTCAACTCCATAAATTAAAAGCTTTATCTAAAATATGCAGTACTTATTACTGGTCTTAATATGATGGCATCTAACATTATTTATAGGTGTCATAATCATTGTCTTAAGTAATAATAATGATGACATTTGTTTGTTTTTGGTTTTTTAGAGTTTAATGCCATTTTTCAGCACAAGAGAGGCTATACATGGCGGCCAGTATTAATGGTGGAGGAAGAACCCGGAAAACCCCAGAAAGAACCACCAACCCATGAGAAGCTACTAGCAAGCTTTCTCACCTATCCAAATTGGCCGAATCATACTCAGACAGAGGTGAGATAGCAGTGATCCATAATGGACAATGCTTTAGCCACTCAGGGACCCAATGTAGACATTGTATAGTGCCTAATCTTTAGAAGCTCTAAGCGCTTTACAACCTCGATAATACTATCACTAAACAAAAAACATTTTTTTAAAAACCACAAACAAACACCATGAAATAAGAAAACATAAAAATGCTGAAAATATTTAAGGTAGGAACCATTATTAGGTCTTTAAGTTTGTTCTTACAGTCAAATAAGGTGAGTTTTAAGAGCACTCTTGAAAGGTATCACTGTCTTTGTGTCTTAATTTCAATAGACAATTTTTTCCACATTGCTGGGCCCTTGTATGCAAAACGACATTATCCATATGACATGGTTTTAATAGTGGGAATAATGAGTATACGATTGTCAGAAGAGGAGTGTAAGTATCTTGATGGTGTATACACAAAGGTGAGGCCAGATAGGTATGTTGGACTGGAGTCCATCACTGAAACATGGCACAGAGAACAAATTTTGTGTTTGATTCTGGATCGAATGGATAGCCAGTGTAGGATACAGAGGAGCCGGGAGGTGTGCTCTGATGATGGTACTCTAAGGATTATCTGAGCAGCTGTGTTTGGAATTTTTTTAAGTGTCTGGAGTAGATATTGAGATTAACCAGACAGAATTGAGTTACAATAGTCCAGTCTTGAAAGTACTAATGAACACACAAGTGTTTTAGTGGCACCAACTGAAAGATATTTGTGAATGGAGCTGATGCATCTCAGCTCAAGATATGCATCCTTGCATATGTTCATGACATGTTGGTGCATCAACTTCAATGGTGGCTAGATTTGTAAATTTGGGTGTGATCAGCATACAATTGGTGAGACACTGGATCATTATCTATGACACTTGAGAGTGTCTGAGTGTATAAAATGAAGAGAACAGGTCCAAGAACACACCCCTGTGGAGCACCACTACATCGAGCATCTGGGCTGGCGTGTATTCCATTTGCAGATATAATTTGCATCCTGTTCACTAAGTAGGATTTGAACCACAGTAAGGCTGTATTGTGAATGCCAAACACATGCTGGAGACGGTGAAGTAATAAATCATGGTCAATTGTGTCAAATACTTCAGAGGGTGAGGACTTTAAAGCAGACAGAATGTCATTAACTAATTTCAAAACAGTAGTTTTTTGGTACTGTGGCAAGGGTGATATGTAGTTTGCTAAAAAGACTGTTTGAATTCAGATCGGATACAAGTTGGGTTTTTAGAACTATTTTTTTAAGGATTTTTTTCATATCAACGGAAATTAGAAACTGGGCGGTAGTTCTTTAAATCATTATGTGTTCATTTAAATCATTATGACATGTTGGTTTCTTAAGCAGAGGCTTTATAATGGCAGTTTATAAAAATGATGGGAGAGGTAATAATAACATCAGTTAATGAAAGTAATATTGGATCTAAGCACTCAAGCAGCAGTGATGTTGGAAATGGATCAAGTTCACATGACTTTAGTGCACTCTTCATCACGACTGTACATATTAAATCCACAGAGACAGCTTCAAATGCTGTTAACGGTTGTCACTCAAATTCTGTATCACAACTGTATGGTGACGAGTCAATGTATATTGTGTTGTCAAGCTTACCTCTAATGGTTTATACCTTGTCACGGAATTTGCAAACAGGTCCAGGAAGTCGACTGGAGAGAAGGTAGTTGGAAGTGATGTACATTTGTTACTTGACATTAGCTTGTTAGTAATCTCGAACAGCTATTTGCAGCTGGAACTCTCTGTGATCTTAGTACTGTAGTGGGATAATTTGGCTAAATGGACTATGCTTGTGACGTTCTTCTTAGCGGCATCATAGATTTACTTATGAATACTGAGTCTGGTGGAAAGTCAAAGCCTCTATGCTTTAAGACAGTCTCTTAAAGCAGTGCGAAGCTGATCCCTAACACTGCTATACCATAGAGAACACTTCTGAATTGATACTATGCACTTGGTGACTGGGGTATGTTTTCAAGCAATGAACGCAGGCAGTTATTGAGTTTTTCTGCTGTAGGAGGTAAGCAAATTGTTACGTTTGCTTGGATCTCATGCATTAGTTTGGTTCTATTTATAATACGGAGATTTCTCTTAATAGTAAATAATGGTGGAGGGTTAGGGACTGATATGTCCAGATGACATATTATGCAGAGGTGATCTGATGTAAGTTCGTGATACAAGGGTGGACCATAGAATATTATCATCAGGTCTATGAAGAATCCAGTCTCAAATGTAACCATGTTTATGGGTGGGTTGGTTAATTCATTGTAACAGTTTATGGTTGAAAAAATGAATGGAATCTAGTAGTTTTGATGTGTATGGGTTTCCAGGACAGTCAAAGTGAAAGTTGAAATCTCCAAGAATAATCAGGTTGCCACCCATCAAATTTTCATATTGTAGGTGATTTGGAAACTGCTCCAATAAGAGAGATTCAGTCAGCTTGTTTTTTCTACCTGGGCAGTAGAGACAGGAAAAAAAGGACTGACAATTCTTCCAAGGTGAGTGTTGTTTGCATTAGTTCAAACAAGTGTGGCAGAAACTGAAGGTTGTGGTGTGGTTAAGACATTTTACCATGGAATTCTCTGTGCAGACAGCAATTCCACTGTTGCAAGAGTGGCAGGGAAATGACTTGATGGAGTAACCGGTGAGTGTTAGATTCGCACACTCAGGCTCATCACCTTAAGTTTTTAGCCATGTTTCTGTCAGGAAAAAGACATCAATATTCTGATTGTTGATAAAATTGACTACATCTGTGCATTTTTCCAGTGGTCTTACTGACTTAGTATTGAATAATGCAATATGCTATGGTATCTCTGTGACACAAAGGGTGATGATTTGATTGGGATTTGAACCAGGTTATCTAAATTAACGGACAAATTTTTTTAATGGTTTAATTCTTCCTGTTCTACAATGGCCAGCTTTCATTTTTCGCTTCTGTTTACATTTAAGTAATGACGAATGTAGTCCCAGTTCATTAAGTCTTGAGCACAATGTAGTGTGGCGTGAAAAGGAGTGGTCATTTAAAGCAATTAATGAGGATACATCATAACATAATCAGGTTGTCATATGGGAGCTCATAATGGTGAGTATGTGCAATGAGGTGAGCTGGTAATAGTTGCATTCCATAAGGAGGTGAGCTAATAATGTCTGGTATGTACAATGAGGTGGAACCACTGGAATTGGTTGGTATGAAAAATGAAGTGAGCTTATAATTGTGGGTATTTATACTGAGGTGAGCTGGTAATGTTGGATATGTGTCATGAGGCTTGCTTGCACTGATGGATATATGCACAGGGTGAGCTGGTAATGGTGAATATGTGTACTGAGGAGAGCTGGTAATGTTGGATATGTGTAATGAGGCTTGCTTGCACTGATGGATATGTGCACAAGGTGAGCTGGTAATAGTTAATATGTGTAATAAAGTAAGCTGGTAATGGTGAATATGTGTCATGAGGCTTGCTTGCACTGATGGATATATGCACAGGGTGAGCTGGTAATGGTGAATATGTGTAATAAAGTAAGCTGGTAATGGTGAATATGTGTACTGAGGTGTGCTGGTAATGTCAGATATGTGTAATGGGGTGAACTGGTAATATTGGATATGCATAGAGAGGCTTGCTTGCACTGATGGATATGTGCACAGGGTGAGCTAGTAATGGTGAATATGTGTATGGAAGTGAGCTGGCAATGTTGGTTATGTGTAATGAGGCTTATGTGTAATGAAATTAGCTGGTAATGGTGGTATGTCACATGAGATGAGCTAGTAATGGTGGAGATGTGTAATGAAGTCAGCTCGCAATGGTGAATATGTGTATTAAGATGAGCTCGTAATGGTAGATATATGTAATGTGATCAGCTGGTAATGGTGGATATGTGTAAAAAGATGAGCTGGTAATGGTGTTAGATGTATGAGATAAGCCAGACAACTTCTTACTAAATAAGATAAATGACTTTTGGGACTTGAGTCTTTCAATACATCAGAATGTGTGTTTCTCTATTATAATTAAAATGAATGTTAATTAACAATGATTTAGACAGAATGGCTTAGCTCTCCTTTGAACACTGGTGTGTGAGAAATGAAGAAACATATGGACAAAAATATACACAGATTAGTTATACTCAATACCTGATATGTGACCTCCTGTCTGACACTGTTAAGAAAAGCTGGATCTGTTGGATACATGGCACATCCGAACATGAAATCCTGCCAGATCATGATACCCAGCTCATCTGCTATGTCATAGAAAGCTTCAGATTCATAAACCTGCAACAAAATTTTGTTTAGATTTCTACAGTAAAAAGTGAATTGAATGAACATTGTTTTCAATGACTGCATTTCGTTGCATAAATCCAATGTTTGATACCCGTCAGTATATCTGGTTACCAGAAAGGGCAGCATCTCAACTCTTGTTTGACCATATATAGTGTTCCCCCACCCATCATATACCTTTCTGGACAAAGCATTAAACGGGACCTTAACATATGCAAAGCATACATTTTATTACAACAAGCACTATTATTACACATAACAATGGTCCCTCACTACAATACTATTATTACACATAACAATGGTCCCTCACTACAATACTATTATTACAAAAACAGTGGTCCCTCACTACAATACTGTTATTACAAAAACAGTGGTCCTTCACTACAATACAATTATTACAAATAAGAGTGGTCCCTCACAATACAATTATTACAAATAACAGTGGTCCCTCACTACAATACAATTATTACAAATAACAGTGGTCCCTCACTACAATACAATTATTACAAATAACAGTGGTCCCTCACTAAAATACAATTATTACAAATAACAGTGGTCCCTCATTAGAATAATATTATTACAAATAGCGGTGGTCCCTCACTACAAGTATTACAAATAACATTGGTTCCCCACTACAATACAATTAATACAAATAACAGGAGTCCCTCACTACAATACAAATTATTACAAATAACAGTGGTCCCTCACAACAATACAATTATTACAAATAACAGTGGTCCCTCACTACCATATAAATTATTACAAATAACAGTGGTTCCTCACTACCATACTATTCAGGGCAGACAAAATAAGTGTACTATGATATTGGTCAGCTTGCCTTTTACTAGGATATATTATATTACAACAAGTGCTATTATCGTAACTGACAATGGTCCCCCATTACATACACACACTATAACACTGTTCATGGAGACATAAAATGAAACCATGATATAAGTGAAATTGCCTTATAATGAGGTTACATTATTTTTCAACAAGAACAATGATGATGTATTACAGTCGTCTCTCATTACAACACTGGTTAGGGAAGAGATTAAAGTGTACAACGATATAAGCAAGTTTGCAGATAGTCTTTGCTGATGACTTAAACCTAGTCTGCCAGTGGTCTGGTCTGAAGACTTAAACCTAGTCTGCCGATTGTCTGGTCTGAAGACTTAAACCTAGTCTGCCAGTGGTCTGGTCTGAAGACTTAAACCTAGTCTGGCGATTGTCTGGTCTGAAGACTTAGTCTGCCAGTGGTCTGGTCTGAAGACTTAAACCTAGTCTGCCGATTGTCTGGTCTGAAGACTTAAACCTAGTCTGCCAGTGGTCTGGTCTGAAGACTTAAACCTAGTCTGCCGATTGTCTGGTCTGAAGACTTAAACCTAGTCTGCCGATTGTCTGGGCTGATGCTACTGGATATACCAGATTCAATTATTGTCTCTGTGGAGCTAGATAACACACATAAAAGTTTGAGAACATTGAATGTGCCTACCAGCTAAATGTTTCTATTATGTCTCTGATTGTCAGGGTACATTTTGAATGCAAGGCTTGCAGATATAGCTGAATTCATGAACTTATATTTTAATGAGATGCAATTGATCTCTTAAGATCTCAGAATGTGTCATTATGCAGATTTTGAGTATGTATGTCAGTTCCTGCATCAAAAGCTCCCAAGACTAATCAGTGGAAAAGAGGGCACAGATGACCAGTCTTAGATCATAGGCCATTGAGAGAATATTACAAAAGGTTTAAATTCTTTCCTTCACAAGGCTCTCCTGATAAGAACCAGGCATGAATGAATGGCCTGTCTGGGAAAGGATGAAACACCCATGACCATGTTTGTCTAAATATGTTGGGTTTCAAGAAAATATTCCTGGGAATGATAATCACTTGATCAAGCAGATCATTCACCCAGGACTTGTTCCACCTGATATCAGATTCACTTTGAATTCATAGCACCATTACCTTTTGAATTATTTTGGTTCCAAAACCATGGTAGTGGTGTGTGTGATGGTGGTGGTAATCATAGACCCAAATCCATTCCTAAATGACAGGGAGTGCATTCCATGGCTCATGCCTCTGAGTCCAGTACTGGTGAGGTGAAGATAAGCCATCTGTCATGAGCCGATATTAGAGCCAAATGGAACAACACAAAATCAGTCAATGGTTCCTTAGAAACAATCCGAAGGAACTTGTGCAAGACTGCATGTATAGGGATCTGAAAGAATGTGTCAGTTAAATCTAAATTGACTGCACATTCTTTTATCAATGTCTGACTGATTTTGACATCTTCATTCTTGACCACAGTGCAACTAAGTAACTGTAGAGCCGGTGAAGGTTAATATAACTGGTCTCCTGTAGGCCTTGGTGATCAGAAACAGCCTGGTGTAAAAACTCAGAGAGTTTGGCTTATGAACTATCTCCACCACTTATCAAGAACTGCCCATATCTCCGGTAAAATTCATACCTTCTCCAGATCAGTTGGCAAGTCTGTTATGGAAGGGGAAACTGTTATTGTTGTTGCTGTTGCTGCTGTTTGCCATTTTTCAGGACATGATAGGCTACACATGGTGGCCAGTATAACTTGTGTAAGAAGAGCCTGGAAAAACCTTGAGAAGAACTACTGATCCACAAGAAGCTACTGGCAAAGGCCCAAACCCACGAAGACAAAGGTGAGACAAGTAATGAACAGTAAAGTTTAGTGGTTTAGCCCTCTCAGCCACCTTGGAAGTGGAAGTCAAAACAGGAAGAGGCTGGATAGATGACATATGCAACATGAAGAAATGTAAATAAAAATAGACAAATTTTCCAAAACAACTGTAACAGTTAGTAAATACTCTTACACTCAACACAATGAAACAATAACAGTCATAATGAATGATCAATACTCCACAAGATTAATTAAGATTCTGTGAGAAGTAAAAATGGATATAAATGGAATAATTGGGAAGAGAGATATATGAAACAAGAGTTAAAGGGAAGGGTTGGGAAGAGTTTGCTCCTTTTATTTACTTGGCATAGACATTTTATTTCTGCAATTTTTGGATTCAAGAGGCAGTGAAGTTTCTTCATATCAATAATATGATCACAGAAGACAAGAAAGAATAAAGTCAATGACATACCACCTGTGCAATATAATTATTTGTAATTTATATAAATTATGAAAAATGCAATTTGCTTTTCACTCACCCCTCCACCCCATACCCTCATGGAATTCATGTGAACATCTGCTGCAGACTTGAGGTATTGGTACACACGATCTTTTGTAGCTCGTTCTGGAAAACTGTCTGCAGGAACCCAATTACTTCCCTTGAAGAATATTGGTATGCCATTAATCCGGAAGTAAAAATGTCTCCCTGTTTAGAATTTTAGAGAAACAAATATTTGAAACAATAAAGAAACTGGTGCTTTATGACTTTACATATAATGTCTGTTGACTTTTGGACTACTGTATCTATTGATACATTTCAATTATAATTGTTTATGTGTTGTTCTTACCACATTCAATGTCTAAAAATAACAGTTTAACAACATATTTCATATCTTGGGACCAAACAACACTGACAAGACCCCCTCAGTATGGCATCCAATGTTTTCTCCAGATATTATACCTGTTTTTTATAAGGTGCCACAAAATATCACTTATTGTACTTGATGGAAAACTTGGAAAATATGCATTTGAAAATGTAAAATCATGGCCTTGTGTAGCTAAGGCATCATTATACTTGTCCTTTAATGACCTCAAATGCCGAAACTGTAATACAGCTGTCGAAGGAAGAACCTTGGAAAACCTCAGTAAGAACCAACAACCCACATGAAGCTACTGACAAGTTTTATCACATAGCCACATTGGCTCCAAGACTTGAACTCAAGTGGATAGAGGTGAGATGGCACTGATTGCTAAATGCAAGACTTGATATGGGCATAACTATCAAGTTGAGTGAAAAAAATAAGAATATTTAGTTCCAGCTTTGTTTGAGAGTGGAATCAGAAAGCAGCAGTAATTCTGTCCTACTTGAAAGAAATGGTGGTAAACTTCTGCCTCTTTCTTGAGAAATAAACTGATAGGCATATAATAAATGGCATTATATATGTACATGCATGCTGGAACAAATAAATGACCAGAAATTTCAAGCAATAAATATTTTCTAAACATATGAAGCCAGTTAAACCAATCCAACAATTATTTATTAGCAGAAACAAGAATTTTAAAAGATGCTACATTTGCTGAATCATGATCATGGATCAATTGTAAAAGGTTAGTCATGAAGGCTAATTAATGCATGTAGTAAACAGATCATGATAAATGTAACATGTGGTAATCATGATAAATGAAGCATGTAGTAAACAGTACTCATGATAAATGAAGCATGTAGTAAACAGTACCCATGATAAATGAAGCATATGATAAGCAGTACTCATAATAAATGAACCATGTAGTAAACAGTACTCATGATAAATGAAGCATGTTATAAACAGTACTCATGATAAATGAAGTATGTGATAAACAGTACTCATGATAATGAAGCATATAATAAAGAGTACTCATGATAAATGAAGCATGTAGTAAACAGTACTCATGATAATGAAGCATGCAGTAAACAGTTTGCATGATAAAGGAAGCATGTTGTAAACAGTACCAATGATAAAGGAAGCATGTGATAAACAGTACTCATAATAAATGAAGCATGTATCAAACAGTACTCATGATCAATGAAGCATATAATAAGCAGTACTCATGATAAATGAAGCATGTGATAAACAGTACTCATGATCAATGAAGAATGTGTAAACAGTACTCCTAATAAATGAAGCATGTAGTAAACAGTACTCATGATAAATGAAGCATGTGACAAACAGTACTCATGATAAATGAAGCATGTAGTAAACAGAACTCATGATATATGAAGTATGTAATAAACAGTATACATGATCAAGGAAGTATGTAGTAAACAGTACTCATGATTAATGAAGCATGTTATAAACAGTATTCATGATAATGAAGTATGTTATAAACAGTACTCATGATTAATAAAGCATGTAATAAACAGTACTCATAATAAATGAAGCATGTAGTAAACAGTACTCATGATCAAGGATGCATGTTGCAAACAGTATGCATGGTCAAGGAAGCTTGCTGCAAGCAGTACTCATAATCGATGCACTCATAAAATTTCTTGACTCTACATTTAACTTTCTCCTTTGAATACGTTCCCCAATCACATTACTTTAGGATATTAGCCTGCTACCTCGCGAATCCAGCCCTACCAAAAGACGAAAATTCGTCTTTCCTGTCTATGTCATATAGACAAAGGGCAATAACTCTTGCCCATTACCTCCCCTTGCCGCCCGTTAGGTGTCGCTTCTTTAGTTTTTTAGCTTCGCTGTACGCGAAAACACGTACAATTAGACCTCCAATGAATCCAAGCCATCTTAGTGTAAATTCTGACCATCCGAAGTTAAATTTGGAATTACTGTGTTGGATAATCATTCCTCTACAGGTCGTATACATTATTTTACAATATTTTCCAATTTGAGTGACTTTGTCACCTTTTCTAGACTTCGGACCAGGTTGCAACGTGGTCAAAGCACGCTTATGGCGGTACTAACATGTAATACATGTAGCACTCAATAATTTCGCTTATTCCGTATGTAACGTTTACGATATTAGCGACTAATAACGTGCTGCATTGATAATGTGTGCTTTATTTATCTTCTTTGACGTTTCAGTAGACTTCAAAAAAGTCTTTGAACGACCAATTTGCGACTTTAATGGCGAACTTCGTCTTGTAGTCACGAGTTCACGCAACACTTAATCATTTCGCTTCCTCCGTTAGTTACAGTTATGGAATAGCGACTTAATAGCGTACTGAATTTTTAATTTGTGCTTTGTTTATCTTTTTCTCCGTTTCAGTAGACTTCGTCTCTGAACGACCAGTTGCGACTATTAATGGCGGAATTTCGTGTTGTAGTCACAAGTTCACGCGACACTAAATCATTTCGCTTCCTCCGTTAGTTACGGTTATGGTAATAGCGACTTAATAGCGTGCTGAATTGCTAATTGTGCTTTGTTTATCATCTTTTTCGTTTCAGTAGACTTCGTCTTGAACGAACCATTGCAACACGCTCACGGCGATAACTAGTGTTGTCATTAAGAGTTAACATGGCACGGAATAATTTGACTACTCCGTTAATAACGGTTATAATATTATCGAATTAATAATATGCTGAATTTTTAATTTGTGCTTTGGCGGAATTCATGTTGTAGTCATGAGTTCACGCGACACTAAATCATTTCACTTCCTCCGTTAGTTACGGTTATGGTAATAGCGACTTAATAGCGTGCTGAATTGCTAATTGTGCTTTGTTTATCATCTTTTTCGTTTCAGTAGACTTCGTCTTGAACGAACCATTGCAACACGCTCACGGCGATAACTAGTGTTGTCATTAAGAGTTAACATGGCACGGAATAATTTGACTACTCCGTTAATAACGGTTATAGTATTATCGAATTAATAATATGCTGAATTTTTTAATTTGTGTTTTGTTCTCTTCTTTTGTCGTTTCAGTAAGCAAAGTCGACAACGAAGACATGACTGGCAAAATGGGTGTTGGCAATGTGGAAATGGAGGAAATTATGTTGACATGGTTTAGGCTGCCCAGTGGGTGTAAATTTCACCGCAGATCCGTGCATGGCTTTCGGGCCTGTAAGTCCGGACGCATGGAGTCTATGCTGGATCAATTGGATCCATTTTAATATGCACTTTCGCCGGCCTTCCAGCTGTCAGTCCAGCCGACACCGTCAGTTCAGCCGGCACTTCAGCAGGCAAACCGGCATTAACCGTCCATCCGGCACCGTCCGTTCAGCCCAAATGGCACCGGACGGCCAGCCGACCTTCCAGCTTGCATCAACAGGCACCGGCCGTTCAGCCCAAATGGCACCGGCCGGCCAGCCGACCTTCCAGCCTGCGTCGACAGGCACCGGCCGTCCATACGGCAACGACCGTTCAGCCCAAATGGCACCGGTCGTCAAGCCGACCTTCCAGCCGGCATCAACCGGCACCAGCCGTCCATCCGGCAACGACCGTTCAGCCCAATTGGCACCGGTCGTCCAGCCGACCTTCCAGCCGGTATCAACCGGCACCGGCCGTCCATCCGGCAACGACCGTTCAGCCCAAATGGCACCGGTCGTCCAGCCAACCTTCCAGCCGGCATCAACCTGCACCGGCCGTCCATCCGGCAGCGACCGTTCAGCCCAAATGGCACCGGTCGTCCAGCCGACCTTCCAGCCGGCATCAACCGGCACCGGCCGACCATCCGGCAACGACCGTTAAGCCCAAATGGCACCGGTTTTCCAGCCGGCATCAACCTGCACCGGCTGTACATCGGATTTACGGAGATTATAGTGATGTACCCGTCAGTCAATCTACACTACTGGTTACATATCACTACCATGAGAGAAATGTTATAGATGAATCTCCCTCCAATCAGACCATTCGAGAGGCAGGTGCCGGTCATAGCCGGACCTTCGCCGACATTCCGGCCGACCATATACCAGACAAATTAGTCGGTATTGCCGGTGTACACCTCCCGTCATGTCAAATACGTGACGGTGTGATTTTAAAACAAGGGAGAATTAGTGACATTTTCAGAGGTGACGGAATTGAGTTATCTATGCCACTTGGTATGCGCTACCCAGATATGACAGCTTTACCAGAACAGGTCTTTCAGGCCGACCATCCGCCAGTTCAATCAGCCGGCAGTGCCGGCCGTCCATATGTTCACGGCTTCTCCACAAGGGAGATTTAGTGAAAGTGTCAATTATGACAGAATTGCGTCATCTAAGTCACCTTGTATGCTGTACAGATATGCAAGCTGTACCAGAACCAACATTCCCTCTGAGCGAATGGTAGATGGGTGCGCAGTGCTGGACGCACTACATAAGCATTATGTAATTGTTATTACCTTACAGTCGGCACCATCCGGCACCGGGTGTCCATCCGGCAATGACCGTTCAGCCCATATGGCACCGGTCATCCAGCAGACCTTCCAGCCGGCACTAACCGGCACCGGGCGATCCGGCAATGACCGTTCAGCCCATATGGCACCGGTCGTCCAGCCAAGCTTTCAGCCGACACTTGCCGGCACTGACCGTTCATGCGGCTCCGGCCGTCCAGCCCAACAGGCACCGGTCGTCCAACCGTATGGAGATTTTAGTCTTATACCAGTCCATCCGACTATACCGCTGTACCAGCACGGGGACTTTTATCATACCGCAATCCGCACAAATCGGATTGACGAAGATTCTAATGATGTTTCCGTCTGTCAATCCGTACTACCGGTTACATATCACTACCATGACACAGATAGTTGGCGAGGAATCTCTCGATCCAACCCGACCATTCGAGCGGTCGGTGCCGGTCATAGCCGGCCCGTCGCAGTCATTCAGGCCAAACATATGCCAATCAATTCATTCGGCATTGCCGGCCGTCCATAGGCTAACAGCTCATCCACAAGGGAGAGTGAATGCCTTTATCAGAGATGATGGAATCGAGTCATCTATGCCACCTGGTATACATTACCCCGATATGGATGCTTTACCAGAGCAAGATTATGCACATAGTGAGTGCGATGAGTCGCAGGCAAATCAGCGGTATGCAGATCCAACTATGGAACGGACTGAGTTCAGCTTCAAAGCCGCAGTGGAGGAAATTTATAGGGTGTTGGCCCCTTCAGAATGCCCTCCACCTCCTGCTGCCATTACCGACTATAAGGTTAGAGCGTCGGTCGATCTGGATGAGGGGGAAGAGACTCTATCCTTCCGCCTCCTTCCCCAGTCGACAAAATTAAGGAAATTAATGACCGTCTGTCGACACATATAGGGGATCCAGGAATTGCTAAGGTTTTTCTTTTCTGAAAGCCAAGTACCAGCGTCGTTTTCAGGTCGATGGTACAAAACTCACTCCGGTGCGTTCAGTACTGAGGTCCCGGCTCTGGATAAAAATATGGCAGCAGTCCATATGTCTGCTCCATTGTCTTATAAAGTGGACTAAACGGTGTTCAATGCCAAGTCCAAGCTGGTTCGAAATGTAGTCGCTACGTCTTACCTGTTAGATCTAGCCTCCCTAGCCATTTTCAGGATCGCTGATAAATCTGGCAATGAACATGCTTGGGATTCGACGGCCCGGTTAGCTAGGGTTCTTAACAGGGCAGCTCACCATTCCATGGCCAATGCGCTGACTGCTTCTGCCAACCTAGACCTGATACGTCGTGACGCATGTCTGAAGGGCACGTCGCTTAAACCCCATCATATGCTGGCTAGATATGACCGACGCACATTTCACGTCCCTATCCCACGAGTTGCGGACATTCTCCGTTGTGCTTGTCGGGACTAGGCTTATCAGTTCCATGTCATATCTTTTGGCCTAAATTTAAGCCCTTGGGCTAGTACCAAGGTTATGGATTACGTCGTCACCCTGTTCCGCTCGACTTCATCTATTGCGTCGGCAGTATATTTGGACGACATCCTCCAGTAACATCTGTCAAGTTCTACTCTGCTCAAAGGCAGAAACGATCTTATATCACTTTACGTCATATAGGCTTTCTCGTGAACTGGATAAAGTCTGATCTCTGTCCAATCCGGATTTTGGTCCATCTGGGTGTGGAGTTTCTCCCGATCTGAATCTGGTAAGGCTTCTTCGAGTTTGCGATCATCCAGATAATTGCACTCGTAGAGTCCGTTTCCGACAGGATGCGCATTTTAGCGAGAGAGTTGCAGATCCTCGGATTATTCAATGCGGCAGCAGACTTGATCCCTCTCAGCCGTCCTTTTAGGCGCCCTTTACAAAGGACTTTGCTAGCGTAATTGCGCCATTTTCAAGTCCCTTCGATCCCAGAAAACAGTCATGCTCACGCCAGAGATACGATCATTCTTGAGTCAATGGCACAACCCCTGTAGGCTGTCCACAGGGATTACTCTGGAGATACCCCAAGGGGATAACGGTATGTTCCGCCACTAATACCTACGGTTGGGGTGCCCACCTGTTGCCGAACTTCGATACTGTCAGCGGCACGTGGGTGCCAGGGGCGAGCCCTTTCCACATCAACCTTTCAGAAATAGCGGCTGTCATCAATGCCTTTCATTTCGGGCAGGATCAACTCTTATTACAAACTGCCCTCATTATGTCAGACAACATTGTGGTGGTGCCTTGCCTCAAAACAAGGGGACACCAATCACCAGACCTGTGCAATCTGAACTGGCAGTTTCTACATTGGTTCGACAATCTCCACCTCAATGTACAATTCAGACACACAGAATGGTCACTCCATCAATCGGACTTTCTTCCAATCGACACACTTTGGAGACGTCCGATGATTGATCTTTTGCAACAAGGTGGAATAGCAAATTCTCCACCTTTCATCTCACAGGTTCCAGACCCAGAAGCTTGGGTCGTGGATGCTCGATCAATCACCTGGGAAGGGTTGTGGTCATTCTCCTACCCTCCCACGGTCTTGGTACTGGAATTAATCCAGAAGTTAAGGGGTCAGAATTGTCAGATGGTTCTGATTACCCTTCTCAGATGGAACAACTACTGGGTCTCCGATCTACTCAATCTAGGCGATAGATCTACCCAGGAAGATTACAGTCAGCACAAGTATTCACAAGCAACCGCGGCCAGGGGTGTTCCACCCCTGTCCGGACCGTCTTTTGTTCAAGCTTGGCTCTTGTCCAGACAGCCTTGCAAGACAAACAATTTAAATCTTTGATTGCGGAGAGAATCTCGAGAGCAAGAAGGCCCTCTACTCTGAAGGTTTACGAGGGCAAGTGGCATGTTTTCAGAGACTGGTACCATATCATTCACATTGTTCCTCTGAGTGTCACAATCCCTCAACTGGCCAACTTTTCTCTGGCTTTTCAAGGAGAAACATCTGGCTCCAGTTATTCTCAAATGTTACCGCTCCATGATATCAGACACATTCCGCCATTCTGGTACATGTGCTATCAGCCATGACAAAGATTTGTCAGATCTTTTAGACATTTAAAAAAAAAAAAAAAAAAAATTCAATCGACTTATATCCCTCACCCTGTTTCCAAATGGAATCTGTCCTGGGTTTTAACATGACTCAATTCAGACAGTATTGAGTCTTTAACCCACGATTAGTTAAAGCTACTATCATACAAATTGGGTTTCTTGATAGCCTTAGCTTCAGCATGCAGGGTGAGCGAGTTACATGTCCTTTCTAGTGACCCGAACTCTCTTCCGTTCCGATCAGAGGGTTTGATGGTCCTCTTGACGCAGCCAGGCTTCGTAGTCCAAAATAGATTACCATACATTGGCGATCAACGAGTCGTCATTAGCTCGCTTTCTTTATAGATAAGTCAGGATCAACAGCCATGTAAGATCCTGTTTGGGCACTCTAGCACCATTTCAATGCATAGAGGTGAGTCAGGTCACATACAAGCACCTCTTTTTTTTCTGGTGATAGCTGGGATATGAGACATCACCATTCAAGCCCTTGCTTCATGGCTGTAGTGGGTCATACGCTCGGCGTACTCTGAGAATTCGCAAATCAGTCACCTTATAGAAGCTGTTGGCTGACATGCAGAGTCAACCTTCTACAGTTTTATCTTCAAGTTTGTACTCGCAGAGGCAAACATTGATTCTAGTAGGTCCGGTGTTGGGCAGCCCAGACGCCCACCAGACTCATGTACAACAATCAGCACAGCCTATTAGCTTCGCTGGATTCGCCAGATAAATTTTCGTAGGTAAGAAGATTTCAATATCTATCTTCTTAACCGTATAAAAGGGTCACATATCACGTGACCCTGGGCTGTGTTGCTGATTGAAAATTAGGAGACCGGGTTATCATTCACATGGGGAATCCAACCATCATTCCCTAGAAGATACCCGTGTGGAGGTCGGATGCTCCGCATTCCCTCCTCCTATTACTTATTCTCCTAAAGTAATGTGATAGGGGAACGTATTCAAAGGAGAAAGCAAATTTTGTAGTAAATTATGTTTCTCCGAGAATACTTACCCAATCACATTACTAAGAAACCCTCCCAACCACCCCGCCATGCGAGCATCCTCGTGTTTTATATATCGCTCAGCTTAAAAACTAAAGAAGCGACACCTAAGGGGCGGCAAGGGGAGGTAATGGGCAAGAGTTATTGCCCTTTGTCTATATGACATAGACAGGAAAGACGAATTTTCGTCTTTTGGTAGGGCTGGATTCGCGAGGTAGCAGGCTAATATCCTAAAGTAATGTGATTGGGTAAGTATTCTCGGAGAAACATAATTTACTACAAAATTTGCTTTTTAAGTAATTCTACTTTCATCAGCTATAATGAGAGTAACAATTATATCAAATTAACGCAATTTCAGCAAAAGATTGAAAATTAATTTTGGAATGTATATCATTCAGAATATTAATATAAGTGTTATGTTGACAATGAGCAGAATTTGTTTGTTTTGTTTTTTATGGTTTAATGCCATTTTTCAGCACAATATAGGCTATACATGGAGGACAGTATTAATGATAAATGAAGAGCCCAGGAAAACCCCGGAGATAACACAGACCCACAAGAAGCTACTGGCAAGCTTTCTCACATACCCACAATGGCAGTAATCCGAGACTGAAACCCAAGCAGAATTTGTAGGATTTTGGATATCTGTTTGATTTGTAATAATAGCAGAATGTTTTAGAAATATGTACTGAAGAAATTTAAACAGCAAAGTAGTCAGTCCCCTCAACTACAAAATAACAATTATGTACAATTATTTATCATTACTGACATTAGTGTTAATCGTTACATTAGACCTCAATTTGTATGTGTCCACTGCAAGAAACAGCAAATTTTATGATACAATACAATATCTTTTTAGTCTAAAAACTGTTGATTTAATTCAACAAAATCTATAATCTGATATAAGTTATTCTGAGAAAACTAAAATGTGTGTGTGACTTGATCTTTTAGAATAGCTTTATAAAAAAAATCAGTCATATCACTACAATGTCTGCAGTTTTATAGTGCTGTCTTGCACTGAAGCATCATGTTGCAGACATGTAACAAGATGTTCCACCCAACCACATTATCCTGACACTAAGCCAAACAGTCCTAATACTAACCTCTTAATGCTGAGCACTAAGCAAGGCAGCTGTCAGAACCATTTTTAAAAGTCTCTGGTATGACTCAGCTACGGATCGAACCCACGACCTCCCACATCCGAAACAGACACTCTAACAACCACTATGCCATCAGATCAGTGACAACACAAATGTCTGTAATCACAAACAGACAACTATGTCCTACGAACTAATAACTTCACAAAATAACATAAAAACTGAGCAAGAATCTGTTACAATGTATCATTCATTCCCACCATTACCAATCATCCAAATGTGCAACAAACAAGTCACTAGGAGTTGTGTCCCTTTACATATTTGCATTTGATTGCCATGGTGGCCAAATTTTAGTCTGGATATGATCCAGTGACCAATAAATTAATTTATAACACATTTTCTACAATACATGTTACCCAGTCTGATTAAGGAATATTCTGTATGTTTTAATTTTTATACATCTCATATAACATTTAGGAAACATGTTGGGTTATTTTTACATATATGCATAAACTTGAAAAATCTGCCAGTTCTCACTTTTTAAATCTTAACATATATAGAAAAATATATGTACTATTTATATCAAAAGATGAATTCAGATGAAGCTTAGTCAGTCTCTGATATAAATATTATTTTAAGTTCTAATGTATTGTTCAGTACCTTAATCAAATAACATATTCTATGACTTGTAAATATACCTTATACTCTTTAAATGTATATAATCTAAGTCTCGATTTTCATGGCAACCAGAAATTAAAACATTTAAGAAAATTATGAGCTTCTTAAAGTCTCTAACACATTTTCTTTTTATTTTTTTTTTATTTTTTTTTATTTTAATTTTCATTTTTCAAAACTGAAGGAACTGTCTAAAGTTCATAGAGATTCAGAAGAAAATATGTCATGTAGTTTAAAAAATTAGCCAGAAAGAAAAATTAAGCAATACATTAAAACAAATTTTCTACAAATGCAACCTTGACCCTAAGGCAAAGGGGATAGTAAGCATTTTGCAGAATAAACTGACACAGCTTCATACTCATTTGTGTTGAGTATAATGGAAACTTATTATATTATGGTGTTTAGGAAATACATGCAAATGATAAAATATTGATGATTACCAAAATGTAGTACTATAACTCATTTTCCACCAATGTGAGTTGGATAAAAAGTGTCAATTAGTGAACAATTTTATAACATTAAAAGAGGGAAGTCATTTATCTACATACTGCATATATGACGTACACTGTACGACAAGCAAAGGTCTATAAAACAATGCAAATACCTTGTGACTTGTTCACAGACACATAGTCCTGAACCAATTCTACAGTCCGGAAGCCAAAACGAATTTTCTTGTTAGAAACCTCTGCTCCATCCTTACTAGTGAAGGCAACATTGAGATTGTACAGTGACTGTTCCCCATATTCATTTGGCCACCATGGTTTTATCCCCACTGACTGAGAAAAAATGTGAAACATCAAAAAAATGTGAAACATAAAAAAAAATGAAGTTCTAGTCTTAAAACAAGAGAAGCATAGTCTTTCTTTTTTATACAAATATATATACACATGGATTATTCAGTATTCTTTCTTTTTTTTTTACAATTATACATAAATTATTCAATATTCTTTCTTTTTTTGACAATTATACATGTATTATTCAATATAATATATATATTATATGCATAAATTATTCTGACTTCTCACTTGTATACACTACTGAAAACATCTCTAAGACTGCAAATAGTGCACTCATACCAACCATGAAAATGCCTCTGAATCTATAATTAGTTCCCTCATACTGACCTATAAAAATACATCTGGCCTTGCAACTGGTTCATTCACACTGCCAAATATAAATACCACAAGGCCTGCAATTGGTTCATTCATAGTGCCTAATGAAAATGTCAAAGACCTGCATTAATTTTTGGTTCATTTATATGGAACAAATTTAAATGCCATAAGACCTTTGATTGGCCCATTCATACTGCCAGATGAAAAAAGGCCTGCAATTGGTTCATACTCTCAAATGAAAATGCAATAATGCCTTCAACTAGTTCATTCAAACTGCCTAGAATGAAAATGCCTCAAAGTCTGCAACTGGTTCATTCATTATGCAAAATGAAAATGCCACAAGGCTTGCAACTGGTTTCTTCCTACTGCCAAATGAAAATACAAGCCAGCAATTGCTTCATTGATAGTGCCAAACGAAAATTCACAAGGCCTATGATTGGTTCATTTATAATGTCGAATGAAATGTCTCAAGCCAGCATGAGGTTGACTAATACTGCAAATGGGCTTGCAACACATGAAGATCAATGACAATGCTTACAGACATGCAACTAAATGAGCTTGCATTTGGTAAACTCATATCAACCAATGAAAATGTCACTGCCTGCAATCGGTTCACACATACCCGCAAATATGCCACTCAGCCTGCGCTTGATTGATACAGATAGACCAACAAAAATGCCTCTAGACCTGCAATAGGCTAATAAATACCAACCAACAGTAAGTTTACT
Source organism: Unio delphinus (assembly GCA_029339505.1). Taxonomy (NCBI): domain Eukaryota; kingdom Metazoa; phylum Mollusca; class Bivalvia; order Unionida; family Unionidae; genus Unio; species Unio delphinus. Next base: position 2,012,922 of record JAQISU010000104.1, read on the forward strand.
CATACAGACCAATGAAAATGTTTCTGAACCTGCAATCGTGTCACTCATACCAACCAAATGTTTGCAATTGGTTCACACACACATATAGACCAATGTAAATCTATCTCTGCCTGCAATTGATCAAGATATATAGACCAATGAAAATACATGGCCTACAGTTGTTTCATCAATAGAGACCAGTTAGTTCACTATTACATACCGATTGGCCCTGCAATTGGCTCACTCATAGAGCAAGGTAAATAACTCTGAACCTAAACATTTCGCTCACTCATACAAACCAACTGGGTCTAGTTACACCAACCAAATGGGCATATATATATATATATATATATATAAATATATATATATATATATATATATATATATATCCTTCTGTCCATCCTTTCTCTAAAAAGTGACTAAAGTCAAAACTGTAAAATGAATGATAATTTTGTATATTGACAAATGATGGCCTTCAAACAAATGCAGACAGTATCTTTACTTGAAAGACTATACTACTCTGCATAAAAGACACATTGACAGCAAAACAGAATTGATTCCGATAAGCCATGGCTTAATTTGCTAGCAAATCAGTGTCTACAATGTTCATTCAAACTTGCAGTCTTCCTGGCACCCTTTTGTTAAAAATGAAGAGATTTGATTGAATTTTTTTAAATGTCAGAAACCCAATGGATAAATTTCAGTCAAGCATTCAAATAAATAGGTATACTTCTGCCAAAAGCTGTAATACATAGGTACAGTTCTGACAAAAGTTGGAATAAATAGATATATTTCAGTCAAAAGTTGAAATAATTAAGTATATGTCTGCCAAATATTGAATAAATAGGTATATTTCTGCCAAAAGATGAAGCAGAAGCTTTGTAAATAAGAAACAACTACAATTTGAAGACTCCTGCTAAATTTGGCTGAAACTGGGTCTGGAGATTTTGACAAGAAGTTACAAAAGCATCAGTTAAAGGCCACTGGATGCTGTACAATATATGGTATCTGTTGGACCATACATCAGCTAACTTGACCTCAAGACAAGATGGAAAAATGATGGAAAAATGATGGAAAAATGATGTAAAAGAAGAGACAGTGAGCTTTCTTCCACAAACAGTAGAAAAATATTAGGAGGTCATAAAAGCACTTCTTAAAACCAGTAGAAAAAATGAGGCTATTGGAAAAACTGCATGGTTTCATGTCAAAATCAAAAAATGAAGCTATTAGAAAAACTGCATGGTTTCATGTCAAAATCAAAGACAATAATCTTTAGTTATGCTATGTGATGGCACATCTGTGTCAACCCTGCTTGCAGGTGGGAAGAGATTACACATGGAATAAAATATAGTAGACAATAAAATGGCCATGAAATTAAAAAAATCTGATTTACTGGTGGAATCTTCATTGTGAAGGTTAAATTGTTCTGCTCAGGAGTTATCATGACATCATGGGTATATCTCAGTGTTGTGTTATCCACAACAGCTTCGATCTGTCCTCCTACAGGGTAACCAGTCACATTCTGTACTTCCATAAACACGCGTACTGTCAGGGTCCATGAACCATCCTTCACTGTAATGTTAAAAAAGAACCTTATTATTTTTTTTAAAAATGTTTTTAAAAGTTTTTAAAACCTATATTATAGAGTCACTTTTAGTAATAATGGTGCCGATATAAGATGTCCTTCAATCGAGGGACAACTAGGGTACCCATCGAAAAGTACTAATGGTCACATGTGCCACCATTTGTGACTGAACCCAGGACTGTCTACATACAAAGTAAGCAGTTTAACTACCATGTTTATCAGACCATGTTAATTCACTGGAAGAAAAAAATATAATTTAATTTATCTCTTTTCACCACATACTGTTAAAGTCTGTCGCTAACATCGCAGTCTCCCATTTTTTCACACTGACATGATAATGTGAAGCAAGTTTTAACACATATGGAATGAAAATTTATATTGTTACATGTTATCAGTTACATTTTAATTCTAGTATTTGCATGTATATGGAATTTTCTAACTTTCTGGCTGTGGGTGAGCAGTCTCCTACCATATCATTATGCATGAAATGAAACTGACTGGTCAACATTACGGCAATTGACCAATGAAACTGACTGGTAAACTTTACCACTCTGGGTCAATGACACTAACTGGTCAACTTTACAGACCTGACCTGGACCAATGAAACTGGCTGGTCAATTTTATGGCCCTGGATCTAAACCTGGCTGGTCAACTTTATGACCCTGGACCAATTAATCTGACTGGTCAGCTTTAGGACCATGGATGAATGAAATGACTAAACGTTATGGCCCTGTACAAATGAAATGTACTGAGCTTACCAAACATCTGTATTTCAATGGTTATTTTAAAGCATCTCACCAATGTTTAATGATATAATTCTGTTACACTACTGTGTGTTTGGAAATCAAAAGATACTTGTTTCTAATAGTCACACTGATTTCTCCCATTTGTGTTTAACTTTCATATATTTTTATCTAACAATCTCTCCCTCTTCATTTGTTCACGTACAATTATACACTACCCCAGAATTATGTTGTAGTTGAAAATTTCACACCTGCATGACTTCAAAAATACAAACATCTAGAAAAACATCTATTTTCAAAACATCTATCTAGTTATTTATCTATATACAGTGTACATTTATGTATATCAATAAATCCATATGTTTGCCTATGCATTCTCTTTTCCAAGATTCAATTCAAACCCCTTCTTTTTTTTCTTTTCTGACAATGTAGTGTAGTTGTTACCATGAAATATAAGCTTTGATAATGTAGTGTAAGTTGTTACCATGAAATATAAGCTTTTTATGCAGTGTAAGTTGACATCATATAGTGTAAGTTTTTACCATGTAGTGTAAGTTGTTACCATGTAGTGTAAGTTGATACCATAAAGTGTAAGTTTTTACCATGTAGTGTAAGTTGTTACCATGTGTAATGTAAAGTACCATAAAATATAAGCTCTAATGATGTGGTGTAAGTTGCTACAGGGCTAAAAAATGTTTAAGCTGACTACATGTCCTGCACGACAAATAATGTGGAATCATTACTGCCCGTCTTCAATTCTGCACATCCTACAGTATACATTACACTGAATCCATTGAAAAGTCACTAGCCTAGCTGTCTTGTTTTTCCTCAGGCACCACTTGTAAATATAGGCAAAGAGGTGAAATTTACAGCAGAGAGCACGAATTTCAAAGTGCTGTATACTCCATGATGCAAGTCGTATGAACTAAACTTCTAACAGATATGCAATATTTTACGTCTTGCTGATATGATGTTTTCATTTATATTAATTTATACTACAATGACATCATTAACTCATGAGATCCTCTATCCAACACTTACTCTTGTTTGTTTCTGTGGTAACATCTCTTATGATTGCTGTATTATATGCCTGTATGTAAATGTCCCTCCTGGAAAATAAATATATAAAAAGTAAAATATACCAATTGCATTCAAGATTATTATTCTAAATGATATGACATGAAAATCATTAAATTAATGAAATATGGAGCTCACGGATACCATAATAAAAAAACTTGTAATTAGTGGAATGTGGATTACATGTATGCTATCATAAATTGCATTTAATTAATGCAATGTTGATTTCGTTATACTATCATTTAAGGTTTATAATTAATGGAATGCAGATTTGCATATTGTCATAAAAATATTTAATTACTAGAATATAGATTTAATGTATGTATAGGAAAATATTATTAAATATACACGTAACATATATGTTAAGCATATTAATTATGTATAATATTAATTAATATAAGTATTAATAGCATAAGATACTTTCTAATATCTATAAATCATCTACCAAGATGTCAGCATTTCACTGCAATAATGCATAATTTATCATTTAAAAGCAGCCATTGAAACTAAAAATTAGTATGTCTTTTTATTCAACTGAAATTAATTATTAAAGAATTATAATTACCATGAAAAACACTATATACTCTGAATTACTTTTTTTAATCTGTAAAAGTAAAAGCATGTCTGTGGTGTGGAAGGCTAATTTGCGGAAAGCAGAACCTCAGGCGACGCACTGACTGTCCTTATGTTTATGTTTGCCTTCTAAACGACCTTCAAAGGTCAAAGGTCATTCTGCTGAAACAAAATACTCTAACCTCTCCTCTCAGTAATTTAGATTGGTTTATATTAACTTCTTTATAATTTCCCAAAGTCTTTATAAAACAATAAGAATACTAATGAAATTTGCTTCATTCTTATAAAATTAAAATTTTAACAATATTTAAATACTGTTTCAATGTATGGGCCATGACAACTGTAATACAAAATGTGAATTCAAGCCTCCATATTCATATTTATGTCCGGATCAGAGACAAAAGGGGAGTTAGTGACATATCTCTGTAAACACCTCTAGTACACAGTGGACCTTCAAATGTTAATGTTCTAAGACTCTACATTCTGTAGATATACATTTATGCAGACTCCCAATTACTAGCTCTGGACCATCAGTTTTTCTAACACCATGTACACTGTATGTATAAATTGTAGCCCCGGACAATCAGTTTTTCTAACAAAATTTTCACTGTAGGTATAACTTTAATGCACTCTCAATTACTAGTCCTAGACGGTCAGTTCTTTCGAAAAAATATGTACCATGTAGATGTAAATTTTCTACAGACCTTAAACTACTATTAATGGACTGTCTCTCAGTTTTTGAAAAATCTATGTATTCTGTTTATGTGCACAGTCTACAAATTGTTATATATAAAAAAATCTCCTGTATTGAGAATACGGATAAGATGAGTTTATGTAATTCTGCATTCATTAAGGGATCAACGTAACCTGTCAGGTACTGATAATCCAGTTTTATTTGATCTTAAACAAATATCAAATGAACATCCTTTATGTGTGTGTGTGTGTGTGTGTGTGTGTGTGTGTTCAAAGAATTTTCTATGAGCATCAAATACAATTGATTTAAAAAATTCATATATACATTGAGACAAAAACTTATGCAATCACCTTTCTTTCTTGTGAGCATTTTTATAACAATTATTTAGTGTTCTTTGAAATGCTATGCATAAGCTATCAAACTATATCATGAGAGATAACCACAAAAACATTTCTTTTCAGTATCAGAATTTGAGTTATTTCCCATTAAATATCTTATATAGTCTTCAGAATCGAATGGACAGAAGAGATAAATATGGAGATTGCCCTGTTATTAGAAACAACAGTATTTTTATTGGAGGACAGAAGAGATAAATATGGAGATTGCCCTGTTATTAGAAACAACAGTATTTTTTATAGGAGGACAGAAAAGATAAATATGAAGAGTGTTTTGTTATTATTAACTACAGTATGTTTGATAGGAGGAAGTATACATCATGTCATAACTATTTGGCAACAAAGGTAATGACATTAACAGAAACAATCAATTATCACTTTTAAACAAAATGAAGATATAAATTGAATTTAAAATTGAAATGAATCCAAGCAATGATTTCATACAATTTTTTTTTACTGATTTGCTTTGAATGTAATTATTTTATGCCAACTAAAGACTTCCCTATTTTATCAGATAAACCATTCCCACCTCCCAATATCAATAAATTATGAGTCCTGGACTCTTTGTGTTAAAGGTATACAAAGAACTCCAAATAGTGATGGAGTTTACAATTGACTTACCATCACATTACATACTAGGACAAGTAGTTATTGAAAAAAGAAAGCCAATAGCTTAAAAAATAAAAGTGATACTTTCACAGTAACATAGTACAAAAAATTATCAAAATGTTTTATTTATAAAGTGTTTAGTGGTCGGCAACTACATAATCCCAAACCATAATCCAAACCTGACCATTTGAGAAAAAAAGTCAGTCACTAAGAGTAATACTCAGGATGATAAAATGTTGCAAAAAATATTTTAATAATTTTACATAATATATTTAAAGAGAAGTTAAACTTAATGCAAAATCTTTAACTTAACACTTTAATATCAACAATAACAACAACAAGATAGTTTTACAAGTAATTCTAATGTATTTTTATCTTCCCCTCAAGAATCTTGATGACAACATCAAAATTCATAATGAAATGGGATAAGCCTGTGCAAAAGCTAAGCTGAATTCTACATGTGCAAGGTGCTTGGTGTTGTGGCAAAATTTTAGCAATGCAATACTGGTAGCATTCAACATTTTTGATATTATTTACATAAGTACTTGAAGCATATGGTAAATTTCTGATTAGTTTATTTTTTCATCTTTCATAAATTGTCTAAAAATGAAGAGTTAAGCTTAAAGAAATCTGACCAATTAGCAGCCAATAATAAGCTAAATTTTTTAAAAAAATAATCTGAACATTTAAAACTGATCTCAGTCTAAGTGTTTTTTCTTAAATGATTTTGGTCATTAATTGGTCTGCCATAAACATACAGCAAGCCCTGTCCTGAGAGACCTCTACTATGAGAGACCACCTATTTTTCCTGTTTTAGCAACAAGGATCTTGATGCACAGATTTACTGATTATATAGTCTTATTACCTGTTATGAGAGACCACCTGTTTTGAGAGACCATATTTTTGGGCAGAAGTGGTGGTCTTTCAAGACAGGTTCTACTATATTAGGCAACAATTATCTCACATCTGATTTTTATGGAAGATGTTTCGTACAAAGATAATTTGAGATGGATGTTGGAATAGAATAACAGCAGCAACTATGAGCATGGAGTTCTTTTCTTTTCTATGTCTTGCTGTATATATGCAAAATTAGCTCAGTACTGGGACAGTCTTGGGTAAATGAGTGCAGAGACGTTAGGTGGGTGAACAGTTTCTAGGAAACTTTACTCCTCCACCCCACAACAGCAATTGCATTCCAAGGTATTAGAAGCACACACAAAAACATTGACCTGGTATACAATAGGAAGATATGGGTTGGTTGGAAGGTGTCTAATCAGTATTTGCATATGGCTCTAGAAAGTCTGGAAAGGTAAATGCCATGGAAAAAATAAAAAATATCCTTTTTCTACCAAATTCCTTGTGTTGGAAAAGAAGGTCCCCAATCCCAACTAAAGGAGCACTGTTCTTTCCGTATCATGTTCACATGACATTCACCCTTATATTCTGGTGGAAAACATGGTGGTAGAATTGGATAAGCACTGTTAGCAGCACTATGGTTGGCCCAATTCACGGCCGAAACAAACGCTACTCTGATCGTATTCAATCCAACCTGTAAATTGATGTCAATTACAAATTGTTTTTTTCAAGGCATCATGATTTTATACTTATTTCCCCTACAATGAATTTTAATCAGAATAGCTAACACTTACAGCAACATCAGCAAACAATGGAATATGCACATATCAACTTCACACACAGTTCAGTTGTGTCAGTTCAATAATGGGAAAATGTATGGCTGGACCAGGGCTACAATCTGGAATCTTACTAAATCAGGATATGTGTCCATGATATCAATGTCATTACCTTTAACCAGTTCCTAGTCATAGGAAAAACTTGAGAACACCAACCCTTACATGTATCAGAAATAGAAATTGAACCAATGAATGTATAAGAAGTACAAACTGTTGGTTAACCATTCAGCTAAATAGGTTTAGAGTTATAAGAACAGTACCAACAAAACAAAACAAAACAGGCTGATCTCAGTGACTAAGGCTTGCCAAATCATTCCATACAACTGCCAGATCATTCCATACAAGTGCCAAATCATTCTATACAACTGCCAGATCATTCCATACAGCTGCCAAATCATTCCATACAACTGCCAAATCATTCCATACAACTGCCAAATCATTCCATACAACTGCCAAATCATTCCATACAACTGCCAGATCATTCCATACAGCTGCCAAATCATTCCATACAACTGCCAAAACATTCCATACAACTACCAGATCATTCCATACAGCTGCCAAATCATTCCATACAACTGCCAAAACATTCCATACAACTGCCAGATCATTCCATACAGCTGCCAAATCATTCCTACAGCTTGCCAAATCATTCCATACAACTGCCAAATCATTCCATACAACTGCCAAATCATTCCTAAGGCTTGCCAAATCATTCTATACAACTGCCAAATCATTCCTAAGGCTTGCCAAATCATTCCATACAACTGCCAAATCATTCCATACTGCCACCAGTTCTTGAAAGTCAAAACGTTACATTTTATAAGAAAATGAAACAGAAGAAACAAGGATAGAGCTAACCAGGGTATGTTGCTATAAGATCACACCTAGAAAATAGGCATAGTGCAAAATAGGGCATGTTACTCTCATATCTGGCCATGACAGAGTGTCTTGTGGGAAACCCATGTAATGATCAAGAACTCTGTCACCAAAAGAACTGTTGTGCTATTTCAAGTTCTAGAAGATATTTTTGAGCAAATGACAGTAGTGAAGGATATAATACAAAATGTCTATTGCAAAGAAGAGTATTATAACATTTTGCTTTCAAAGATTGTGAGAAGTTTGGTACCCTACCATATCCCCTGGGTGGGGAAAGATGGACCCCAGTCCCAACTGAATGAGCACTGTTCTTTACGTATCATGTTAACATGACATTCTCCATTTTGACCAGGATAAGGGCATTGTGGTGGGACCCAGTATGGATAACTCTCAGCCAACGAAGCTGCAGTGCTCACTGCTGACCAAAACTTCACTGTGATACTATTGAGTCCAACCTAGTGGGGAAACCAATAATTACATTTTTGCTTAGTCATGCTTGCAGTTGATTTTGATGAATCTAGGTGTATCCTTAAAATTATAAAATTACATCTATGCATGGATATGACAACAAATACTGGAATTAACAGTAATTAGCTATGCATGGATATGACAATAAATACTGGAATTAACAGTAATTAGTTATAAAAAGAGACTAAGACCAATTATTAATTTAAGTAAACAAAATTTTCAATAATGCTGTCTTCAATGTAATGAAATTAAAGCATCTATAGCTGAGATAATATACCTTTCCATGCTAAATAAAACATCTAAAGACATAATGTACCACTCAATACTGTGTACAATATACCCTTCAATACTGTAAATAATACATAATTCAATACTGTGCACAATATACCATTCAATACTGTATATAATATACCATTCAATACTGTGCACAATATACCATTCAATACTGTGCACAATATACCATTCAATACTGTATATAATATACCATTCAATACTGTATATAATATACAATTCAATACTGTATATAATATACCATTTAATACTGTATATAATATACCATTCAATACTGTATATAATATACCATTCAATACTGTGCACAAAATACCATTCAATACTGTATATAATATACAATTCAATAATGTGCACAATATACCATTCAATACTGTATATAATATACAATTCAATACTGTATATAATATACCATTCAATACTGTATATAATATACCATTCAATACTGTGCACAAAATACCATTTAATACTGTATATAATATACAATTCAATAATGTGCACGATATACCATTCAATACTGTATATAATATACAATTCAATACTGTGCACAATATATCATTCAATACTGTATATAATATACAATTCAATACTGTGCACAATATACCATTCAATACTGTATATAATATACAATTCAATACTGTGCACAATATAACATTCTATAATGATTCAAACTGATTAATATATCATTCCATACTGTATATTGTATATGATTCAATACTGTGTACAATATACTTTACCATTCAATACTGATTAAAATGTATAATATACCATTCAATATTGTGTGCAATATACCATTCCATACTGATTACAATTTGTATACACCTTTCAAAACTGACTAAAAGTTATATTATAGCCTTCAATACTAACAGTAAAATTTGTATAACCTTCAATACTGATTAAAAATGTTTTTCAACATAATTTATCTTTTCACAAAAAACACATTTGAAGTTACTGGTTCTAAAGAAATTAAATCTTTGCAATTTACCCAAGATTTTTAGTATCCATTAAGATGACTAATGATAACCACAAGACCTGTAACTATTATAGTGGTCCCTCATTACTTGTTGCTCAGCATTAAAAGGTTACTGTCAGGACTAGTCAGACTGGTGTCAGCATAATGTAACAGGGTAGGACATGATGCTACATGATGTCCCATAGGACATGATGCTACATGATGTCCCAGTGGTAGTCATCACTATAGACTGCTGCACTTCAGACATTATAGTGTTGTGAATGAAAACATTTTAAAGCTACATTCAAAATCCAAATCTATCTCTTGCACACACACACACACATTGTTCAATCCCTTATTATAACATGTTGTACCCTTATGTAACAATGTTTGATCCTCATTATAACATCATTGTACCCTTATGTAACAATGTCTGATCCCTCATTATAATATGTTGTACCCTTATGTAACAATGTTTGATCCCTCATTATAACTGTTAAAAACTTCATAATAACATGGTTCAGTCCCTCATTGTAACTCTGTTCCATCCCTGATTTTAATCTAATTGAAAGCCTCATTACAATGATACTCAATTCTTCATTATAACAATAAATACAAATGTGTGCCATGGTAGACATCATCCATTTTAAACTTGGATATATCAGAAGTTATGTAATAATTAGCATGTTGAATTAAAAACCACCTTATGAACAAGTAAATGCCATTTGAATCAATAATACATTTTTAAAAGCCAAGAACTAAAACTCAACAAAATAAATTAAATACCAATTTAAAAAGTAAAATTTGCCCATATTATAGACACATTATAATAGAGTATGACGACTATCATGGTCTCTAATTATTTTATCTCAACAGAATTCAAAATATAACATTTTACAAGTATTACAAAATATCCAAAATTGTCAAGAAAAAAGCTAGACTAGACATCATTAGACTTGTGTTGACATAAATACAAAATTTCTCACAAAATGATATCAGTTATAAGATAATATAGTGTGTGTGTGTATGTGTGTGTGTGTGTGTGTGTGTGTTATTTGGATTTTTAACATTGTTTAAAACAAATTCAGTAGTATCACTATGTATGCAGTGTGGCAGTTTATAGTGATGTATAGCATCGGGGTATCATGTCACAGACATGTGTCATCATGCTCCACCCAGAAACATTATCCTGACACCAGGCCAACAAGTCCTAACACTGACCTCTTAGTGATGTATGTGCTGACAGAAGTAGTCAATAAAATATTTACCAAATCTGTTAGAAATAAAATATTTACCAAATCTGTTAGAAATAAAATAGTTACCAAATTTGTTAGAAATAAAATATTTACCAAATCTGTTAGAAATGCATGTTGGGTGAGGAATTTCACACATAAAGTTTTGGTTCACGAATGGAATTCCAAAACAAGAACTTGGAAGACCATGGCCTTCAATCAAGTCATCACTGTAAAATGAGTGATCTTGACCCCAATGTTAAATGTTTAAACAAGCATGTTAATTATTTTTGTTCGCTTCATTATGAAATATGAAGAAAAACTTAACATATGTTACATCATGCTAAAGCGGGTCAGACAAAAATCTGAGTTTGAGATTTTTAAAATGAGAACAATCCATCAAATCAGTAATCAAATCAATTCAACTCCAGTCTGCAAGTTCCAAATAATGGTTGTAATATGTTTATGTATGTGATATATTGTAGATTGTCTTATATTATGTGACTAATACAGAACTTGAAATTAATCACTCCCTCAATATAATACCCTTTATTATAACACAGTTCCTGTTATAAAAATGGATGATCATGGATTCCATTTCATGTGCTTCATTAAAGGGTGGTCTCATTAGAAAGGTTTACTCTATATCTCTCATGGTCTGTATTATAACAAGGGAGTGCTCGTTAAGTTATTGTTTACTGTGATAGAAGTAAGAACAAACATGTCACCTTTATCCGAACTGTTATACTGGATACTGTATTTGCTTACTAATAACTCAAGTCTGACTACAAACGACAATGATCTACCATTGCGTAATCTATGAACAGATTAGCATCTATGTCATATGTTCTACTAACTCCTCTAAAAAACTCAGAAGATCTGCTGGCACAGCATGCAATGACATATCTGGTTCTATGCAGTTTGTGACTGGACCAGATTTATATACATGAGTAAATATACTACCCAAAAAAAACTCAAAGAATCCACAATTTAGACTGATATTGTAATTTTCAAGGTCAACTTGACAATTCTACCTTTAGAGCTGATTTGATGTCAAAGACATAACGGACAAACATGTTGTCAGACTTGCCAACGGGCCTGTCGTTGACGAAGACTAAGGAAATTGTGTCCAGACCCTCACACACCAATACCACAGATCTCATCTGCAGTACATCAGCTGTTACTGTATCGGAGAAAGAAAAAAAAAACAATCGTCATTGATGAAAATATTAACATTAAACACAGAGCAATCCATCTCCACACTAGGATCTATGTGTGTGTGTGTGTGTGTGTGTGTGTGTGTGTGTGTGATTTTGATTTTTAACATAGCTTTAACAATTTTTCAGTCATATCACTATGATGTCTGCAGTACAGCAGTGATGTCCAGCACTGGGGCATCATGCCACAGCATCATGTCCCACCCAGTCACATTATCCTGACACTTAGCTGACCAGGTCTAATGCTAACCTTTTAGTACAGAGTGCCAAGTGAGGCAGCTGCAAGTACCATTTTTATAAGTCTTTAGTATGACTTAGCCAGGATTAAAACCAGCAATCAAATGCATCCAAGGTGGACACTCTAACCACTTTTGCCACCAAAGTTTTTGCACAGCCATTTCATATACGGTGTATCTTTATCCGTATGAATAATAAGGGAGTTGTCGTTGTTATAGGGTTTAACGCCATTTTTCAGCACAATTTAGCTATACATGACAGTCAGTATTAATGGTGGAGGAAGTATCTGGCAAAATCCTGAAAAGAACCACCAACCCATAAGAAGCTATCAGCAAGCTTTCTCACATACCTACATTGGCTGAGCATGAGACTCAAACCCACACAGACAGAGGTGAGCGCTTAAGACCACTTGGCCCCTCAGGGCCCCCTAATAAGACAGTTATAACATGTCTCCCTGTTTACAATGCTATATGGGGCCCCAGTTAAACAAGTGGCCTTAAGAACTCACATTTACCAATCACTTCCTTCTCAATATTCTCAACAACAAGCTATATTATACACACCCAATTCAGAACAGTGTACATTAACGTCTACAGACTCAATTTAGAACAGTGTACATTAACCTGTACCAACTCAATTTCGAACAGTGTACATTAACCTGTACACAATCAATTTAGAACAGTGCAAAATAACCTATACAGACTCAATTTATAACAGTGTACATTAACCTGTACATACTCAATTTAGAAAAGTGTACATTAACCTATACAGACTCAATTTATAACAGTGTACATTAACCTGTACATACTCAATTTAGAAAAGTGTACATTAACCTGTACATACTCAATTTAGAAAAGTGTACATTAACCTGTACAGACTCAATTTAGAACAGTGCACATTAACCTGTACACAATCAATGTAGAATAGTGTACATTAATCAGTACACACTCAACTTAGAATAATGTATGCCATGAACACCTAATTTAAAATAGAGTAGATCCCTGAACTGATCACAACAATTTAGAGTCAATAAAGTTTGCTTGTAATCACTAGCAGAATAAACAGTCTCATTCAATCAGACCTCTTTCATGGCTCAATTTGATCTCTGCAGTGTCAAAAAAAAATGAGTCTTTCATGGTAAGACTAAGCAGCAGAGAGGGTGAGCCGGACAACATTTTTAGACAAGTATCCACTGAAATCACGCTTAAAATCAATGAAACCAATGACATCAGACCCAAAAGTCAATGACATCAGGTCCCAAATGTGTGTGTGAATCATGGATTAGGTCTAAAAAAAAATTATGAAAAAATCAATGAAATTAATGAAATCAAAAACTTTTCAACTATTACATTTTTTGGGAAAAAGGGACTACAACATCGTTGTCACTCACCCTCTCTGCTGCTATGGGTTAACCGAATATTTGATCCAGTCCGATACGATATCGTGTTCCAGACTTGGGGACGAAAATCACTACGACGAAAATCCCCTTAGGATTTCACAAACAGACTAATTTGTAAAACCTCCTCTTGTAAATCAATCAGATTATTAGACTGGTCAGTGAGTTTGAAATTAATTCTGGTTAATGAATTATTATGACATCGCATATAGACTGGATTCACCGGAGACTCAATTATTAAAAACCCTGGAGGGGCTGTTGGTGCAAATGAATACAAAATATATCCTTGCTGAGCTTGATTTGATCGTTCTAAATTTATTTGATAGCTTCCTTCGATCACATCACATACTAAATTGAGCGCAATCACCGTTGAAATATTCACATTGAACGGAGCAATATGCCTGCCACCACCATCTGGGTCATTATTATGTTTGAGGATAGTTGTTTGTGGTTGTGGTTGTGTTTTTTTCCACGTATCATGGATTTTTTTGAAACCTTCATCGATGGCATCATCGAGAGATTTTTGTAGTTCTAAGAGATTATATCCTGGAAGTTTGACTGTTGGAATATCCTTGACCGGGATATTTAAGTTCGATGCAAATGCTGTTCTCGATGTGGGGATATTGTCACCTAATACTTCTTGAATAATTTGTGAATGAAATGTTTCCATGTCATTGATGATTTTGTTACATGTTTCTATGACGCTGATAAATTCATCTCGGGTGAGAGTACCGGATTTAAGGGATAATAACAACAGTGAAATATCGTTATTGAAAGTTGTGAAATTTTCAGTGATTTTATCCCAGTTAGCAGAATGATAAACAATTTGGCCTTTCTCATCTTCTACTCTAATGAAAAAATTCAATTTGTCATAATCTCTATAACTCTTTAATGGATTATCAGATTTTGTCCTGTCGGTGATATAATCAGTTTTTTGTGGTTCTGGTAATTTAACGGTTTTTCCTCCGGGTGGTAATTCAGGCCATCCTAGTACGGTTCTTATTGAGCTTTGATAGATATCTACGACGTATCCTTCTGTGCTTATTTCAATGGCAGATGATAGTGTCGGCACATGAACTGTTATAGCTATTTTTGATTCTTTTCCAGTAATCGATTTTATTCTACGCGCGAATTCATCATTGATTTGTTCAATTTGATATGATCCGGTTGGTATGGAAACAACGTTCCAGTCTGGGGTACCGTCGGGTTTATTCTTATTTGCAAATACCAGTGAATTATTCGGTTGTTGACCACCAAATGGTTTTGACCTAATATTTGGCCAGCTGTGGTATACTCGTAATTTTGCTAGCGCGATTTCCTTCACTGGGACCGGAGAGGGGAAATTCACACTGAATTCTGGATTCGTTGAGGTTATTGAGATCATGCTTGTTTGTACTGGGTTCGTGTTCTCCACTATTTGTTGAAGTAATTCCATCTGTGTTGTCATTGTTATTATATTCATGATGTATTTCTAATTTTGACATCGCAGAATCATATATATCTACCATCGCTGAAAACTCACTCTCTGATATAATTGTATCATCGAGAGATGACGATATCAATGAGGATAATTGCGAGTATGCAGTGGACACAACATGAAATTGAATTATGTAGTCTTGTAGTTTCCGTTGGCTGCATGAGGATATTTTTTTTGTGATTATTGAAATTATTCCAGCGATTGTTGTTGCCGCAGAAATGCAAATTGGAACAGCTATCGGAGCCATCATTGTCACTGAAGACAGTATAATACCAGCTCCGGTGATTACACCACTCACAGCGTACACAGTAACATCAATTGCGGTAATTCTCCTGCGATATTTTTTAATTTTCAATTCATACTCCTCAGACAAGGTTTTGAGTTTAGTTTGATACTCTCTGACCTGATCATAGCGATATTGCGATGATGAAATCATTTTTTATTTTAAATACGCTAGCGTTTTCAATTGAAACCGTTAGTGAAATTGCTTTGCAATTTTCAACTTAAATCCGCTACGAATTCCACATACCACGTTGTTGTAACACTAACCAAATGTTTATCAGTAGCTATTAACGTGAACTGTTCAGTTGTATTCTTGTCGATGATCGTTGAAATCGTATTATTGACCCCGGATGAACTGGACGATGAAATATTAAATTGAGTCGTTCTCACTATTGTTAATCGATAAATACCCTTAACTGTTGCAGTGATGTCTAATTTGTTGTTTTCAGGTGTCCACACAAATGATCCATGTTGGATTGTGTATACTACGTTGTTGGTTTTCTTATGAGGAATTTTTGTTTTTTCAATGGCTGTTATCATCCTCGAAAGATCACCTTTGATGTCTTCGATGGAAGTTTTCGTCTCATCAATGGATTTTTTAATATCAGGGAGTTTTAGTTCAATTTTATCTAACGGGGTTCCAATAAATTTATCAATGGCGTCGGTTGTTGTTTTTGTTGCTTCGTTGATAACCTTTTGATCATCAACAAACGTTTTAATTTCAGCGATAGATGGTGTAACTACAATCGGAGATCCAAAGAACTTATGAACGACATTTCTACGGAAACTATTGTAGTTTCTTAAATGATCTTCAAATTCTTTATCGTGGTTTGTAAATCGATCTGTAATCGTCGAAAAAAGTACACCCGGTTTGAGTTTACCCTGATCGGAAAATAACGCAACGGTGTTCTCGATTGCATTTTGTTGTTTAACTAAAATATCATCCAGAGAAATATTACTAGATTTCAATTTACCCTGTTTGTCTTGAAATACAACTATTTCATTCGGGTCAACACTTGTTAAGTTCAACGTCTCAGCGATTTCATCTTTAATTTTTTTTGTTATATCCTTGATAGAATCAGAGGTTGCAGTGTCATCGGGTTTGGGTTTCAGAGGTCTTCCCCAAATATCAATCATGATATTTTATATATCTCTCTCTAAAAAGCGATTACTAGTGTAGTCATTTACGACAATGTGTGGTGGTTTTCCCCTTGGGTTACCCAAGGAGTTAGAAATAGCGTCAAGGACATTTAATACTTCACTGCCGCATATTGGTGGGTCATTGATTTGTTGTGTTGGTAGCGTAGAATACCAAGTCTTCATTGGAAGGGTTTTTATATACCGCATAAACTCTTTTGGTGGGGCTAATCCATATGAATCAAAATAGACAATCCCACGTGGATCAATAGCGTATGCAACCCAGTGAGTTCCAGGTCCGGTGCTGTTATCGAGATTAATAATACCTGTTTCAGTTTTGTTTGGTTGATGTGGTAATTGATCTTTCATAAAAACACCTCTGAAATTTTTAATCACTAGTTTGTTAGCAGCATCCATTAAATCAAAATTGGACATTGGAACCATAGATTTCTGAATTAATAAACCGTTCCTGGTAGTCTCAGGCCTGATCCGTGAACGGATCTCCCGCTGTACCATGAATACGGGGTTCCTGGTAGTCTTAGACCCTTTCCGCTGTACCACGAATACGGGGTTCCTGGTAGTCTTAGACCCAATCCTTGAACGGATCGTCTCTTTTTTTTATATCCTTGTCCAGTTGCCTTTTTCAACGCCATTCCTGCTGCAGTACCAACGGCTCCTAACGCCGCTGCTTTAGCCACCGCTGGGGCTGCTGCTGCAATCAATGCTGGTAACGCAGCAAACAATGGAAATATACCACCCGTTTTCATCATATTTTTAATAGCAGCCGCAGAGAGAGTAATCTGAACTCCCTTTTTATCCTTGAAAGCATCATTGAAATGTTTCACCTGACGAGTTGTCAGCGATAATTTATTTTCACCACCAGTCATTTGATTAGGTTTCAACGTGATTGTGGTTCCACATTTTTTAGCCGATTCTGATTGCAATTTTTTGATTTGACCAGGAGTTAACGCAACACTAATAACACTATATGACATTATACATAATAGATTGATTCTAATTCAATGAAAAATCGTTCAAAGATTTTCCACTGGGGCATCTACCACTCTCATTCTTCCACCAACACCTTCAAGTAGCATTGATTTATCACTGAGAATGACAGCAACCGCTCTATAATCAGCAATAACACCACGAGTCACATTAGCTCTAAAGTGTATATCAACAACTGACTGTCTTGTCAAATCGAGATGTTCCAGTGAGAAGTAGTAGATCGGATACAGATTCTTAAAATCAAATTGTGATATTTGCAAACCAGTATCAACATTTTGATCGCGTGCCATAAATGACAACAGACGATGATAAACTCGTGCAATATGATTTTCTGTGTAATTAAGTTGTATATCCTCAGATGGTTCCTGCTGGCCGTTTATTCTCAGTGAGACGTCTTTCACACCTAATTGATCAAATATCATATGACTGAAGAGTTGATTGCCAACTCGTGCGTTATCCTGTAACGCAATAAATATATGACGTGGCGCAGAAACGCCTTGCTTTGATGCTAGGTTCCAAGTGAATAACCCGTTGATATTTGATTGCTTCACATCTGTACTCACGGTTAGCCAACTCAACAACGACTTTCCTCCTTGGTCCATAAATGATAGTAGTCGTTGTTCTGCGGTGATTGCTGGAGTCAACACTGGCATCCACAATGATATTTTTGTTAAAATGACTTTACCGGCATCATCATTTACATGTGCTGCAGCTGGGTTTGCTGGAATCCTCCAAATTGCGTCGTTATCATCACTCTTTCGTACAAGCGATACTGTATGCTTCGCCCCGTAGATAACTTTTCTGACGTTTCTACAGAATCCAAATATGTGATGCAGTGGAATCGCGCATGAAAATGATTTACGATCTCCTTGCAACATTGCGTTTCGTGTTGCGGCTCCTAGATTGAAATTAGGATCGTTGTTTATAATCATATTCTCGACCTCAGAATCACTATTATCACGTTTTTTTGGTCGTCTTATAATAAATGGATTTCCTCCAGCGGTATTCTTACCATCTTTTGCAAACATCATAGAAGGTCCTGCTGATCTTGTATAATCATCAGAATATCTCGCTAACCCGATTATTGTTGTAGCCACATCAACATCACGATCTATGGACTCAATTTCTTTTCCATCAATGAGATATCTAGCACTCTCAAATAGCGCCATAATACCATTATTGACAAAACCGACTTGAGTACCAGCTGGATACGGTGCTGGTACATTAGTAGTATCAGCAGCTGTTACAATTTCTCCTTCTACTTCAATAAATGCTTCAGCGGGTAGAAAGTATTTACTGGTATCATGGACTTGAAGATCAATTCTTGCTCGACTAGTTGGGTCTATGGCATGATAGGCGTAATATTGATAATCGCGTACAGAATCATCCTTGCCAACTGGGGCGTCTATATCAAATGCTGGATCAGATGATTTTTTGAACATTTTATTCTATTTATCAGAGTCTAAATAGTGAAATCGTAAACGATTTTTCCATTTTCATCGACGTAGTTTTTTAAGGCCACTTCCTGCTATCATGTTTGCAATATTGCTTTGGTCTCCTTGATTTACCATCGACGCTAGTTTTTCATCTACTGCGTTATTTATTATTTTACTAACACTTGCAGGCATTTCTTCTGTAGACGGTAACGGTTTCTTTTTTCGTCCCACTAATGATGTTATTTTATCCTTCGCAGTTGAAAACGCTTTCCCGGCAAGATTTCCAACAGTACTGATACCCTTATCACGAATAACATCAATGGCTTTCATTGATAACTGTTTAGCTAACGGCATCACTTTGGGGGCCATTCTTGAAAAGAATCCTAAAATGGTATTGCCGAGGCCATCTCCGTAGTATGCTCTATAAACTGGAAACCGTGAATTAACTACATAGACGGGGGTTGGTTTATCATGATTGTAATGGATGATCATTATTATAAAAACAATAGTGTTTTCAATTGTTATTTAATCACTATGATACCCATTTGCTAACTCGTCAATGAAATCTCGATAAGTTTTGATATCCATGATACCACCGGCAAATAATCGTCTACAAATATCAGCTGCTTCATTAATTATTTCCGGTGAATTATTTCCAGCTCGTTTTCCTCCGATGAGAACATCTAATCGTGATATATCATTGATAACACTATCAGGACAAATGTTTCCAATCCTTGGATTTCCTAATCCACTTCCGCTATAACCAGCTGCTTCATCTAGTTTTTCTAAATCCGTAGTTTGTAAATAATCATCATCATCATCATCATCAGGTGGTAGTTGTTGTTTTTTTTGTCTTCTTGTTTGTCTACGTGTTGGTGTTTGACGTTTTAGTTCTTGCCGTTCTTCTATTTCTCGTTGTCGTTCTTCTATTTGTTCTCTTTTATAATTACTAATCCCCTTTTTAAATTCCTTATATCCTATCTCATCCTTATTCAAACGACCAATCCCTTTATTTAGTTTATACAAATTATCGAACCAATCATTACTTGATATTCTATCATTTTTATACTCGTCCTTTAAAAAATCTTTTTTTGAATTATAGCTTTGAGCAGCAAAATTACCAAAGGCTTGATAATCCTTTGATTTCAATAGACTAGGTTTTTTTATTAATATTTTAGCATGATCAGTAAATTTATTCAACAGAGAAACAGTCGTTTTTTTCGGATCAGTTTGTTCAGTTTGTTCAGTTTTCGCTGCTAGTTTTTCAAGTTCACCAATAACAGATTTTCCCGTCTCGGGACCATCTCCCAGTAAAGCACGCTCTACTCCTTTCGTTGCTGTGGTTACTGGTTTAAACAACTCTTCAGACCCCAGAGCAAAATCAGTTTGTAAACTCTGTCGTTGTTGCAGTTTATTTCTTACAGAGTCACGAATTGGTACAAATCTCCTGATTGCATCCAGTCGTTCACGAGCCAATCGGGTTGTTAATGCCTCATTGACCATTATTTGAAATCGCAAACTATTTTTCAATTGTAAAACACTTTCTCCACTTTTTTGACATGTCAGATGATTTTTTAACACAGTCATGGAAGCGTTATTTCATCGTGAGACACCTTCTATCATTGATGAGGAAAGTGTGGAAATTGTATATAAAATAATTAATACCACAGTTTCCTCACTTTTGTTACATGTCGGATGATTTTTGATACGGTCATGGAAGTGTTATTTGATTGTTTTGACAGCTCTATCATTGATGTTGAAAGTATCAAAATTGTATATAAATAAAATAATACTGATAGTTTCAACATTCTAGTTTTGACCAATCTGACACATCGTCATCGATTTTTGACATCCCCCTTGAGGGTCGGCTAAAAAAAATGAGGGTCGGAATGATAATGGTCGGGCAATCAAAAAATGATACGGGTCGGGCAATCAATGGTCGGGCAATCAAAATTGTTCATTTTCTTGAATTAATGCTCGTAGGTTTCTAATTTTAGAGTTGACTTCTTTTTTCAATTCGTATTCGTTACCTAATTCTTTTCGTATTCCCTCTACGATAGTATACAACGGGACGAACACACTGATGTCACTGGAAAATGAAAGAGAGTCTTTAATAGAATTCTGAATTTTTTTGATGAGTGCATATTTCTTGGGTAGCATATACTTGTTAGTGCTAACTCCGTATTCTATATCCTGAAAATCAGACACAATTTGGTCAGGATTTAATCCATCTGATAGTTTGATATCCTGATTTTTCAATTTTGCTATTTCAACTATGATGCTATTCATGTTTTCAGAATTCATTATTCTATAAGTATGACATATCTCTAATTGGAAATTATGACGCATTAGACATAACTAAATTGAACTTTTTGCCCCGTCTTTTTTGAAATAGCCGATCGATAAATCCCCTCTGCAACTTTTCGTACTGACGGTCTACAAATATCGAAAAATTTACCGGCTTCACATAATGATTGAAATATTTTTTCTTCATTAGTTGTTGTATTCAAAGATGTCACAGGTCTCTTCCCAACCGTTTTGCAAGTGCCAGCTCTTCCTCGTTTGGAATTCTCACTCAGTGTGATAGCCTGCAGATTGGATACAGAATTATTCTTTGGATTAGAATCCTTGTGATAAATAACAAAACCATCTTTGATCAATCCATTAAAACATTCAAATACGAAACGATGAATGAGATAATTTTTCGTTTCTTTTTCCCCGCCAACAGTAAACTTCAAATACCCTTGATTATTCACAACACCGACCGGTTTCTTTAGTCTACGGTTTCTGACAGTACCATCACTGGATGCTTCATATTTTGTAATCACTGGATGTGGTCTGAATTCTTGGTCCATATATACTATTCTATTGTTTGTCTAATTCAGTGTTTGGTTCAATAATTACATCACTGGAAAATCTTTCAATATAGTCTTGCGGGGTTCTTATGATTTTATCCTTGATGTTGTCAGGGTCAAGGGCCTTTTCAGGGTCATAATTTCTGATAGATTGTCCATTTTTTATTCTTTTATCATAATAACGCTTCAATTCCCTATATCGCTTACCACCACAATCACTACACAATTGTGATCTTCCCTTAACCCCAACCCCACATCGAATACAGGGTAACGGACCAAGACTTCCACGTCGAAAACTTTGCATATGATACCTACAGTACTCATTTTTTCTGCATGATTTGTTACACGGGGTTACATTTCCCATCATGAGCCATTTGCAGTGATTCATTATACATAAAACTTTCATTTAAATGTTTGTTTTGTATATAGCATGAAGGAGTTCAAGAGATTGACTTCGACAAATGCTAAATTCAATGCTGATAGAGAGTTCAAGAGATTATTGAAAATCAATCCTAGATTTAATCTCGATAGACCAAAAAAACGTCAAAAACGTCCAAGAGAGGGAAACATGAAAGAGTTTAAGAGATTATTGAAAATCAATCCTAGATTTAATCTCGATAGACCCAAAAAACGTCCAATAGACGGAAACAAACGTAACAAACGTCCAAGAGACGGAAACATGAAAGAGTTTAAGAGATGATTGAAAATCAATCCTAGATTTAATATCGATAGACCCAAAAAGCGTCAAAAACGCACAATAGACGGAAACATGAAAGAGTTTAAGAGATTATTAAAAATCAATCCTAGATTTAATCGCGATAGACCCAAAAAACGTAACAAACGTCCAAGAGACGGAAACATGAGATCATCATGGAAGGATGCTCAATTCAATCTTGATATAGTTTCTAATACACCCAAGAATAAAATTCTTGATAAACCCATCAGAGACTGTTTTAATGAATTCAAGCGTGATGGAGCATCTTATTGTTGGTCCACATTTCGAATTGATGGTGTTGTTGACGCTACCATGAATGATGAAAAAGCAGCAGCGATCATTTCACGTGTTGGGGAAAAAAGTCATTTTTTCCGAATCAAATTCATTATCCGTGAAAATGGCAAATGGATTATTAAGGATAAATTTGAACCCATTCTCAAGGGTAAAAAAACTGTCACCGTGAATCAGGATTCCAAACCGGGAATTTTGACTGGAATTGATAAACCCTACTACGAAAGATCTTATCCTGTCACAGCAGTTGTTTACGGGATCTATCCGCTCAATGAAAAACCTGATATTGCAAAACTAGCACCCATGAAATATTCGACAGGGCTCAATTGTGTAGCAGAACGAATAATGGAACACTTCACAAATGCATCCCGGGGAAATAAACTCACTGATCTAAGACGAAAAAAAATAACCGAGTGGGAGTTCACGGTAAAAGAGCATGGGGCAACAATTCAGGATATAACTAAATTAGAAACATCATTAAGATTTCCAATATCGGTAAGAACAATCACCGGTGAAGTATTAAAAGAACCGAAATATCAATCAAAAAAAGGAAACCCCATTGAAATTATTGATCATAACGCGCACGCGTGGTCATCTGCAGTAACAATATTTCCACGGGATAGAACCGTAAAATATCTATCCCAAACCGAAGAGTTTTTTTCAGAGCAGAAATTATTTGATGCTATTTACCATTTGAGTAAAAACGATCCTGTGTCAGCGTGGCTATTTCATAGTAATTCAGACGAGGAATGCAGATTTGATCAGTTTGTAAGGCCTAACGGAGAATTATACCGTACTGAAGAACTGCAGAATCAAATGAAACAACTAGCTAGTGAGTTTTCTGAGGACGGAGAAGAAGACGATCAATTATTAGCAAACTGTTTTACAGTACCATCCATTGCAGCACATTTTGCTAGAAAGAAAAACGCGTGGAAACCAACACGAAGTGAGTTTTTATCAGATGTCAAATTGTCCTGTCTTGAATACGGCCACGGCGGATTATGGAACAGAAAATACACCTCTGATTCCGTTATTTCAGTTGATATGATTGCATGTTATCCAGGAAGTTTTCTTGGGTATGGAGAGTGTGAGAAATATTTCAAACGATTTGGACACCCTACACACGAAATGACCCGCGTTGCTATTAATGGACCACTTCCTGATTTTGATTTAACCGGATTCGCTTGTGTGGTATCATTTGAAATGGCTACAGGACTTCATCCGTGTAGTTATCTTTGGATTGGTAAACACATGTCTGAAAAACACTGGATGCCAATAGTGCTATTGAGATATATGCTTGATTGTAAGATGTTAAAATCATTAATTGTCAGTGAAGCAATTATATCCTATCGGGCACAGAAATCAGTCTGGTTACCACAACCTGATCTAGAAAAAATAATTAGCGAAGAGCGAAAACTGTTTCCTGATTTTAATGAACAACAAATCATGGATTGGTCCAGACAGTTATTTGAAATCAGAAACAATGAAGCAAAAAATCTTGGACGAAGAATAATCGGTAAATTTACCCAAGGTGGCAAAGATGATAATACGAAATATTCTTCACGATTGATTATAGACAACGCTGAATACGATTTTGTAATGGCGGATTTAACGAATAAGGGCCTATATGTCAATCGTAAGGACGCATTTATGTCCGATGGAACCAAATTGGGTACAATTGTTACCTACAATGATGGATACCATCCGCAGTACACACATTTGAGAGCTTCTATGCTCGGTTATGCTTCTATTAATCTGTTTTCGATGATCAATAAATTTCCTACCACCGCAGTTAGAGTTGCCACTGATTCATTTTACATAAATAGCAAAATGGCTGATTTTAAGGCTACTGGCAACGAGAAATGGGGATCATGGAGAATTAAAAAAGAAATGATTCATGATTATATTCAATCAGCAGATGTTACCATTGAAAATAATTACTTAGAAAGCAATCAGTGTTCAGAATTTTCTAGTGCACCACCGATTTCTGATCCAATCTGTAGATATAAAACAGTTTATTTAAACGGCTGTGGTGGGTCAGGAAAAACAACCCGGGTAATTGAGTTATTCCGTAGAAACGCTAGTGTTTCTAACATGATTGTGCTAACACCAACTCATAGACTTGCAAGAGAAATGATACAGAGAGGGGTAAATGCTTGCACTTATCACAGCTTTTTCCGATGGAAGGGAGATAAATGGACTCCTGAGCGCATGGGAGAGAAATTTATTCCTGAATTCATCATGTGGGATGAAATAGACACAGTGTCAGAAGATGTCTTAAAAATATTTCTTGAGTGGTTGTTATTGAAGAATACAAAAGTCGTTATGTGCGGTGATCACGGCCAACCTCCACCATTTGTCGGTGCATCTCCCCATGAATGGCTAAAGGGTTTTGTAGACTATTATGAAGAAATTGATACTGATCATAGATCACTTGATCATGAATTAAAAGAATTGAAGAAACTAATTAGATTGCAACCGGATAGAATCCAGTGTGAAATAACCCGTGAAATAATTTCGGAAACTCCCATGAACGAGTTTTGGGAAATGTGGAGACCAAATGATTTAATCATTGCAAGTAGAAAAATAGTCAGGGACACACTTCAGATGAAGTTATTTGAATTGCATAAACAAAAATTTGCAACACTTCCAGTACCGTTATGTTATAGGCCATCGGATACGCGAAAACAGAATATTGAAGTTGATATTCCAGGACAAAGTCAAAAACAGAATTTAGTATTAAATGATATTGTGCTGGTTGATATCAATGTTGTTGAAGATGCATTGCGTGCTAATAAATCCCCGTGGACGCTAGGTTATGCAGCAACAATACACTCTTCACAGGGATTGACTATATCGGATACAACTCTTTGGATGGTAGATAATCGCATAGAATGGTCGAATTTAGTATATCTCGCAGTGTCTAGAGTACGAAAAATAAATCAACTTCGAAGAATTGTCTTGACAGAGTCAGGCGATGATGAAATCATTGGTGGCGATGATGAAATCATTGATAAAAAACTCTCCGGTTACAAACAGCAGGACAAAAAAAAACAACGAGAATTTGATATTGATGCTGAATTAATAATCACTTTGAAGAAACAACAGAACAATCACTGCGCGAGTTGCAATTGTATAATGCGTTGGCAGTATTCGGATAAGGATCCTCGCCAATTCACCGTAGACAGAAAAAATAACAATCTCGGTCATGTCAGAAATAATGTGATGTTGACTTGTCTTGAGTGCAATAGACGCAAGGGTGCTAGTTAAGCCCATGGGGTGGCAATTGAGTATCGTCAGGAATTACTTGTAATTGTTGTCTAGTAAAACCCCGTTGAGGGGCAGTTGAATCCAGTTTATAGATTGGAGGTCTACCCGTAGATCGTGTTATACTAGATATCTTATGCGTAGTGACGCTCCAAATAGGATCAGTAGCCCTTTTTCTATCCCCTTCAAGCTCTCCTGGTTCGTATAAGTACCTCACAATGACACTACTACCAAGAATTGGTTGGGAAACGCTAGCGTTTCTAGGGAAATCTTTTTGTGGTTTTTCAGGTATCGACTTCTTTTTAATCGCGTTGATAGGTTTCATGTTGATGGTTCTAGTAATCTCGTTATTCAGTGCGGTAACTACACCTGGTAATCTCTTAACCCATTCACGGGATCTTTTTTCTTGGATGAATTCTTTTGCATATTGATATCCAAATAACCGCTCAGCAAGGGTTTTATTAAACCGTTCTACAATGGCCTGATCACGATGCAGTGCAGTATGCCCTCGTCTGATAGCGACATTGTGATATTTCATTGTAGATAACACTGCACCCTGAAATTCCTTGCCCGGGTCAACTTGTAATAGATTTGGCCAGTGCAGAGGACCTCGTCGATAAATCCTTTCAAATGCAGAAGCGACTTCAGTGGCCGATTTTGTTTTTAACGGTTCTGCTTCTTTGTATCGACTTGCAATATCAACTACAGTTAACGCATATTTGTAACCACGATCATGTGGCAGAAATAATAGATCAGCCTGATGAACTTCATTGGGTCCGGTTACATCAAAATGCGAGAATTGAATTTGTTTAGGCGGTGGTAGATAAATTTGCCATAGTGCCTGTTTGGATAACCAATGAGCCGCAGTGGTTTTTTTCACTTTTGCGGCGCTAGCGAGTTTACTGATTGCAGCGTTACCCTTCCAGTATCCTCTTGGGGAATAGTAAATAGATTCCATGTTGCTATTAATTACCAGCACCTAACATCAATTTACTTTTCATTGCCGATTTTATCAAAAATGAAGCCAATTTTTCTTTGAAGGATTTATCAGGAATGGCATTCAACGCATGAATTAATTTCACATCTGCTAGATGCCTGTGTTGCAAATTGCTGCTTTTATAAGCAACATCATGAAGGTGACAGGCCTTATCAATAGCGTTTATTGGTTCCTCACCGGGTCGGGGCTGATTTTGATCATTGAGTCTGATATCAAGTCTTGTTCCCGGTCCACAGTAGCTATACCCTGGAAGGTGTTTTTCTCCGGGGTATTTTGCCCATGGGGTTCCAGGGAGTTTTGCTAATTTGGCAGCGATATCACCTCCTCGTTTTTTTTTAAAGGTTCCTTGGGTTCCTTGGGTTTAGAAACAAATCTAAATTTCTTTGTACTACACTGTACGCATTTACCAGAAAGCGCTGATCGGTTATTTTTAGTTGTAATCGTCGTCAAGTCATCTGTGCCAGTACGCGCCTTACACTTCACGCAATATAGATCCATAATTTATGTATAGAGATATGAATATAATTGATTTTTCAGCGACTAAAACAAGAGAACCAGTGAAGCATCATGTAGCGCTACCAAACTCTATCCGCGCAATTATAATCGGGCCATCTGGATCCGGTAAAACGCAATTGTTGCTCAATTTAATAATGAGATGGATGAAGTGGGATAAGTTGTATTTAATTGCCCCTAGCGTAGATGATCAACGATGCTATGAAGTGCTAAAAGATTTTAATGAAAACGCTTCAGAGATTGCTGGCGAGGATGTTATTGAATTTATAACCGATATTGACGAGGCGCCATCCGTGAATGACCTCGATGGAAGTATCAACAATTTAGTTGTATACGACGATGTCATGTTAGATAATCAAAAAAATCCTGCTAGAATATTTTCCAGAGGCAGGCATAAAAACACTGATGTGATCTATGTCACTCAACGCTACACTCAGATTCCAAAAGTGATTAGAGATAACTGTAATATGCTTGCTGTATTCAACGGCGTTGATACACATACGCTACGAAATATTTGGCAGACATGGTGTTCTGATATGGACTTCAATCAATTTAGAAATTTCTTTAGTCATGCTCAGTCTACCCCACACGGATTTGTAACAATAAATTTACATGAACCTCGAACACGATATCGTATCGGACTGGATCAAATATTCGGTTAACCCATAGCAGCAGAGAGGGTGAGTGACAACGATGTTGTAGTCCCTTTTTCCCAAAAAATGTAATAGTTGAAAAGTTTTTGATTTCATTAATTTCATTGATTTTTTCATAATTTTTTTTTAGACCTAATCCATGATTCACACACACATTTGGGACCTGATGTCATTGACTTTTGGGTCTGATGTCATTGGTTTCATTGATTTTAAGCGTGATTTCAGTGAATACTTGTCTAAAAATGTTGTCCGGCTCACCCTCTCTGCTGCTGACTAAAACATTTCAAATTGTAGAAAATGGGCAAGTCAAACCAATATCCAGAGAAAGAAAGTGAGAGGTCATGTTCCTGTCACAATCCTTTATATCCTGCAAGATTCAGCTCTGTGATATTGTCATGATACAAATATCAGCACATTTATTTAGAATGTATATGTACTGCATTTTTCAATTACATATCTGTATTCTGTTTCTTTAATCTATCACTCATTTTTGTATGCTATATACTGTCAATGTCTGTTATTTCCATTTGGAAATCAATATCAAGGTAAATATTGTATTTTCTCCAACAAACATGATACCTGAAATATTTACTACAAAATCAAATTTAGATAAATAGGAAATAAATATTTTTATCTTTTACTTATCAGTTACATATTTATCATAATATTTGTACATAAACAGGATTCACTGACATATAAGTCCTAACCAAGCCATGGGCAAATAGTGAGCTCTGGATTGATGTTTTGATGTATGTTACCAAGGTGACTAGGCAGTTAATTAGCTCTGGATTGATGTTTTGATGTATGTTACCAAGGTGACTAGGCAGTTAATGAGCTCTGGATTGATGTTTTGATGTATGTTACCAAGGTGACTAGGCAGTTAATTAGCTCTGGATTGATGTTTTGATGTATGTTACCAAGGTGACTAGGCAGTTAATTAGCTCTGGATTGATGTTTTGATGTATGTTACCAAGGTGACAAGGCAGTTAATGAGCTCTGGATTGATGTTTTGATGTACATGTATGTTACCAAGGTGAAAAGGCAGTTAATGAGCTCTGGATTGATGTTTTGATGTATGTTACCAAGGTGACTAGGCAGTTAATGAGCTCTGGATTGATGTTTTGATGTATGTTACCAAGGTGACTAGGTAGTTAATGAGCTTTGGATTGATGTTTTGATGTATGTTACCAAGGTAACTAGGCAGTTAATGAGTTCTGGATTGATGTTTTGATGTATGTTACCAAGGTAACTAGGCAGTTAATGAGCTCTGGATTGATGTTTCAATATATGTTGTCAATTTCAAGGTGATGAGGTGATACCTATTAATAACAAAACTCCAATCTCAAATTCAAACCACCCGAGGGAAGCATGAGAGCACCACCATTGCAAACTCTCATGACACCTTGTATTGCCAATCAGTATGCGGGCCACAGAATACGGCTTGGCAAGGCAAGCTGATTCTTTTAATTAAATCTGTAAAGCCAGATAAAGAGGCAATAATAATTTCTCCTACTTGCAGAGAGGGCTGCTTAAAACAAAGTTGAAAAAATATATTTTCGTTATCGTCTTTTCTTCAATTAAATGCCACGCACTTGGAGAAGAAAAACAACATTGAATAGTATGATGAATGGCAAAAGTGTGAAAAATAAAGATTTATGGGCAAAATAATTTTAGAAATAATTTATTCTTATATTTTCACATGTGAAAAATAAATCACATGTGAAAATATAAGATTTCCCATTATGCCATATGGTACTTGAATGTGCTTGTCTACAAAGCTACACTTACAACATGAAAAATATCAAGAACTTTGTGAATACCAATAGAAACTGACTTATATTTCATACATGGAAATTAATCTTTGATAATGAAATCTGACCAGATGCCAATCATGTCTCTCTGAAGTTATTTCCCCTTACTTCCTTGACAACACTGACAAACCCATTGTGATATATTACTTAATGTGATTTACAATCTTTTTCAAATAGGATCAGATAGTTTACACAGTGTATCCCCTAGGGGTGCAAGACTGAGAGTCAAATATCTCCTTGGTGTCAAAACTGGGGGTCAGACTGAGTAAAAACCAAACTTTTGTATCAAAACTGGGGGTCAAATTAAAAAATTGGGGGTCTCTGAAGCGCAATAGAGGGTAAAGGGAAACACTGGTTTACACAATGACAAAAACGTAATTATCCGTGTCAGTATAGGACAACCCAATCCTACGACTTTCTTAAGTCATGTCTATTTTTAGGAGTAAAAAGTTTAATATTCTACTTGAGTAAGCTTCGAAATGAGTTTGGTATAAAATAAAATGACAATATATTACAGCTTGTGGTATCAAAAGTATATATTTTAACTGCTCATTAAAATAATATAGTTTATGGTACCACACAATGAAATATATCTGGTATTAATGTAGAAAAGGAAAATATTTTCTACATATACATCACATTTTCAGTCTGCTCTGTACATTACCAAAACTGTTGTGCAAAAATCCCTTTCCTTCTTACAGTCATGACCATGACCTCTAACTTTTTCACACCATAACTGATTGGCTCTTTCATTTAACCCAAGTGTAAGCCACCAGCAAAGTTAGGTCAGCGATGCAAAAGTAATGTTATTGCGCAGAATCCATTTTTAAGCTTTCAATCAATGTGACCTAGGCCTTTGACCTTTTGAGACAAAATTAAATATAGTTCTTCCTTACACCAAATACAGGCCATACACAAAGCATGGTACCTGTAGAGAAATAAAGTTATTGGATAGAAACCATTGTTTTTCTTTCAATCAAAGTGAATCAAACATTTGACCACAAATTCAATAGAACAATTTATTTTCAGAAGCAAAAGCTATCTGCAAAGTTAGGTAACAGTATATAATGATGAATTTGAGCCTCTGTCTGGAAACTACTGTTCTTCTATAAGATACGGAGAACTTTTTCTGTCTACTTATGACCCCAAAATCTACAATAAGTCATCCACAAAGTGTGGTTATTTTAAATGGTGAACATCTGAAGTTAATGTGCAGAAACAAAATTGACATACAGACAAACTTATTACATATGCCCAGTGTCTTGCATATATAACTGTACTACACTCAACAAAGCTATCAGCTTCTCTAATAGTTGCTGAATGTAAGAATAACTCATACTACTGTTTGGTGAATGCTGGGAAATCTCATTAACAAGTATAAGTGATAGAACAGAATAAATTTCCATTGATGCAATCAATAGCTCGATAGCCCAAGACATAAGTGATATGTGCCTATATACTTTTCGTTTACTAAGTTAAATAAAAATCTTTCCTCAAGAATGAGTTTACTACATTGGGAGGACAGTGCTTTCAGATACGGCACACTTCTAGTAATGAAGCTCTAAATTAATTAAAAAGTTATAACAGTATTTTCATTAATCTCAAAAGCTTATCTTTCATACAGGTATTTACAGGTATTTCCTTCAAAACCGTTCCTAATAGAAAATCATTAATTTTAGAGAAACATGACTTAGAAGATGAGAAATGATATCATTTATTAGTTTATATGTAGGCTTAGCCACAAAATTAATCATGTATACCCTCATGTTGACTTTGCAGAATTAGTAGTTAACATATTCAAACATGCATATCCTCATGTAGACTTTGCACAATTAGTAGTTAGCATATTCAAACATGCATATCCTCATGTAGACTTTGCACAATTAGTAGTTAGCATATTCAAACATGCATATCCTCATGTAGACTTTGCACAATTAGTAGTTAGCATATTCAAACATGCATATCCTCATGTAGACTTTGCACAATTAGTAGTTAGCATATTCAAACATGCATATCCTCATGTGGACTTTGCACAATTAGTAGTTAACATATTCAAACATCAATTAGATTGCTCATGTACAATTCAGAGGCTTGAATTTTATTTTGAATTTATACAATTACCAGTAAAATTGCGTGTATAGGTCCAGTCATCCCTGCCAATCCAGCGATAAACAACATCATTATTCCTGTAGTATGGATCCTGGATTTTTCCACTGTCCAGAAGGGCTGTATACATGCTTCCTGGGACATTACCAGGAATGACAAAACCTGGAAAGGAATGTAAAGTAAATTTGAAAAATATCACATTAAATACAGAAAAATATAACTGTGCTAACTGATTTTGATTTTCAGATATATTTAATTTTGGGATGAAGGATCTTTATTTATTATGTTATGGGGAGATGACCACAATTCTAATTATGCTCCCGAAGTGTAGTTTACCACTTTGGCATTTTTCAATTTTGTTAAAAATGGAAATTTTATGTAACGGCTATCTTGATTACTCAATATTTTATCAACAAAAAGTACAAACACACATTAAAGTCAAAATCTTATGAAAAGTTTTCAACATTATAGCTCCTTATCTGACTATTGTATACTCATTGTTCCCACTATGAAAACAAAGTCATATGGACAAGGTTCTTTTGCATACGAGGGCCCTGCGATGTGGAACGAATTGCCCATTGAAATTAGACACAAAGACACATTGGTCCCTTTTAAGAGTGCTCTTAAAACTCCCCTTTTTCACTGCAAGAAGAAACTTGGAGACCTAATAATTTTTTGTATTTTATATGTTTTCAGCATGTTTTTATGTTTTTCAGTTTCATGGATTTTGTTTTATGTTTTTTCTGTAGTATAGTCATATCATTATAGATGTTGTAAAACGCTTAGAACTTCTAAAGATTAGGCGCTATACAAAGTCCTCATTATTATTATCATTATTATTATTATTATTATTATATATTAAATGATTATAATTAACTGAAAATCTGGTTCTTACTAGTACCCTATCAAGATTGCTGTCAACCCTCATCTACACACAAATAGTCACAGTGATTGTATGTCTATGACTGTACTCTGTCAATACTATTGTCAGCCTTTAAATGTACACAAGTAATTTGATTACATGTCTATGACCTGTACTCTGTCAATACTATTGTCAGCCTTAATGTACACTAGTTATTTGATTACATGTCTATGACCTGTACTCTGTCAATACTACTGTCAGCCTTAATGTACACTAGTTATTTGATTACATGTCTATGACCTGTACTCTGTCAACACTACTGTCAGCCTTAATGTACACTAGTCATTTGATTACATGTATATGACCTGTACTCTGTCAATACTACTGTCAGCCTTAATGTACACTAGTCATTTGATTACATGTATATGACCTGTACTCTGTCAATACTATTGTCAGCCTTAATGTACACTAATCATTTGATTACATGTCTATGACCTGTACTCTGTCAATACTATTGTCAGCCTTAATGTACACTAGTCATTTGATTACATGTCTATGACCTGTACTGTCAATACTATTGTCAGCCTTAATGTACACTAGTCATTTGATTACATTTTTATAGGAATATTAAGGGGGAAAGTCATAGAAACATTACAAATTATAAGTAAGCAACAATAGCTTTAATATGTATATTACAGCATTCTGGGCTACCTTGTGTTGATTATGAGTAGTACCTGTGTCCCAAAAAAAAAAAAAAAACGAAAATCGTTAACTTTTAAAGTGAAAGAATATTTCCCATGTTAACATGAGAAACAGTTTGAAAATGTATTGATGCCGCTCAATAGAAAAGCCATATGTCTAATTTTAATGTGCAATGTATATCCACGTTGCAGGGCCCTGGCATGCAAAAAAATGTTGTCTATATGACTATGGGAATAATGTGTGTGTGTGTGTGTGTGTGTGTGTGTGTATATATATATATATATATATATATATATATATATATATATATATATATATATATATATATATATATATATATTAGAAATACGTCTTTAAATACAACACATGATGTTCGGGTTAGTTATGACACTTGATTCAATGGATTTGTATAGAACACTACCGGCCGTGTGTGATTAACATAAATTAAGTAAGCACGCTGTTACATTCAAACTTACTCATGTCCTTATTATAGACCATCCATTGTCCATTTAGAAGTAACGTAGAGAACGAAAAGCACAGCCTTATTTCTGCTATGAGAAAGAAAACTATCACCAGAGCTTTCTTAAATTCGTCACCCGCCATTTTAACATCATATGACACGAAGGTAAAGTTTATCTTCAATATAAAAGAATTGCATTGGTCTGGATCACTAAAATGTTTGCCCTGCGGTGATCACTAGCAATAACTTGCCGTTTGTTCCTTGCGTTTGTCATTTGCAGGTAAGAGATGTGCCGGTATCAAAGGTTAGGTCAAACCTAACATGTAAAATCTCTTCATATCATGCACGCATGGTGTTGCTTTTCGTTTGTTTGTGTGCTTTGCTTTTTCAGTTTATTTGCTTTTATTTGTTTGTTTGTTTCTTTATTTAGTTTAACACTATTCACTTCATTTAACACAGATAATTACAAAAAAAAAAAATGTACCTTTATCTGCAGTTACGAACCAAAAGATGACTTTTAAAGAAAAATTTATATGAGTAACATAATGTAAAATTATTTGTCTGTTTCGTGTTATTTTTCTATAATTCGCCAATCTAGCATGTAAATGTTTGAAAATGAGAGACATTTAAGCAGTTAAGCGGAAAATTTAAAAGAAATTGTCAGTTTAGCTATTACAATTTCGATCATGACAGCTTAACGATCCTAATGATCTTTAATTAACAAAATTGTGAATATCGGTCCGTTTTACCGGAAAATAAAGACTAAAAATGCGTTAAATGCGGGGAAAAACCTGAGTAGATAGTAAACCAGTCTACAGTGGCAGAAAAGATACGGATGTTTTTTTTTCTAATCAAACGGCTCAAAAAATAAAATGATATCGTAAACTGAGTTTTATATTAAAAATCTAATTTCAAGATTAGTTCTCATATAACTATTTCCAAATAAATATTATAATAAAACATTCTTATCTTTGATCTCCTAAACTAAGTTTGATATAATTAAAAAATGTTTGATATGAATAGAAAATACTGAATATGACACACAAAGCTACTTTCAATTTGCAGTACATACAAATTACAATTTTATACTGACGTCTTTATATAGATTCCTAAGTAATATAAAAAAAAATTATCAGAATGATACCAATAAAATGAAATAGGCTGCGAAAGTTATTGTTTATGTTTATACGTGTGTGTGCGCGCCCTTATATATATATTGTAATGATCAATATTTGTTATTGTTATCGACATGGGGATTAATCAGATAGCAATGTGACATTCATTATTCCAGAAAGTTTAAAAATAACTAAGGTACCGAGCGTCAGAAAGGCTGTGAAAACATTTAGAAGACAGATAAGATTGTTGAGAAAAAAAAATGCCATTGCCCTTGCAAACACTGCTCCATCTTAGGAACATAGATGCATTGCCATTTTACAGACACTGATGCATCCTCTGTTCGACTTTTTCTTCACTTGTGTCTTGCTCTCAAAGTTTGCTTTCACTTAATTTAGATTTTCCTCTTAATTTTTAATAACTAAACATAAAATACATCACTAGCTTTGCGGATAATGCGTTGATGGTGGCAGTATTGATGGTTTTGGTATTGTCAACAGTTGAAACATGCAACGTGAAATGTGTTTGAAAGTCATATACCTTCCACGCCAAATTTTGTGTTCAACTGAAAGTTATATATCTTCCACACCATAATGATGTTTTTAACTGAAACTGGGCTCGATCCCCGGCCGAGTCATACCAAACACTTACATAAATGATACTAACAGCTGCCTCGATTGACTGTCAGTATTAAGAGGTTAGTGTTAGGACTAGTCGGCCTGGTGTCAGGATAATAGGACTGGGTGGGACATCATGCTCATGTCTGCGGCATGATGCTCCAGTGCAAGACATTATTATAAACTGCCTCACTACAGACATCGTAGCGATATGACTGAAAAATTGTTAAAGCTACGTTGAAAATCCTAATCAAACAAACAAACAAAATCAGATGCTGTGTTCAACTGAAAGTTATATATCTTCCACATCAGATGGCGTGGTCCGCAGAAAGTCATTTATGTTCCACACCAAATGATGTGTTCAACATAATGTCATATAACTTTCATATTATGTGGTGTGTTTAACAGAAAGTTGTATATCTTCTACATCAGATGCT
This sequence comes from Unio delphinus, assembly GCA_029339505.1. Lineage (NCBI taxonomy): Eukaryota > Metazoa > Mollusca > Bivalvia > Unionida > Unionidae > Unio > Unio delphinus. The sequence goes on from JAQISU010000104.1 coordinate 2,049,673, forward strand.
GAGGAAAGTCATATATTTACAACACCCGTCTCCAGTCACTTTTCTTGACGGTACTAATAATAATGATGAGAAGAAGAAGAAGAAGAAGAAGAAGAAGAAGAAGAAGAAGAAGAAGAAGAAGAAGAAGAAGAAAGGCAACAACAACAAGAATGATGATACTGTAGTAGTAGTAGTAATAGTAGTAGTAGTATATTTTTCAGCGGGCTTATCTAACAAATGTTTAACATATGCAGTAAGATACAAAAATCAAAATGTAGGGACTGATAATCATTAAATATAGTAGTAGTAGTAGAGGCGATGTTTGTAGTAGTAGTAGTAGCTGCAGTAGCAGAGAATGTGTTTGTAGTAGGAGAGATGGTGTTTGTAGTATGAGAGACGGTGTTTGTAGTATGAGAGACGGTGTTTGTAGTAGTTGAGATGGTGTTTGTAGCATTAGATTTAGTAGAGACGGTGTTTGTAGTACTAGTTGTAGGCCTAGCAGCAGTAGAGATGGTGTTTGTAGTACTAGTAGAGACGGTGTTTATAGTAGTAGCAGATGTAGAGACGATGCTTGAAGTAGTAGAAGTAGTAGAAGTAGCAGCAGTAGAGACTGTGTTTGTAGTTGGAGATATGATGTTTGTAGTTAGTAGCCATATTGGCAGCAGCAGTAGTAGGGACGGTGTATGTAGTACTAGTAGTATCTGCTGCAGTAGAGGCGGTGTTTGTAATTGTAGAAGTTGTAATAGTCGAGAAGATGTTAGTAACAGTAGTAGTAGAGAAGGTAGTAGTAGTAGTAATAGTAGTAGTATCAGCAGATGATGATGATGGTGATGATGATAATGATGATGATGATGTTATTATCTTTGCTAGAAGTGATCAAACAAGAAAACCTTTGTGGAAAGAAAATAAAGCTTCAGTCAGTTGCGTACAATTAGAACGTAACTGATTAATTAATAAGGTTTACAAACGTGTCTAATTAATGAATTAAAGATGCCTTTCAAAAGATGCAATCTTCACAGAAACCACGCTTTTAATATGTTATATTAGCCCATGTATTTGGTTTTTTTTATCCAAGGGGTACGTTCCACGACAAAATTATAGAAAGACATATAATTTAATAACAAGTGATGCTCTAATAAGTCTTCTATTAATGTATACCGTATTTAGTCAAGGCAACGCCAACCTTACAAAATACTGAGAGTAGAGTTCAAGTGTACTATTTATTTCAATATTTGCCTGTACTACTTGTCACTTGACAACGGGGATGTGATCATGCCTGTATCTGCTGAGACTAATGTGTTATATTACAAAACAGATGCACAGATCAGGGACTGCCCTGATCTGTGCATCTGTTTTGTATCTTTTTTATTTTTATTTTTTACTTTTTTTTTCCTTTTGGTTCAATATCTACTAATGACATTAAGTTGTTGTGTGATCATATTTTTTCTCTGTATGAGTGATTATACTTTCTTTCTAATTACGTGTGGGCCTATGCCAATATTTAAAGATTTAACTAATGACTATTTTTATTTATTTTATTTTTTAGACTTTGTTTATCAGAGTCTTGTTAGGTTTTCCACGTTTTAATTGTTCAGTGATTTATCTTTTTCAATAGGACTTTATTTTCTGTTCGCTGGATTCAGGCACTAACAGAGACTAAAAATAAATATCCATGTGCAGTCTGTCATTTGGGTTTCTTCTGGAATCCACTTTATTTACGAAAGGTTTTCTTCAAAAATCGAAATTTGCCAGATAGAGTTGTGCCACATTAGCTCTGCACGAACACATGCACAATATCACTCTGATCAATTTCTGCTGTTGTCATTATTGCAACTACATCAATATAAAAGCATATTAAAGTATTAAACAACAACACCCTTAAGCATGTCATGTTTTATGATTATATATATATATATATATATATATATATATATATATATATATATATATATATATATATATATATATATATATATATATATATACATACATACATACATATATATATATATATATATATATATATATATATATATATATATATATATATATATATATATATATATATATATATATATATATATATATATATATAATGTACGAGCATACTAAAGTATACAGAGGCATAATGAGAAAGCATGACAAATTTTAATATAGCATGCTTAAATGAATTTGATTATCTTGTATAGCTATGGCTCTTCTGAATCGAAAATCAATCCAAATTTTTTTTTAAGTGACAATAAAATTCAGAGCTTTTATTACCCAGTTTAATCAGCGGTGTATATATCTATACTTCTCAGCAGATTGTTTTAGTAGTAGTAGTAGTAGTAGTAGTAGTAGTAGTAGTAGTAGTAGTAGTAGCAGCGTTTCAGATTTGTAAACTTTAGCTCAAAGATGTTTTATCAAGGCTCATGTAGCATATACATTCACCATCTATGTATTTCATTACTTAGTAAACATTAGATTGTTATTGTTACAGTTACTCATGTTAATTATTCTATTTTCTTGACAGATCTTTAGGTATCTAGCTAGAAAGATAAATGTTTATCTCTCAGTGTAACAGTGTGTCTGTATTATTAATCACAACTCTCCCAAGATGACTAAATGAAACTTCCAAATATCCAACCAACTCTCGTTGTTAACGGCACACCACACCCAAATATTGAATAGTTCATTACATATCAATCTTTTGCGAACACTATACGTTCTAAGCAAGGTAACTTGTAACAAACTGTAACACAGTCAGAATGTTGGTGGACAAGTCATTCCCAAAGTAAGATTCGTAGTTTTCACTAATTTTTGCACTATCTTTTTAAAATGATCATCAATTTCTCGGCAAAAATCCTGCATATGCACGTGGATGCATTGATATTCATGGCAAATGTGGCAAAATACACAAATACAGTTCGTAGAACTCAATTGGATATTGGACCTAGAACTTTAAGATGAGGTTGTCTCCCTTAAATGTTTCTCACAGGGATGGCTTATGGACGCGTAAACTGTTTTCAGTGCAAATCTCAGTTTTATAGCGTAATCCGTTAAAGTAGCCACATAATCTTTTTCATTCAAATATATTGGTGGTTCATATAGAAGATTACTGGGTTATTTATCAGAATTCCCATGCTGCATACCGCATATGTAATGAAATGATTTATGCGATGTTTCTTTCATTATTATCAAGCGCGTTCTACATTCAAAACGTCCCATGTTACACTTGTATTCATTCTGTTTGTCTTTGTTGTTGTTTTATTTTTGTTTTGTCTGTGTTTTTATTTTTATTCTTTGTTTTATTGTCGGTTCTTTGGGAGGGGTGATTCTTTTGATTTGTTTTGTGTGTGTGTTTTTGTTGTTTTTTTGTTGGATTTTTTGTTGTTTGTTTTGTTTTCTTTCCTGGGGTGAGTGGTGTTTTTGTTGTGTGATGGGATGGGGTGGTAGCTTAGGTATATCCAGTTTGTACATATAATTATTAACTCAGTTTGTACATATAATTATTAACTCAGTTTGTACATATAATTATTAACTCAGTTTGTACATTTAATTATTAACTCAGTTTGTACATATAATTATTAACTCAGTTTGTACATATAATTATTAACTCAGTTGTACATATAACTATTAACTCAGTTGTACATATAATTATTAACTCAGTTTGTACATATAATTATTAACTCAGTTTGTACATATAATTATTAACTCAGTTTGTACATATAATTATTAACTCAGTTTGTACATATAATTATTAACTCAGTTTGTACATATTATTAACTCAGTTTGTACATATAATTATTAACTCAGTTTGTACATATAATTATTAACTCAGTTTGTACATATAATTATTAACTCAGTTGTACATATAATTATTAACTCAGTTGAACATATAATTATTAACTCAGTTTGTACATATAATTATTAACTCAGTTTGTACATATAATTATTAACTCAGTTTGTACATATAATTATTAACTCAGTTTGTACATATAAGTATCAACTCAGTTTGTACATATAATTATTAACTCAGTTTGTACATATAATTATTAACTCAGTTTGTACATATAATTATTAACTCCAGAATACATGAGAATGTCTAAATTTATGGAAGTTTATTGCTGAACAAAATTACAGATTTCAACAGAAAGTTCGGCAATTTCCATTTTTTCAAAACATGAAATTAAGGATAAAACAAGATACGTGATTACAAAAAAAAAGATGGTTTCTACTACATGTAAATTTTTGGCTGATTGTCTAGAATAGTCTATATATGAGCAATGTAGGGATATTTTTAAAACTGTTTGTATCATCAATCGGGATTATTGCGAAATTTTTAATATCTCCACCAGTCGTTCATACTTTGTCCATCCATGTTTCCCTTACTATGTCTTCTTGCCTCCTTAACCGCTGGGTGGAAATTCACTAAACGTTTTAGTTATGTTACCCGTCTGCGAGAAGGGAGTGATCCTTAACCCCAGCTTTCGGGATCCTGGGTGGGGGTGGGGGGGTGGGAGAGGCAAATATCCAATGTGCCGGAGTTTAGTTTCGTTGAAATTTTAAAACTCTGAGTCAGAGCAGGACAACGTATCATATGTTATCGAATGCATTATGACCTGTTGGCTAATGTCTGGTTATGAGGTTGGGTACTAAGTAGGAGTGTGGTCATCGAATGCATTATGACCTGTTGGCTAATGTCTGGTTATGAGGTTGGGTACTAAGTAGGAGTATGGTCATCGAATGCATTATGACCTGTTGGCTAATGTCTGGTCATGAGGTTGTGTACTAAGTAAGAGTGTGGTGGGATGAAATAAGCATCAAAAGCGTGAGAATCAGGAGAAGTGAGCCAGTGTATGTATTCTAGTCGTGGTTGTCGTGTTAGAGTGATCTGCTTATACAAGAAATGGGAAAGGAAGTGACTGCAATTGGGGGAGGGGCGTGTTAAACTATTCGTTCTCAACTTAAGATAGGATATAAGCATATTCCAGACTGTTCTTAGTATGTATGTATGTATGTATAACGGCACATCAGCACACTCCTGGCTATATTCTGTGAAACGAAAGCTAGTTAGCAAGAATGACAACTTCTAGAACATTACCAATATTGCCAGCAAGACAAATCAACATAAACATCCGCCATGAGACAAAGCTATAGGGTAAAGATGTTGGGGGAAAAAGTATAAAGTCTGGAAAATATAAAATTCTTAAACTGTAGGATGCATCACACCGCAAATAGGTTGTCTTCATTTGTTGTACAACGTAATGGAGGGATCAACAAACCTATTTTACATACCTGGACCCGCAGGGACTGCTTACATATAATGCAATTTTGACAGAATACTAAATAGAAAACGATCGATATTTACATCATCATAATAAGTGATCGGTGTTCTGTTAAGTACACCTTTATGAAGTGTAATATATTACATATCTAGTGCACAGGTGATATGAAAATTTAAATTACCTATATTCCGTTTCAATGCAGAGTAATTGTTGGTGTTTTATTATAAATTCTATACTATTAAACGCAGTAAATATAATATGTTGTTTTTACTGATTACAAAGTAAAAGCTAATATCGTTTGTTTTCGCGGATTCACTTGCTGGTTTGCTTATTTTATCGGATTTTTTCTGAGGTAACAACAGCCTGGAGCGAGGTCGGATAGAAATAAACAAACCAGGATGTAAATCAATGAAAACATGAGGCAGATACATGGGCAATGAAGGTTCTTTCCTTCAAGACCCCGCGGTATCGATTCCAGTTAAAACCATACATGTGTAAACAACTTAAGCAGCAACATTTTTAATGTTATGTTTGACTTCTCTATTTATATTATCATTGTTATTTGATTTTGTTTTGTTTCTTAATTTTAATATCTTCTTTTCAAATTTTGGATTGTGGCCCAAAACTAATATTGTCTCAAGAACTGATCACTGAATACTAGTTAAAATTTTCTTACTAATTAAACAAGAAATTACTTTTTGTTAGCATTCTAAGCGATTGCTATTATTATTGTCTTTGTTATTGTTGTTGTTCTTGTAACAGTGCACCATGTTGTAGAGATACTTACTCGGTACATCCTTTCTTGGTCAGCGTGACATGTGCCTATTACGTTTGACGTATTGGCTAGACTCGAACAAACGTTTTGACTGCGAGGGATGTGATCTGATCTGTTTGGGACATGAATTAAATTTTGATTAGAGTTCGTTCGACAACAATTTAACAGATATATCAAAGATGGTTAAGCGTAGGGAACGTTAGGGGTGAGACAAACCAGAGCAACACATTTGGGAAGTCTTGGGCTATATGGAACAGGTGTCATTAAGTTCTGTTTTCCAGAATAGTTACTAATAAAGACTGACTATAGTGGAGTATTCTGACTTTGAGTGTTAACCTTTTGGTGGTTTGAGAAAGTAATTCTGGTTGGCTAAGCAAAACAAGAGGGGGTGTTTCCCAGACGATATTCAATTTTTGAAAGTGACCTCTATCGTAGTATTATTCAGTCCGAGATTTTGTCCCGAAGGAGGAAACTAGCTCCGAGATCAGTAAAACAAAATGTACTCTTCTCCTTAAATTAATCGTCCAAAAAGCAGAGGTTTTGGAAATTTGAGAGTCCCAAAACAGGCGAGCGAGGGCTTGGGAATGTATAAAGGAAAAAAAAGATCCATACCTGTAATGCACAGTGGAAAAAAGCAGTCTATAACCAAGACGATTGAGGGGAGGGGAGAGAGAGCGAGACAGACGGACAAGAAATACGGCAATGCAGACCTACCATCAAGAGTGATTTGGGAAAACTGGAAGCAGCCAAGTGATGCTGACATATAGAAGATCTGAATTTGATTCGTCACTCTATTTCTATTTTTTGATTTGCTATTTTGATATAACAGAAAGGCTGAATCAATTTCGCACAAAGTGTGTAACTTAATTTGTAAGAAGAGTGAATGATTTAAATATCATGTTCATGTTAATTGTGTTTATGTAATTGATTAAAACGTTATATGTTACACATGGGTGCGTGCGCTGTACTATATTGTATACGTCTGCTCAGATCTCTCGTATTCCTTCCATTAATTTCATATTTTATTGCATTGTTTACTCGATCAGGTACTTTACACCGTTGTCGACAATCTTCTAGACAATATATCATCACACACCCCTCGTAATTATTATTATTATTATTATTATTATTATTATTATTATTATTATTATTATTATTATTATTATTATTTCTCTCAACCTGTATGGGGTATTGCAGCTGTTTTATGGTTAACTGTGATCAGGACACTAACTCTGTCCTTTATTCACATACACCTTCCCGAGTATCTTTACTATTACAATGAATGTCGATTCAATAACAGGCCTGGTTTTAATGCCATTCATGGCTTCTGCACACTGTCTCCTGATTCATCTGATCGAAATCATAGCTCTTCTACCACAGCTGGTACGATCTCAGCACTGCGTTTTTCTGATTTTTCATTTCCCAGGCCACGTCACAATGTTTGGTCATTTTGTTTTGTTATTTTCTTGACACATAGGACATCATGGTACTGCTATTATGTCTTTGATGTATGGCAGATTCTTTGTCTTGTCTGCCAGTACTATGTCTTACCTTTTGTGTTGTATTCTGTGATCGGTCAGAATGTTGAAATCCGGCTGGATGTTTGCTTCACTGTCCTCGACTATATTTATCTGTGTGATGATTGTATCGCTTAATTTGTTTCGGTCATATTTCATGGACAGCTGCCGATATACTCCTAAGCCTAGTTTGTCTTGTCGATTATTGTCCTCGCATTGGGCGAGTTTTGCTGAAATGAGCATGGTCGCAAAACAAATGGACACTTTTAGAATTCAAAAAGATTCGTTTA